>CM069915.1:23142803-23571000 GCA_036172215.1 Camellia granthamiana | reverse complement strand
AAATCAAATTAAATAGTTTTTGAATAAAAAAAAGTAATAAAATATTTTTGATAATGCATGATTTTTATATATATATTTATTATTGATATTTGACAATTTATTTTATAATCTTATAATAATATTGAGTTGGATTGTTATAAAAAAATATTAACTAGTTGTTATATTATATTCAAAATTTATAAAAATTTAAACCGTTAAATCAATTCGCATCCATCTACTAATTCGTTTATCTGTTCAGTCTGCATAACCAATCCATCAACCTAATAAATGGATGACGAATTAAAAATCCTCTAATTGCAATCAAACCGCCAACCCTAACTCCAATCATTAAAAGCCATTTTGGGAAGGGATAAAAACGCTGGATTTGCGTTTTTATCCAAAAATCAGATTTTTCATTTTTGTTCATGTGGCAAAAGCAAAAAGTTGGTGACAAAATTACATAATTACCCTTAGTGTTTCTATTTTGTGAGTTTTGGTGAAAAGTAATTTTTTAAGTTAGGTGAGGCTATTTTAATCATTTTAGTGTAGTAAAAAGTAACTTTTTACCAACTTCCCAAATCACTCTAAAAAATCTTAATTAAAAGCAAAAAAATTAATTTTTACCATCTTCCCAAAATAGACTTAAGAATGGGCCTAAAATGCCCCTAATGAGCATATAACACCACTTGACTGCCCCCGATGATAGTTGGCCACAATTATTGTTGCCAGAGCCCAGCACAACAGCGACACATTTTACCACACCTCATGGTAAAACTCAAGGTCACACTTCTCTCACTCACTCAACGGCCAATGAATATTGCATTGATGAGAGGCTTTGCCCACTAGCATGATGAGAACATGAAGAGATTAACCAAGGTATGAGACTATTTTAATATGGTAATTTATTTTTTATAAAAAAATATACAAAATAATAAAAAAATAATATAATAATTTATAATAATATTTTTTTTTTGACTGTATTAGCCAATTCCCCAACAAGGGATATTTGGGTTTTATTATACACCCTATATATTACTTTTGAATTTCTACACCCAAGAATATTTTTGAAAAGTATATAGGTTTACTTTGGTGTAATTTATTAGGATTATTTATATATATATTGAAATCCATAACAATGTGTTTGATACTATTTTAACTTTCAATTTATGAATTAAAAGTAATAAAATCTTAAAAAAATACATACATGTGTTTTCTCAAAAAAGAAAAAAAACATAATAACAAAAAATTAAGCTTTATAATTACTTTGTTATAGGATCTACATGTACTCAGAATTAAGCGTAAGCAACAAAGTATGGTACAGTGGTAAATAATAAGAAAAATAAAGGGCTAGCTTAGACGCACAATTATTTTAATACCAATCTTATCCCTGTAAGCCCGAACGGTTCCGCTTCCTCGCTTCTATAAATACCCGTTACCTGCTACGGAGTCATCTCTATTTGGTTTTATCCACTTCTTCTGTTTTCGTTACTTTCTTTCTGCTTTCGTCTCTCTCTCCTAGGGTTTCGCATTCTCTCTCTACATTTCTCTTATTCCTCTTCTCAACCAACGTCAATGGCTGAGGAGGTTCAGAATGGAGGAGCTGAGCACCAAGTCTCGAAGGCGGTGACCTTCTCGGCGATGAAGCCTCAGCTGTTCGTGGAAGCACCGAAGGCCAACGACGCTGTAGAGTTCTACAAGGCCGCGTTTGGAGTTGAGGAGGTGAACCGTACCATGCACCCCAAGAGGAAGGCAGAGCAGGAGCTTCCCCTCGTCCTCTCTGCTGAACTGAAGCTAGGTTCCTCTTCCATTCTCGTCGCTGATCTCGCTGATGACTCTTCTGCTCCGTAAGTCTTGCATATTTCCCTTTTTATTCCTGTGATTCTTCGTATGCGAGGTCCGATCTGTATGTATCTAGATCTGTGAGACGTTTCTTCTCATATTCAGCAGAGGTTTTACGGCTATTATTTTATATTTTAGATGCTTATGCGTTAAATGATGTTTTGCTTAAATTTGTTGACGTTTGTTCCTGGCGGTTTACGTTTTTATCTAGATCGTGCATGATGACGAGTGTAAATTGCGTTTATGGAATTTCAAAGCCTTGGAACCCGCTTTTCTCGGCATTTTTGGTCTTATATGGACTTTTTTTTTTTTTTTTTTTTTTTCCCTTTTTCAACATACGATCCTTTTGTTGCTTTATATTGTTACTGATTTTTATTCAGGTTTGCTCATGCTTTGAGTCTTGTCTGTTTCGCTTGTATTGTGTTTGATTATTGATCGTTTGTTAGCAAGCGTCGCTATTTCATCTTTTGTTCTCTGGTTTTAAGGCTGCTTTTTGGTATTCCTCTGTTGACTACGTCTATTTTTTCTTCTTCTTACGGTTTTGAGGAGTTTGCTTTGTCCGGTTTATTCTGTATGCGCCTGTTTTACTGTTCTGCTCTCGTCTACATGCGGTGGGATCTCTCTGCATTTTTGTATCCTTCTGTTTTGTTTAAAATCAGGTTTCAAAGTAACTTTGTGGGTTTACAAACAAAATTATTTGCTTTTTTTTTTTTTTACTTGATTTTCTAAGAGGGACCAGATGGAGATTCAATGCTTCATTATTAGTTTTCTTCAAAAAAATAGAGAAAAGAAACTCCATTATTAGTTGAGAGATGTGTTGATGCGTTGTGTTTGGCCAGGGTCAAGACTCCTGGAGCTGGATTCGTGATGTGCTTGGAGACTGAGAACGTGGAAGCCGCTGTGGCGAAGGCCGTTAGCGCTGGTGCTGTCTCTGAGGGTGAAGTCGTGGAAGGTGATGGCGCGTGGTGCGGCGGGCGCGTCGGGAAAGTGAAGGATCCCTACGGCAACATCTGGCTTATTTGCTCTCCCGCTAAGAAGTGTGCTGAGGTGGAGGCTTAGATGTCGTCCGATCTTAACCATTTATCATTTACTGTTTAGTATGTTTTTGTTTGTCTCTAATCGGATGCTAAAATGACAGTAGTAACTTGGAATACAGATCATGTTGGTTTGGTGATTTTGGAAAGTAACATCGATTATCTTCAACCGACAGCTGGCAGTCATTGACTCTAATATCGGGTGTTGTTTGAATGTTGTTTTCTGCGTCGCCGTACAATTTCTCACTCTCGGCATGACTCCTGGTTTCTCTAATTAAGACGTATCTAATTTTTCTTTTTTGTCAAGGCTCTTTTACAAAATGATCGAAAAAGATAAAAAGGACTTTTTATTAATAGCATATACAGTGAGAGATAGGACTACGGTTTATTGTTGCTCCTCGGTAAACAAATAATATCTTACTTTGATGCTTGAATTGTATATCTTTTGATTATTTTAATTGGGTGAAACTTGACCCGAGATATTGAACAATGAAAGCGCTTCTAGGGAGTGTTACGGAGCTCTAGAGAGTGGAGAAGGGAACGTTGAGAGACCTGACCCTGACGCTATTAGTACGAAAGCCACTCTTCCAGTGACACGCGTCCTATGCAGTACCTTCAAACGTTTCAGGAATGAGATTTGTGGTCCCTCTGGATATGGATATGGGAATGGGGACGCTAGTTGCCCTTTGGGTGGGTCTCTCGTGAGTCTGGATACTGTGAAGCGTTCATTAAATGGTATATATAACTTGAATTGTTTCATTTTCGTTTTATTAAAATCATATTATAAATATAATTATGTACTTGTCATTATAGAAATGGTCACAAGGCCAAACAATAATTATTTCATTTCAATCGTCCTTATTAAATTGAAAGGCTAGAGTGTCCTTTTCTGTAGACTTAAGGAAAATGATTCCTCAAATTTTAATGCTCATAGGCTCTATTTTTCATTCTTTGTGGGCCTGTTTATCAAGACCCTTCGGCATATTCGACTGCTTAACAGACTATTGGAGCATACTTTATTGGACTTTTTTTTGGAAGTGATTTTTAAATGAATTTATTAATATTTTAGTTTATTCAGATCACATTATATATATATATATATTTTCCAATTTTTTATTTTTGTTTTATCGTTATATATAAAATATATATATTTTTTAACATGTTTTTTTTGTTAATGATTTATTATATTGTTCATAATAAGTAATTATTTGATATTCTGGGAGCATTATGTGATATTGTTTATATAGTAGTTTAAATCAATGTAGTGAGAAATTTTATGGATTGAATATAATTAACTTATTATTTTTAGGTAGTTGATGAATTATTTAGTGTGATTTGTGATTTCTTATGCTTTGAGCATCACATAGGCGACGCTATATGATACTTTAAAATTATTTAATAATTTTTATTCAAAACACATCATATAATAAGCAATATCATCTCTTTAATATTTTGTCAAATAAAAATTAAATAGATTTTATAATAATTTGTGCTATAAATTATGTGTTTTTATTTTATAAAATTAGGAATTTCGATCCATAATTTTGTGCTAAAATTATAAACTTACATTACCATCCCACACCGAGCTATTACAAACTATTAAAGAATTTTGATTTGTTCCTATTAACAATGATTTTTAAGGCACCGTTTGGGAAGAGGTTTCCAGGTTTTTTTTGGTTATTTTAGTCACAAAAAACAAAATAGGCTATTTTAACCATAACAAATAAAACATCACATCCAATCCATAATCATTACACTCTTCTCTCACAAAAAAAGTCAAAAAAGTCAAAAAGTCAAAATTTTTTTCCCAAACTAAACTTTTTAGCCCAGGCTAAAATAATCAAAAAGCTAAAAAGCCAAAAAACCAACTCACTTCCCAAACGGAGGTTTAGGTTGCGTTTGATAGAGTTTTCTAAATATGATTTGAATATTTTGAGTTTGTGAGTTTTGGAATTATGATTTTAGTGTAGAAAATTTGTTTGATGAATGAGTTTTGAAAAGAGTTTTGAATTAAGTGAGAATTTTTGATGTGATATATGATATTTGATACAAAAACTTACAACTCATAATCTAATGCACAACTCAAAATTCTATTCAAAACTCATAAAAAAAATTTAAAAAATTCATTTTTTTTTTTATTGAATATATAAAAACTAACTTGTGTCAATTGCAAAAATAAATAAATAAATAAATAAATTGCACTGTCCTGGTCAATCGGCCGGACGACCAGTGGGATATTCGGTTAGCCTAAATTTTTCTGCCTTGAATAGAGTTTTCAAAAGTGAGTGGAATTAATTTTTGAAAACCGTAAACAAATACCATATGCAAATCAAAGCCTGGAACTAACGTTCCAAAGTTCTAGCAAACAGAGCCTAATTTTTTATACTTAAATTTAGCTCATAAAATTGTTATTATCTTAATGTTGATCACGATTTCTTTTAAATAAAAAATTGTAATTAATAAGTGTTACCCAAAAGACAATCTAAGAGGGGGTGAATTAGATTTTTACAATTAAAAATTAATAATACCCTAATAAAAATTATAACTAGCACAATAGATAAATATAGTTAATGAAATAAAAATAATTAAAACAAGTGTTCTAACAACTATGTCAGTTAATGATTTTAGCACAGGAAAAATGTGAAATACAGCTACAATAATTTAAATAAAATAAAGAGATAAGAGAGAGAGAGACAAACAAATTTATAGTGGTTCAGCTTCAACTTGGCCTACGTCCACTCCTCAAGCTTCATTTGAGATTTTCCACTATGCTCTAACTTTACGGGGTGCTAGCAATCTCTTTATAAATGGAGCAATTCTTCACGGATTTTACATAGACTTTCTAAGTCAAAAACACTGAGTGTACTACACTCTTACAAGGTTGAAAAAAATGTGTTTTTGCTTTTACAAAAAGTTACAAGAATTATTTTTCAAAAATAGATATAAAAATGAAGTTCTGATTTTTCTGTAAACCTTACACAAGAAAGATGAGTTTAGAACTATACGTCTTAGTGTATAATTTCTGAAAGAGGATGTAAACAAAAATTGAAGAATACTTCTCAGAGAATTTTTCAGAGAATAGATGTGAGTGATTATAGATCAAAGAATATTTTCTGATTTTTTTTTTTTTAAATAGAGACTTTGGTATATATGATGAAACTTATAGCCGTTTATAACCATTGTATTCATTTGAATATCTTTCATTCCATCATTACTAATTTGAATATCTTTCGCGTGAGCCTTTTGGCCTGTTACTGTACTGGGCTGTTTGAACCTTTGTTTTTGGGCTGTTTGAACTCATGATTTAAACAAATATTAAATACATTCTAACAATATTTAGGATAAAAGTTTAGGTGAGAAATAATGGGGCAAAATAAATTTTGATTCTATTTTTCTCTTTCAAATAAATTAAAACATAATTAAATAAATCATCAAAATAAATGTTGATTCTATTTTTCTCTTTCAAATAAATCATTAAAATAAATTTTGATTCTCTATTTTTCTCTTCCAAATAAATTAAAACATAATTAAATAAATCATCAAAATAAATAAGTCTAACAATAAGTGTCCCCTCTAACTTAATTTCCTGACTCCGCCATGTAACATATGTATTTTATAATTAAAGAAAAAAAAATAATATAACTTTATAATTTTTGAGTCATAACTGAAAGAAAAATATAACCAAATAACACAATATATAATCAAATATTTTATAAGTCATAATTAAGATAAGGTTATAACTAAAAAAAAATAATAATTATAATTAAATAAAAAAATAACATAATTTAAATATACATATGATAAGGAGTGTGTATAGTAGAATTTTCGTCTACATAAATTGAGATTAATGATCATTCAGTGATCAATTATTAATATTTTTGTTTCCTCTTTTAATAACAATGAAGTTTATATCAGCTAAACCAATCTAACAATTAAGCAGTTGAGGTAGGGCGCTTGAGTACCTCGTCACCCTAGAGTCATGTTTGTTTGATTATTTGGGAAGACACACTTATTCTAAACTTCTCAAACTTGGCCTAAGATAATAAATTATTTTCTTGGATTAATAATCATCCCATATGGTAGGATTAATAAAATTATGAAAGGGTTGGGATTACAAATTGAGTGAAAGGATTAGTGAATTTTTAAATAATTTTTAAGTAAATATTATATTTTTTAGAACAAAAAATAATTATAATATTAAAAAATATTAATTTTATATATTAATATTATTTATAATATTACTAATTCGGTGGTATCCAAACAAATACTATCTATCCTATATTTTTAATCTAATATTATCACACTAATAATTTCCTCACTAATCTTATCATACTCTAGTGTGTTTGTTTGGAGGGATTAGTTCATGGGATTGGACTATAAGTCTATCCGGACTAATAGTCCATTGTTTGGTTCAATTTTTTTACTCTGGATTAATAGTCTCTCTGGACTATTAGTCCCTCCGGACTATTAGTCCATCATGTGAGGGATTATTGTATCCTAGGTGGAGCGATAAGATTATTTCTATGGGATTGGTATCCCATTGGACTAATGTGTGAAATGTCGATTTTACCCTCATGCTATTACTTAATAAACAATTGGAAAATAGTAAAATAGTCTTTTGAACATTTATAAATTAATTTTTTAGTGTTATTAATTTAAAATTATATATTACATAAAAAATATAAATTATAAATTTAATTTAATTAAAAATAATAAATTAAAAATTATCGCCTTATAATTTTTTTAATGTTGTTAAAAAATTAAATTTATATATTAAATAAAATCATATATTAAATAAAAAATATAAATTATAAATTAAATTTAATTAAAATAATAAATTAAAAATTATGGCCTCATAAATTAAATTTTTTTAGTGTTGTTAAAAAATTAAATTTATATATTAAATAAAATTATTTTTTTAGTGTTGTTAATTTAAAATTATATATTAAATAAAATATATAAATTATAAATTTAATTTAATTGAAAATAATAAATTACAAATTATGACCTTATAAATTAAAATTGTTTAATGTTGTTAAATTATAAATTACAAGGGTAAAATAGTCTTTTGAACATTATCTTTATCCAGTCCGTCCAACCAAACATTGGATTCACTAAAAATAGTCCAATCTAGACATTTAATCTCATGACAAAACAAACATATGATACAAATCCAGTCCAACCAAATAGTTCAGGGACAATATATCCCAAGACTAACAGTCCGATGGATTACAATCCCCCGACTAATACTCCGATGGATTACAATTTCCCCTGATCCAGTTCGTCCACACAAACGCACCCTTAATCCTATCCATCTTATGAAACCAAACAAATGTAACCTAAAAGATTTGAATCTGTTGAGCCTTAAGCAACTGCGTATGACACTCTGAACATTTAATTAAATACCACATAAGTATTTATAGTTATATATATAATCGTGGGTATATGTGATAATATATTATTAAAACAATAAATAAATAAATACTAATAATAATAGTGGGTGTGATAGTAAAATAAATAAATAATTTTCTGTTAGTATATGATAAAGTGTAATTTAATTAGAGATTAATTTATTATATAGTTATGTTAGAAAACTGCGCAAAAGCGTAATTACCATACGGCAAAAGTGTAATTACAATAAACATTCATTAAGATAAGTATAAATCCATGGTGATTTATGATCAAATCTGGGGAGGATTTGAGCGGTCGCACGTGTTGGCCTCAGGGTGCTTTTGCCTCCCTATAAATAAGGAGGAGTTGATCAAGATTTGTGAAGTTGATCAAGATCACTGGAAAGAAAAGGACAAAAAAAAACAGAGAGAGTGAGAAGCACGTAAGTTACTGGACGTAGAAACTTATAGTAGGAAGGTTGTGATAGTGGAGTAAGGCTAAGGGTCAATATTAAGATGAGTTATATTATACCTTGAGTGACCATAATATATTTTACGTGTGTTTTGACTTACCATAATTTATTTTATAGAAGTTATATTTTATGAGTTATGTTAATACAAGTTACATTTTATAAATTATATTAATATTTCAGTTACGTTGATTAATTTCTGAACTCTATTTGTTTAAAATGAAACCCATGGATATGTTTGTTTAAATTTTAAAGAATACTTGACTATGACCTTGTAAACAATTATGATTTGTAATTACCACCACGGGAGTCCTACGCCTTGGAAGACTTAAATAACCATTGGCCTCTGTTTGGCCACTTTGTGCTCCTCTGTTTGTTATGGATCCATTGACCTCTGTTCTGTACCGTGGTTATGGTTATTTATTTATATAATTTCTGTATTTCGGTTTCTGTCACTTAAATAATTTATTTACCAAATTAAGTTATATGTTTTGGCTTAACTAACTATCCATGGTTATTTTGTATTCCCTATACTCTTGGCATAATATTTCTCACTCTGCTGTGTGCTTATAGTTGTTACCCTTTCAGGTGATAAGATGTAAGGAAGACCCATAACCTCGTATAGTGGAACCTATGCAAGAAATTGATGCAGATCCGTTAATTTGTTTTTCTTTTCTTTTCTTCATGTTGTTTTTTCGTCTGATGGTCAGTCGCTGCATAATACAATAATAAAAGCCTATGGATGTACTTTTTTTAAAATAGTAGAATGAAGTAACTTTCTGTTTAATTATTTTTATTTCCGTTTGCTTCCGCTTGCGCAGTTTAATTTGCTACGATTAGAATAAGTTAGTAAGTTGCGATTCTAACTCTAAACCCTGGGGTTGGGTCGTGACACTGCACCTAAGGACTAATAGGGCCCCGGCTACCCCCGCAAATATATATATATATATTTGAATCTATAATAATTATTATTTTATTATAAAAGTGTGAAGAATTGCCCTATTTTCTACTTTTTATGTATTCTGAAAATATTCTCCCAAACTTATTAAATATTATCAAAATCACAAATAACAATAGATATCTTTCGAAATTCAAACACCTTAAAACAACCAAATGCCTTGACACATCACAATCTACTATCAAACACCTTGGATAATTTGAAAACAAAAAATTTCAATTTTCTGAAAGTAAATCCAAAAAATTGAAACCAAATAAGGTGATTGGTAACTTATCAAGTTCTTTGTTTTAGACTCATGGCTCATGTCCAATAATATTATTTATATTATATTATTGTATTATAATATGCATTATCATACATAATAATATCGTCAATATCGTTAACTGATTGAAAAAGAGTCTTACACCACTCAAAGGTATTACCTAAACAGTACAAACCCACAATCCATTTGAGTGGGTGATTTTGTTAAAACCACTAATAATGGGTTAAACACCCTTAATTCGTTTATTTTCTCTCTCTTTTTTTTTTTAGCTGATTCATTATTCTAAACTATCATAACATCTTAATTCTTTGTTATCTACTCTGTTTCAAATTTTAAAATCAAATAGTCGGTCACATTGTCTTTCAATCAACTATGTTTGACAACCTAGCAGTTGCACAAACAGATGAAAACATAACATCTCGCTTTAATTCGTAGACAAACCGTTCACTTGTCAGGTTAGGCTTTATACAAGTAGTAGCATTTTTGTTTTGTTTTTTGTTTTGTTTTTTGTTCTTTGTTCATATATGCATAAAGAAAAGCAAACAACTCTTGAGTATATTTTTATAGGTCCAGGCTTCTCTCCAGTTGGATTTTGGAGCATGTTGTTGGGTCTTTATGGGCTCAGTATAGAACTCACATCGATAATCTGAACCGTTCAATACGTAAGACTCGTTGAATACTTTATTCTTGTAAAAATTACGTTGATAAGATATCGATAATCATTTGATCAAATTACATTTATATTAACAGTTTATTTTTAAAATCATAGTAACCGTTGACACAAATATGATATGATCAAGTGATTATCAATATCCGATCAGCATGATTTTTTACAGGGATAAAGTACATAACGATGACTACACATTGGCAGTTCAAATTATCAATGTGGGTTTATGATGTGCCCGAAGAGGCCAACAACACACTCTAGTTCGATTGGACTGGAGATAAGTTATTCCCTAGTTTATACTCTTTTTGTGCACAAGTCATAAATTGAATTTTATTTATTTATTTATTTTTATAGTAATTTAAAGGTTGTGTCAATAAAATTTTCACTCTTTGTGGTTTGAAATTTTTAAATTTTTTTTTCTTTTTTTGGAGTTTTTAATTTGGGAAAATTATTGATAAATCCCATTTAGAAGTGTTTTAACCCAAGAAGTCCATGAAAGAATTTTTTAACCCATTTAGTCCCATGTATGTATAGTTTTATTCCATAAAGTCATTTTTCTTGATTTACAGTATTTTCTTGGACACTTATGCCCTTATATTTAATTTTGATACCCTTATAAATATTTTTTGAACGGTTAGCAATTTTATGATGTGAACATTCATATTTTAAAATTCACATTAGTAGGAATGTAAAATTGGCCCGTGAGCGGCCCGAAACCCGCACGCGAGCCGGGGCGGGCTCGGCCCGTTGACAATGTGAATATTCACATTGACATGCTAACATTCACATTAATAGGAATGTAAAATTGGCCCGCGTCCCGTGGCGGCGCGAAACCCGCCCGCGGTCCATGGGCGGCCCCGATCCGGCCCTTTGACAATGTGAATATTCACATTGACACGTTAATATTCACATTGATAAGAGTATAAAATTGGCCCGCGGCCCATGGGCGATCAAAAGCCCGCCCGCGGCCTCGGGCAAGCCCGGCCCGGCCCGGCCCGTTAACAATGTGAATATTCACATTGACATGTTAATATTCACATTGATAGGAGTGTAAAATTAGCCAGCGGCCCAGGGCGGACCCGACCCGACCCGTTGACAATGTGAATGTTCACATTGACATGTTAACATTCACATTGATAAGAGTGTAAAATTGGCCCGCAACCCGTGAGTGGCCCGAAGCTCGATTGCAGCCCAAAGCGGGCTTGGCCCGACCCGTGACAATGTGAATATTCACATTGACATGTTAATATTAACATTGATAGGAGTGTAAAATTTGCCCGCTGCCCGAAGCTTGCCCACGGCCTGGGGTAGGCCCGGCTCGGCACGTTGACAATGTGAATATTCACATTGACATGTTAAAATGCACATTGATAGGAATGTAGAATTGGCCCACGGCCCATGGGCTGCCCGAAGCCCGCCCACGGCCCGGGGCAAGCTGATTTGGGTCCAGGTCCAGGCCCGAGCATGTCCGAGACCCTAGGTTAGGGCCTAGGTCATCACTTTGAAGCCCGGCCTAGCCCATCGGCCCGCTTAAGGCCCATTCAAGGCTCAATCCGAGGCCCAACCCGCTCGAGGCGCAATGTATTTTTTTGTGAAAAATAATAAAATTTTGGTAGAAAAAATTAAAAAGAATTAAAAAAAATGGCCAGGCCCACTCAAGCCCGACCTAAGCTCGAGGCTAGGCCCAGGCCCACCGGTCCGACCCGAGGCTCGATCCATCGGCCCATCCAAAGCCCGAATACCCTTGTGCCAGGGCTAGGCCTGGGCCTAATTTTTTGGCCTGTGGGCCGGTTCGACCTGGCCTGAGAAAGGCTCGTTTGGGCCCAGGCTTGCGCCTAGTCCAAGACCCTAGGCTAGGGCCTGGGCCATCACTTTGAAGCCCGGCCCCGCCCATCGGCCCGGTTAAGGCCCATTCAAGGCTCGGTCCGAGGTCCGGCCGGCACCGAGGCCTAGCGTCTTTTTTTTGTTAAAAATAATAAAATTTTGATAGAAAAAATTAAAAAGAATTAAAAAAAAATGGCCAGGCTCGCCTTGGGCCATCTACGGGCCGTGGGCGGGTTTCGGGCAGCCACGAGGCATGGGCTAATTTTACACTCCTATCAATGTGAATGTTAACATGTCAATGTGAATATTTACATTGTCAACGGGCCGGGCCGGGCCGGGCCAGCCCTGGGCCGCTGGCCAATTTTATACTCTTATCAATGTGAATGTTCACATTGTCAACAGGCCGTGGGCGGGTTTTGGGCAGGCACGAGGCGTGGGCTAATTTTACACTCCTATCAATGTGAATGTTAACATGTCAATGTGAATATTCACATTGTTAACGGGTCGGGCCGAGCCCGCCCCGGGCCGCGGGCGGGCTTTTGGCCTCCCATGGGCCGCGGGCCAATTTTATACTCTTATCAATGTGAATGTTAACATGTCAATGTGAATATTCACATTGTCAACGGGCTGGACTGGGGGCGCCCCGGGCCGCCCATGGGCCGCGGACGGGTTTCGCCCCGCCACGGGACGCGGGCCAATTTTACACTTCTATTAATGTGAATGTTAACATGTCAATGTGAATATTCACATTGTCAATGGGCCGAGCCTGCCCTAGCCCGACTCGAATTTTTTCGGGCACCCACGTGGATCGACATGGGTCGGACCCCTATACATTGACGATATGAACATTCACATTGACGGTGTGAACATTCACATTAGGGGTATTTTGGTAATTATGTCACCCATAAGATTTATTAAAACATAAGAAAATAATGTGAACTAAATGGAACATAAGTAAATGAAAAATGGTATTTTGGTCTTCTTATCTCAAATAGGACCTAATTGAATAGTCAAAAAGAATATGGGTTGGATGGAATAAAACTCTTAGAAAGTGAATTTATCAAAAAAACTCCCTTTTAATTTTAGATTGACTTAATATATATACACTTAAAAAATATATAATTTGTACAATTTTTTAAAAAAAATTAATGAATATAACAAAATACTAAAATGTATTAATTTTTTGTATTCAATAAAATTTTCACAATAGTTGGATTATGTAAAAGGGAAGGAATAGTGTTTCATTTTTATTTTTATTTTTAATGTAGTAGGAATAATAGTGTTAACACTCACAAAAATAAAACACATAAAGTGTTGGGTAAAATTTATTTTAAGTCTAACTCACGTTACACTCAAAATGAATTTTAACTAATTAAGACATTTTCTTTATATGTTTTATGTTATATTTTTTGCAATTAATTTTATAAAAAAATCGTAAATTTACTAAGTGTCTAGAAAATAAAATAAAAAAATTAAAGATTAACTTCACTTCTAAAGAATTAGAGATCCATAAATGATCACCAAATCCGTTTGGAAATAAGCTATTTTAATTGACTATTTGATTTTTTTTACGAAAAGACGTATAAAAAAGTAGAGAAAATGTGTGATGAGGTGTTTTGTTTTATTAATTATTTTATCTTGGGATGGTACAACCCATCTTGGAGAAGGCGATATTTTAACTTATTTCGAGTGATTGTGCCAACAAAATCAACTATAATTACAGCATTGTAAGCTAAGCACAAAATCCCTATATAAAACATAAGCCTACATTAATACAAGATTATCTGAAAAAACAATCTAAATAAAGACTCATGTTTCGTTTATAAATCAATTCATATGTCATGTGCAACGCACGTGCACCCCCAACTAGTCTCTACAAATTTTCGAGTATTTATAATATAACTAGTATAAAGTGTAAGTAAATTTAATTAAGATTTTTTTTATAATAAGAAAATAAGAAAATTTTAGTATTTCTTAACTGAACATTAATGGTATATTTTAATACTATGAATAATATAAGTTTTAGATTAAAAAAAAATATATCAAAACAAAAAGTATCAAATAGTAACAAATAAATTATAAAAACTATATACACCAACTAGGCTCTTAAAATTATTTCGCAGTGAAATAATATATATTAAAAAATTCTATGAAAAGTACATCAGATTTGTAATTTGATCCCCTCAAGTCAATTTTCTGATTCCGTCTCTCTAATCTTATGGTCACAGTAGTATGCAAAACCAGTTGAATAGTATAACTAAATAATAATTTTTACATACAGTAGCTAGTCAAAAAATTGTTCCAGCAAAACTATGGTTACTTCTTTCATTAGAGTTGCTTTCAAAACTGATAATTTAAATATACAAGCCAAAAAAAAAAATACTAGTAAGCTGTACAAATGGTAAGTTATGCCTCGTTTGACAAGTGATTTTTTTAGTCAAAAAATAAAAAAATTACAAAAAAATTAAAAAGTCAACAATTTATACCAAAAAGTCAAAGACTCTATTTTCTCTTTACTTTTTATATATTTTTTCGTAAAAAATCAAAAAGTCATTCCAAATATACTAATTTTTTTTATATCATATTTTAATCAAAAAATTAAAAAATTATCAAAAAAGTCTGTTTCCAAACAAGACCTTAGTGTCCGGATATCCAATCCAAAAATTTTACACTACAATTGTAATGTGGAAGGTGCAGTATCGGGGAGCTCTCTAAAAAAAAAAAATTAGTAAATAAAAATACAATTATAGTATCAGACATAATCCTATTAGAGCATCTCCAATGCATTGCTATAACAGCTGCTAAAGTCATAATATGGCAGCTTGAGCAAAAATTGATTCTCCAATGGCATGCTGTAGTAGCTGCCAAATTTGGCAACTGCCAAATCAAGTGCCAAACTTGGCAACTACTTTGGCAGCTGCCAAATCTGCCAAGTCACCAAAAATGAAACTGTTTTCTTTCTTCCCTCCTTCCCTCATTCCCTTTCAGTTGGGATTTTCCAGAATACATGAAGTTTTATATAAAAATATTGAACAAGAATGAACAAAACAGATTTCTCAAATAATAATTCATCAAAAAATGAACAAAACAGATTTCTCAAATAATTCATCAAAAATTGAACAAGAATGAACAAAACAGATTTCTCAAATAATATTGAACAAGAATGAACAAATCAGATTTCTCAAATATTGAACAAGAATGAACAAAACTGTTTTCTTTCTCAGATTTTTCAAAATATTGAACAAGAATGAACAAAAATACCTGGATTTGATGGGGGGCTAATAATCTGAAATTAATTTCTCAAGAATGAACAAGAATGATCCATTAATTTCTGAAATAATCTTGAACAAGAATGAACTAATATTGAAAAAGAATGAACATAAATAATCTGAAATTAATTTCTCAAATAATCCATTCATTTCTCAAATAATCCATTAAAATCTGAAATAATCCAAAGAAAAATACTTGGATTTGATGTCGATCTGAAGAGGGTTGAAGATGAGGGTTGAAGAGGCTTGGAGAAGAGGGTTGAAGAGAGAAAACAGTTTACCCGAAGCCGAAGTTTATCCGAAGCTCTGATCTTCACTCAGATCTTCACCCAGATCTTCACTCTGATCCGAAGCTCTGTCTCTCTCTGATCCGAAGCTCTGTCTCTCTCTCCGAAGCTCTTTCTCTGTCTCTGAAGTTTCCTCTCTGTTCTAGATGAAAATCTGTCTTGATTCTGTCTTGATCAAAACATATAATGTTTATTTTTGGTGTAATAAAGAGTCGTTGGGCTCTGTTTGGTTTGTTTAACATTAAAAAAAAAAAATTGAAATTATTTTTTACAAATAATGTAATTAAATAATGTTTATTTTTTACATAATGTAATTAAAAAATTGAAATTATTAAATTATTTCTTATTCTGGTATCGTATAAAAATTACGTAATTAAATAACGTTTCAATTTTTTTTAAACAGATGATTCAAGCAAAACTATTTGGAATAATATTTTTTTTTAAACAGATGCTTCAATTTCTTATTCGGTCGAATGTTTCAATTGAAATTATTAAATGTTTCAAAAAAAATTTCCAATTTTTTATTTTTTAAATTTTTTTTATATTTGTCTAGTTGGGAATAATATAAATATATAATTTTTTTTAACAAACAGGTAAAAAAATGTCACAAAAAACAAAAAAAATAAACAAAAATAAAATCACAAAAAACTTATATCCAAACAACACTTACAAAGTTGGAGGGAAAATTGGTTGAGATTTGCCAAAAATAGCAAATGATCATTGGAGCACCATTGCTATAATTTGACAATTCAAATTATAGCAATAGCAACCTCAATATAGCAACAAACATTGGAGATGCTCTTATATAGAGTAAGTCTTATTTGGATCCCCACTTTGTATGACTGGATTATGGAGTCTTTTGACAATCTGGAAAAAAATTAATTTTTTAGCTTTTCAATTTTTTTGAGTCACTTTATCTCTTTATTTTTTTGCACAAAAAAGTTTTAAAAATAATATTTTTTGAGTCACTTTATCTCTTTATTTTTTTGCACAAAAACTAATTTTTTACTATCTTCCCAAAATCAGTTGTTCAATTCTTTATGCAGGTAAAGAATTTCTCTGCCCCTATGACGCTCTGTTTGTTTTGAAATAAAAAATTTTACATAAAAATAATATTTTTTTGTAATTGATTTTACACACACAAAAAAAAAAAAAAAAAATTCGGTATTTGGTTAATACTTGAAACAAAAAAATTTCTTTGCTAAAAAAGAATTTTAATTTAATAAAAATTTCATTTATGACTTTTTAGCGAGTTAAGATACTAATTTGAAAAGAATAAATTTGTTAAAAATGTAACGAGTGAGAGTCAATTTTATAAAAATTTATTTACTAAATTTTTAAAGGCAAATTATTTTTGAGAAAATGATACAAAAATATTTTACCTTACTTTTTATTCAATCTGACATGGGTAGGCCCACAAGGACCACGGCCCACAGTGAACAAACCCAAGCCCACCATTCAGACCCCATTACATAACCTGGGTAGTAGAACCCAGGACAGCTGGAGTCCAACTGAGCAGGGAAGACCAATGACACTCGGACACATGGCAGGTGCAGAACGAGCCACGTCAGCAGACAAAGATCTGCAAAGTTATTACCACAGCACATCACTATTAATGCAGCCCGTCACAGCATTTATTGCGACAACACCCCTCAGCCGGGACGGCACCCCCCTTGCCCTGAACAAGATAAGCAACAACACAAGCTTTCGGCGGGGAGGACAGGATGGCAGGGACAGTGAAATGATTACCAAAGGATATAAGCAAAGCTGGAAGGCAAGAAGAAGGTTAAGTTTTCTATCTCTCTCTCTCTCTCTCTCTCTCTCTTGCTACATTGTCTATCACCTCTTCTAATTCATACACCGGAGGGTTCGCCGGGGGACTACCCCGTTCCCCGTTGAACTTGTTTGCAGGTTATCCAGTGGGCTCGAGGAGCTTGGATCGGTCTGGCCCATTCACCAGGACGAACTGTATTATCAGTTGGCGCCGTCTGTGGGAACTGGTTGATCCGTGCGCCAGTTGTGTTCATTGTCGCCGGAGACCCTGTTCCAGTAACTTCTATTTCTCACCCGTCAAGTGTATAGTCACGACTAGATCCATGGCCTCTCACCACAATGCTACCGATCACCAGACCGACCCTCCCAATCCAAACAACCCACCACAGTACTTCATTGAGCTCACAAATAGCATCAACCGTATGGCCGAACAGAACCAGGCCTTAATCAATGCTCTGCTCCAACGAAACCTCCCTATCCCTCCACCACCTCCAGATATTCCACCCCATCCAGAACAAATTCCGGGCCATGCCATCCCACAACCCAATCCTCCCAACTCGGAGGGCTTGCAACCCCCTCACCCACATATACATCCACCGCCTCCACCCCCACACCCATCGGTTATAGCACCAGTCCCCGAAGGGGAAGCCAGCAGCATCCAACACCTTTCTCCCTCTGGTGGTGATAACATCCCCCTCTAGGACGCTGAGCTCCGAGCCATGAAGCTCCAGCTACAAGGGGTCATGTAGAATATCCAGCATAAGCCCTCCACCACTGCAAACTCGCTATTTGTCGCCTCCATCCGAGACAAACCCCTGCCTGCCAAATTCAAAATGCCCACCATTGACTCCTTCGATGGTACAACTGACCCGATCGACCATCTGGAGACTTACCGCACCCTCATGATCCTCCATGCCTTCCCTAACGAAATCATGTGCCGAGCCTTTCCGGTGACACTGAAGGGGTCGGCTCGGCTGTGGTTTGGTCAGTTACCACCGGACTCGGTATCCACTTTCCAGTATCTCAGTGACTCTTTCTTGAGCCACTTCATCGGCGCCCAGCGCCAGCGACGCCCGGCCACCCAGCTGCTCAACATCCGTCAGACCGAGGGGGAATCACTGCGCAGCTTCGTCACTCGCTTCAATACCGAAGCCCTGCAAGTTGCCGAAAACGACGACAAGGTCATCCTCACAGCCTTCATGGCCGGACTGCGGTCATCTGACTTCCTTTTCTCACTCTCCAAGAACCCCCCGACCTCCATGGCAGCCCTACTCTCCAAAGCCCAAAAATACATGAATGCCGAGGATTCACTAGTCGCTCGGCAAGATCCACCAACTAAAAACCCGACCCCCCGAGAAAAGAGAAAAGACCAAGAACCCAATACCACCCAGTATCATAGCCAAACACCCCACTATGCCGACCGACCCCCTCGTCCCGACCGGTCAGCACCAGCCCGACCCCCCGGTCGGTTCGAGCGGTATACGCCTCTCAATTCTCCCATGGAACACGTCCTCAACCAGATCCAGCGGGACTACCCCCTCAAGTGGCCTCCCCCTCCACGGAACCCTTCCAGCCGGAAAGACCAATCTAAATATTGCCGTTTCCACCAGGACCATGGCCATAACGCCGACGATTGCATCAGTCTCAAGGATCAGGTGGAGGCCCTCATCCGTCAGGGGCGTCTAAGTCGATTCACAGACACCCGCCCTCAGCAGAGGCAAAGAACCGAGCCCCACAGAGATAATCGCTGACATACCCCACCGCGGCAGCCAGCCCAACCAAACCAGGGTCATGACCGACCCCCCCCAACAGCCCCGACCTTAAGGTAATCCACCTCCACCAGTTGGTGAAATCAGAGTTATTTCAGGCGGTCTTGCTTGTGGAGGACCGTCTCGCTCAGCTCAAATGGCAGAACTTAGAAAAATACGACAGGGCTCAGACAAGGCAGTCGCCACGATAGACCGACCCCCCAAACAGCCCAAGCAGTGGACAGAGCCCATCACCTTCACGGACGCCGACTATGCAGGCATCCGTTATCCTCATGATGACCCTCTCGTCGTTTCCGCCATCCTCTCCAATTATAAGGTCAGACGAGTTCTCATCGACAATGGCAGCTCTTCGGACATCATCTTTCTAAACTGCTTCCGCCAACTTAAGATTGGGGAGGAAAGCCTTTCCCCGCTCCAAACCCCTCTCGTCGGCTTCACTGGCGACCGCGTGACCTCGGTCGGTTCCATCGATCTTCCCATCACTATTGGCGAGTACCCACGGCAAGCCACAAAGTTGCTCACCTTCCTGGTGGTTGACTGCCCATCTGCCTACAACATCATCCCTCGGCCGCACCGCCCTCAACGCCTTCCAAGCCATCACATCCACCTATCATCTTGCCCTCAAGTTTCCCACCGATCTCGGGGTCGGAACAGTCAGGGGAGAACAGACCGTGGCCAGGGAGTGTTATGTTGCCTCACTTAAAGAAGTCAAGCTGAAGGAGGCGATGATCATTGAAGGACTTGATGTCCGGGATGAGGACGAGTTAATCAGAGGAGAACCACTGGAAGAGCTCGTTGAGGTTCCTATTGACCCCACCAACCCACTGAAAACTGCCAAGATCGGCAGCCAATTATCCCCCCAAGCAAAAGCCGACCTCACTGCCCTTTTGACCGAACACAACGACGTCTTTGCTTGGACCCACTCAGACATGCCAGGCATTGACCCCTCCTTCATCATTCATCGCCTCAGCATCGAACCTCACTTCCGACCTTACCGACAAAAGCAGCGTATATTTCACCCGGAGCGCAACAATCTCATAGCTGCGGAGGTTGACAAACTCCTCGAGGCTCAGTTTATCCAAAATGTGGATTATCCTAGATGGCTTTCCAATGTGGTGCTAGTCCGCAAAAACAACGGCAAGTGGCGTCTGTGTGTCGACTACTCTGACTTGAACCGAGCTTGCCCCAAAGATAGCTACCCACTCCCCCGAATTGATCTGCTGGTCGACGCCACGGCCGGTCACCAAATGCTCAGCTTCATGGACGCCTTCTCCGGGTACAACCAAATCATGATGCACTCATCTGACCAGGAACACACCTCCTTCATCACCGACCGGGGCACCTACCACTGCCGTGTCATGCCGTTCGGACTAAAGAACGCGGGGGCTACTTACCAACGGTTAGTCAACGCAGTCTTCCAACACCAGATCGGTCGGAACATGGAAGTGTATGTGGATGACATGCTAGTCAAAAGCAAACTCTCCGCCGACCACCTGACCGACCTACGGGAGACCTTTGCCACCCTTCGCAAGTACCAGATGAAGCTCAACCCGGAGAAGTGCGCCTTTGGCGTAGGATCCGGAAAATTCTTGGGCTTTATGGTCAGTCAGCGCGGAATTGAGGCCAACTCCGAGAAGATCAAGGCTTTGATTGAGATGCAGTCGCCTAAAACCGTTAAGGAAGTTCAGAGACTCGCTGGCAGAGTGGCAGCCCTCAACCGGTTCATTTTCTGCGCAACAGATAAGTGCCTCCCATTCTTCAAAGTCCTTCGGCAGACTTTCGAATGGACAACTGAATCCGAAGAGGCTTTCCAGCAGCTAAAACAATGCATGGCCAACCCCCCATTCTTTCGCAGGCAATCCCAGGTGAACCCCTCTTCCTATACCTAGCAGTATCAAGCACCGCCGTCAGTGCAGCCCTCATCAGAGAAGACGGCTCGGTCCAACGGTCGGTCTACTACATCAGTCGGGCTCTGAGGGGAGCAGAGCATAATTACCCATTGTTAGAAAAATTGTCTTTGGCTTTGGTCACCGCCTCTCGACGACTCCGTCCTTACTTCCAAGCCCACTCCATAGTGGTCCTGACAGACCAACCCCTGAAGAAGGTTATGCAACAACCAGAGCTTTCCGGCCGGCTGATGCAGTGGTCAGTAGAACTCAGCCAGTTTGATATCTCCTACCGCCCTCGAACGGCGATCAAGGGACAAGCTGTGGCCGACTTCATCCTGGAATTCACCAATCCTACACCAGCCATTACCCCAACAGCCCCACCAGCTCTTGCCGACCCTGAAGATCCTCATTCCTGGACTCTCAATGTCGACGGCTCATCCCGCAGGGAAGGCAGTGGGGCTGGTATCATCCTCACCTCTCCTGAGGGTGGCTACTTCAAATGTGCTCTTCGTTTCTTGTTTGAGGCCAGTAATAACGAGGCCGAATATGAAGCTTTGATAGCTGGACTCCACCTTGCCAACGACATTGGTGTCAGTCACATCCAGGTATTCAGTGACTCACAGCTCATCGTCGGGCAGATTACTGGGGACTTCGACGCCAAGGATGAAACAATGAGGAAATACAGGGATATGGCACTACCCCTCGCCCGCCTTTTCAACACCTTCCACATAAAGCATATCCCACGAGAGGCAAACTCCAAGGCAGATTAGATGGCTCAGCTAGCCTTTGCCGACCATTCCAACCTCAGTCATGATGTCCGCCTCGAATATCTACACCACCCAGCCATTTTGCCCGACCGACAAGAAGTACAGTCCATCCAGGATGAACCCATCCCTTGGGCATCAGACATCTTCCTCTTCTTGACCACAGGGGCACTCCCAGATGACCAGCAGCAGGCAGCCAAGGTTAGGGCCCGAGCGTCCAATTACATAATCATCGCGGGCATATTATACAAGCGTGGTTTTTCGCGGCCTTACCTACGGTGCCTCAACTCAACTCAAGCGACCTATGTACTGCAGGAGGTCCATCAGGGAATTTATGGCAACCATTCAGGTGGAAGGGCCCTAGCCCACAAGATACTCCGCACTGGGTATTTCTGGCCAACTCTTAATCAAGATGCGGTCGACTTTGTGCTCAAATGCGATAAGTGTCAACGCTTCGCCAACATCCCCCATGCACCCCCCACAGAATTGATCACGCTCAGTAGCCCCTACCCTTTCGCCAAATGGGGGATCGACCTGGTCGGTCCGTTTCCCACGGGTCGAGGCCAAACCAAGTTTGCAATTGTCGCCATTGACTACTTTACCAAGTGGGTAGAGGCCGAGCCCCTGGCCACCATCACCGAGCGGAACACAACCAAGTTCATCTGGCAGTCGATCGTTTGCAGATTTGGCATCCCTTAGGCCATCGTCATCGACAACGGTAAGCAGTTCGACAACGCCAAGTACAGGCAGTTCTGCGCAGACCTCCAGATTCAACCTTGTTTCTCTTCCCCCGGTCATCCCCAAGCCAATGGCCAGGTTGAGGTCACCAACCGTTCTTTCCTGAAAATCATCAAGACTAAGTTGGAAGCCGCCAAGGGACTGTGGGCAGAAGAACTTCCGAATGTGCTCTGGGCCTATCGAACAACAGCGAGGACTCCCACTGGGGAAACCCCATTTCGCCTAACATACGGTGCGGAGGCAGTTATCCCGGTGGAAGTCGGTCTGCCCACTCCCAGAATTTTACACCCAGACCCAACACTCACCAAAACACTCCGTCGGGCAGACCTGGATTTAATTGAGGAGCTCAGAGAGACCACCGCTGTCAGACTAGCTTCGTACCAGCAGAAAATGAGAACACACTACAATCGCAGAGTCCGACCACGGGAGTTCTCTGTCGGGGACCTTGTCTTGAGGGAGGCCACTCTTGCCACAAAGAATCCGACTGAGGGCAAACTGGCAGCCAAATGGGAGGGGCCCTACGTGGTGAAAGCCCGACCACGACCAGGCACTTATCGACTTCAAGACATGGACGGCCGCGACCTCTCCCATCCCTGGAATGCCGAACATTTGAAGCGTTACTATCAGTGAATTCATACTATTGTATCGCCACAATTGTTGCATTTCCCTTCTTAATAGATAATGCAAACTTCGGGCTGAGCTCCCAACTTTTATCATTTAACTGTCTGTATGCCGTTCTCATGACTCTCTCACTTGCAGCATTCAAAAGCCTCAGCCAGACCTGAGCACTTTCAAAAGCCTCAGCCAGACCTGAGCACTTTCCAAAGCCTCAGCCAGACTGAGCACTTTCAAAAGCCTCAGCCAGACCTGAGCTCTTTCAAAAGCCTCAGCCAGACCTGAGCACTTTCAAAAGCCTCAGCTAGACCTGAGCACTTTCAGAAGCCTCAGCCAGGCTGAGCACCTTCAAAAGCCTCAGCCCACCCTGAGCACTTTCAAAAGCCTCGGCCAGACCGAGCACTTTCAAAAGCCTCGGCCAGACCGAGCACTTTCAAAAGCCTCAGCCCGCCCTGAGCACTTTCAAAAGCCTCGGCCAGACCGAGCACCTTCAAAAGCCTCAGCTAGAACTGAGCACTTTCAACAGCCTCGGCTAGACTGAGTACTTCAAACGACTCAGGCAGATCGCACACCAGCAGGCTGACAGATATCTGGCCAGTAAGGCATCAATCATCTTTGCCTTTACTTTTGCTTTTGTCCTGGACAAGCTTGTCGGCCATCAATTCCGCGATGCAGTGATCTTTTCTACATTTGACCTGAAGTGTCTTCTGGGCATTTTGAATGGAAGATGTTATGCCTTTTGGTTTGGAAGAACACTTAGTCACAAGTTGAGATCACAAATTTTTACAACATCTTTACTTAGTCAAATTCCAAAGATGCTCCCACACACTCCATTTACTGACCAGATTATCTTCCCCACCACCCAGCCTACTTCTCAAATTTCTTCCTTACAGGTTTTCAGTAGAACATTTAAGTTTTCGTTACAAGTTGACCTAACATTACAAAACGTTTTCATAAGTCCATCACCAGTTTTTATCACAGGCATTTGTCCATTTCAAATACACCAAACAAACAAACATGGTCAATTTCAAGATATAAATGGCATTTTATTCATTCACAAAATATGTACAACAGTCTACTACAATATTTCAAAAAAAAAACAAAAACAAAAAAATGTGTACACAAAAACCAAACACAAACTCCTAAGTACACTTATTCTTCAGATCACTCCTCCTCCTCACTGGAGATAAGATTTGCCTCTTCTATACCCTCGTCCAGGGGGGTCTGGGCCACATCATCCTCCCCAATCGTCACCCTGCTAAAGTCAAGATCTGGGAATAGCTCTTCAGCCATGCGCTTGAACATTTTCCACCCGCTGTCCCAGTACTCTGCCATTTCATGCTTATAAAAGTCTGACCGTTGGAAGCTCTCTATGACTTCAGATTCAGGTCTTCCTTCAGCCGTCGTCCGTGATGGGCCAGCCCCCCCAGACTCCTCCCTTGCCAGGCTGCTCGCCACTGCGGCATCAATGGCCATCTGAAATTCAGGCGATCCCTTAAATTGTTCAACTGCTGCCACGTACAGATCGGGGAAGGCTGCCCTTTCAGAGGCTGCCTTCGCCCTTTCCTCGTCCAGCTCTCTTTGTAGGATCGCCTTCTCAGAGGACGCTTTGGCCATTTCTGCCTCCAACTCTCCACGCAGAGCATCAACTGCGGGGGCTCCCCTCCTCCTCTCCTCCTCCACCTCCTTCTTTAGGCTCTCCCTCTCCGCCCTCGCCTTCTCCATCTTTGCTTCCAACTCCCTCATAAGCCTCCCTCTCTCCTCCCCTGCCTTGGTAAGCTCGTTCTCCAACTCCTTTTGCAGAGCCTCAACCTTAGCATCTGCCTCATCTTTCTGCTTCACCAGCTCTTCGTTGCTGTTCATGGCCTCTTCATGCCGATCGTTGGCAATGGCACATGCTCGTTGGGACTCTTCCAACTTCTTCTGCTCGCCGACCAGCTGGAACTCGAGTGACACAACCTTGCGGTGTGTATCCTCCAGCTCCAGCTTGACTGCTTGCAACTCAGCCTGGACATTCCCCCAACTTGCCTTCTCAGCCTTCAGCTTTTCCAGCTGTGCCTCAGCCTTCTCTGCCTTGAGCCTGGCTCCCCCCGCCTTCCTTAGAAGAGCCCCTGCCAGGGTAGTTACCTCCATCTGAGCGGAGCATAACCCCCTCAGCAGGTCAGCCTCACTGAATCTGGAGACCGCGCGCAGGTCTGACTCTCCCACAATTTTCAACAGACGGTCAGTCCCTGCCCTAGCTGGCCCCTCTTCCCTTTCCACCCCTCCAGCCACCGCGCGAGCATGGTAGAAGGCGGTGTTCAGACCCACTCCTCCTTCCTGGGGTTCAGGACCCCTTTGGGTCTGTTGCCCCGCACTTGGCTCAGCACTGCCTACGCCCACTGCCACCTGAATTGCTGGGGCGACCTCCACAGCCTCCGGTGCTGGGATGACCCTTACTACTTCTGGGGAATCTTTGACCACAGGGGTCTTCACCGCAACTGGAGCCTCCTTCACTTTCTTGGGCCCAGGCTCCCCTGCAGCCTCTGCAGGGGCACTTCTCTTCTTCCTCTTCCTCTTCAGAGCCTCCTTCCCATCCCTGGTCCTCTCCTTCACAGGATCCACAGGGAGCTTTCGTGGTTCAAACTTACTTAAGTCCTTCTCCCCCAACGGCTTTGGGCGAGGCCTGATCCTCTCCTTCGCAATCGGTTGTGAAGGTCGGTCGTCCTGTGCTTTCTTGAACATGGTGGCTTTGGCAAGAATGGCTTGATCCTCAGCCTCCTCAGCCTCCCTCCTTGCCTCCAACTCTGCTCGGTCAAGATCCCCACCGATCGGTTGAGGACCCAGCCCTGCCTCAAACAGTGCAGAGGGCTGCACGAGGTCATCCCACCTCGCCTTCTCTTTCTCCCTCCACTCTTTCACCCTCTTCACCCTCTCCCCTGCCACGGACCCCAGTCTTGCCTCCACCGTCCTGATTGGCACCTTCCAGATGGTGCGCACCCCAGGCCCCCCGTTGGCAGAAACGTAGAACCACCGTGCCCGCCATCCCTTGATTGACGTAGGCAGACCAGCCACCAACCCCTTCCCCACAACTGTCTGCAGGGTGACCCACGTCTCCTGTTGCCTTGAGGCCTTGTAACAGGCAAAGAACTCCTCCACTGCCATCGACTCCCCCTCAGTCGCCTTTGGCCATGCACTTGCACAGGCCAGCAGGATCTTCCAGGCATTGGGCATCAGTTGGCCCGGGGCTACTTCTAGGTGGTTGAGCACGTCCACCACTATTTGAGGCAGTGGCAACCTCAGCCCCCCCTTCAGAGCCTCCTCGTACAGGGAAAACCCTCCTAGCCTGGCGTCCGATGGCCTTTCCGTCGACGTTGGCAACAACAACTCCACTTCCGCCGGAATTTGGTACTTCTCGCGGATTGCCCTCAACTCCGCCTCTGTTATCGTCGATTTGTCCGCCTTTGTGTGCCAATGATCTGGCTCCGCCTGACTGATCGGCGTCGGAGCTGCCACCAAGGTAGAACCATGGAAGGGTATCGTTGTTTCCCCCACCCTTTCGGCCCTGTACTGCGCTGCTAGATCCACTGCATCATCTTCTCCCAGTGGATCCACCCTCACATTCACATTTTCCTCTTGCGCCATCTCTAAACTGTGTCTGCGGATCGCTTCTGATGCAGGGACTAAGAACTTGAAGAAATGCTCCAATGGCGTATCGCGAGCCACAAATGGTGTAATACTTGGAATGTTTTGATTTTTTGAAAACAGATAGGTAAATCGAATAATACCAAAAGCCCACGGTTTACCCGTATTCCACGGATCCCAATTTATTCCCGCCAGTTTGAAATCTTTCAAATCATCCACCAGGATTGTCTTTTCACACACCCACCATTATAACCCAACGTCTCATTTTCGATCCAACGCCTGGCCTTCTCCCCCTGCCACGTGTACGACCGCGATGAACTGACTCCTACCCTTACCCTGTCTTTTCCACTGACATCACGTGGCACGCCGCCTTTCGAGCCCCGCGCCCTCCTGCTCGGACAACACCACGATCGGCCCCTTCCACTCGGCAAGCCTCACGGTCGGCCCCTGCCGCTCGGCAAGCCTCACGGTCGGCTCCCTCCCGCTCGGCAAGCCTCACGGTCGGCCTCTCCTGCTCGGCCACCCTCACGATCGACCTCTCCCGCTCGGCCACACCCACGGTCGGACTCTCCCGCTCGGCCACCCTCACGGTCGACCTCTCCCGCTCGGCCACACCCACGGTCGGACTCTCCCGCTCGGCCACCCTCACGGTCGACCTCTCCCGCTCGGCCACACCCGCGGTCGGACTCTCCCGCTCGGCCACCCTCACGGTCGACCTCTCCCGCTCGGCCACACCCGCGGTCGGACTCTCCTGCTCGGCCACCCTCACGGTCGACCTCTCCCGCTCTGCCACCCCCCGCGGTCAGCTTCTCCTGGCCGGTCGGACTCATCTCCCTCATCACTATTCCCTTCGTTGGACTGAAGCTGCACTCGGGAATGGGGGACTACTGACATGGGTAGGCCCACAAGGACCACGGCCCACAGTGAACAAACCCAAGCCCACCATTCGGACCCCATTGCATAACCCGGGTAGTAGAACCCAGGACAGCTGGAGTCCAACTGAGCAGGGAAGACCAATGACACTCGGACACATGGCAGGTGCAAAACGAGCCACGTCAGCAGACAAAGATCTGCAAAGTTATTACCACAGCACATCACTATTAATGCAGCCTGTCACAGCATTGATTGCGACAACACCCCTCAGCCGGGACGGCACCCCCCCTTGCCCTGAACAAGATAAGCAACAACACAAGCTTTCGGCGGGGAGGACAGGATGGCAGGGACAGTGAAATGATTACCAAAGGATATAAGCAAAGCTGGAAGGCAAGAAGAAGGTTAAGTTTTCTATCTCTCTCTCTCTTTCTCTCTTGCTACATTGTCTATCACCTCTTCTAATTCATATACCGGAGGGTTCGCCGGGGGACTACCCCGTTCCCCGTTGAACTTGTTTGCAGGTTATCCAGTGGGCTCGAGGAGCTTGGATCGGTCTGGCCCATTCACCAGGACGAACTGTATCATCACAATCAAATAACAAAAAAATAAAGAAAACCTTATTGTACAATAATTTATTTTAGGTAGAAAATTTTAATGCAGAGTTTCAATGAATGTAGTGAGTATGACCTATATGAATAATGCTATATGTGTCAGTTGATATATGGATTAAAATAATATTATATATACATCAATTAATCTATTAAATATTAATAGATGATGTGATATAATTTTAAATATTTTAGATATTTATATTTTGTATAATAGGTGAGGTCAATAATAATGACATAACACTAGTTGGTACACTAGTGTGTATATTAATTGGTGCATATAGCACCACCGAATTGATTAATGTATTGATAAATTATACAATATAATTTTAAAGGTTTTAAGTCTTGATAAAGAATAATGCTATATGTACTAATTGATATACCAATTAATATACTAACAGATAATGCACCATAATTTTAGAGATTTTAAGTATTTATAATTTGTATAATAGGTGTGGTCATAATTTTGAAGTAAAAATATCATAAGAAATGTTGGTACATTAATTAGTATACCAATTAATACATATAATAGGGTAATAATTTTAAAAGAATAATGCTATATGCATCAATTAGTGTACTAAATAGTGTATCAATTGATGATATGACATAATTTAAGATATGTTTAGTATTTGTAATTTGTATAATAAGTGAAGTCAATAATAATATCATAACTAGTGTAATGTTGATACACTAGTTAGTACATTAATTGATACATATAGCACCAATAATTTTAAAATGATAATATTATAACTATATTAATACATTAATTAATATATCAATTGATACGTAACACCAGCCAACTCGGGAAGTGATAGAGAGTTCTAACACAAGACCTCTCGTGAGGTGTCAAACAGAAAACCAAAAAATAAATAAATAAAAAAAAAGGTCAAAACAACATATAGAGTTATAATTTAAGAATTCTAATTGTAAGTCTCATATAATAATGTGATATTTCAACTTACTTTTCTTTTCTTTTCTTTTCATTTTTTTTTATTCCTCACTAGTGTATTTCCCCACCCCACATGGGTGTGATTAAAAGTCGATGCGGCAGTGCGTGCGACACGGTGGTATGACAATGGCCGACATAAATGAGCCCTACTGCCCCTATACCAACATTTCCTTGTTAGGTTTTATTGTTATTTTAGTAGATATTTTTTTTAAAAACAAAAAGCTAAAACCAAAACCTTGTAATACAGAAAAAGATGATTACTTAACAATAAAAAAACTGTAAGATTCAAAAAAATAATCAGTATATTTAATTTAAGTTTTTTTAATTAAATTTTTTGAAAATTAATTTTTTTTCTTTTTCATATTTTTTAATTTTTAGTAAATATTTTTAAAATTTTAAACATTTTTTTACTTTTTTAGATACATCTTACTTAAATGTATTTAAAAAGTAAAATATTTGTAAAAAAATTAATAAATACACAAAAATACAAAAAAAAATACTAAATTGTCGTATTTTTTTTTGTATTTTTAGTATTTAAAGATTTTTTTTACAAAAATTATGTTTTTTAAGTGTATTTATGTTAGGTGTCTAAAAATTTAAAAAATTCAATAAAAATTAAAAAATACAAAAAATAAAAAAAGTAAAATTTTCTAAAAAGTGTGTTTAGAAAATCCAAACCAAGCAAAGTGAATAATTTATTTTATTTTTTTTGTTTGGGTCGAATAATTGAAATTTTCTACCTATTTTTAGTTCATTCTAAGCCAATTTGATTCATTTTATTTTTAAAAATTATTTTATTTAGTTTTTTTTAACAGTTTTAAGTTGCACATACATAACGGAAACCTAAAGAAAACAACCTATCTAAAAGGCAGCTCTAGAAGTCAAGAACAACATCTCCAAAAGCTTTTGGATGTTTGACTATGGGACTTCCAAAGAAATTTGAAAAAGAAAAGTGAAAAAAAAAAAAAAAAAAAATCAAAGATCCACATTGAATTTTTACAACATTATTCACCTTATCAGCAACATGTTGCTTTTTTTGTTTTATCAGAAAAAATATTGCATCCAATTTGCCACATTCATTATTGGATGAAACAAAATGGGCCGGCCCACCCAAAACCAGAAAAAAAGATCTGATGAGCTAACTACAGTCTATGAGGTTGCCCTTGAGATTACCTCCAACTATTACACTTAATGGGAAAAACAAAAGGGTAATATTAAGGATACAAAATTTTCTATCAAATGAATGACTAAATATCTCACATGGGTGTGAGATCCACAAAAGTGTGGACCCTACACCTATGTAACATATTTGGTCATTCATTTGGTAAAAAAATTAGAACATAGGTCATGTTTGTTTGGGAGTTAGGGGTGGGATTAGAGTAGTAAAGAGGCGGGTCCTACTATAACTTGTTTGGTGACTTCTTTGTGGAGGGGAGTTGTTACTCCAAGTGGCTTGCTAATCCCCTTCAGCAGGGGGATTAGCTTGGGTGAATTTTGGGTGAGATTAAAAAATAGTGAGGGGATTGAATCTATTTTATATAAAATTTTATTTTATTTTTTTTATCAAATGCACCTGTTTGTTTTAGTTTTTTTTAATATAGAAATAATTTATTTATTTATTTTATATAAAAATAATTTAACAATCCTATCACTATCCATCTCCCACGCTATCATCAAAATGAACACATTTTTACTTAATCCCCTCATTAACAATTCCTACATTAATAATCTCTTCACTAACAATCTTTTCACTAACAATCTTATCAAATCTAATCCGCCAAACAAACGTGACCATATAGTATTTTCCAAACAAAATAGCCCAGCCCAGGTTAACTGTGGCCCACTTTTAGCCCAATAACACCCCAGCCCACGAAATTATAACCGTTTTACCAAACCAAGAAAAATTGAAAGATACGCAAGTAAACGGAAGGCCATTCGCACTTCAATCAAAATAAATAAATAAATATATATAAAATTAAAAATAAATGTAGTAGCTGTAACTCCTATGCCTTGGTATTGAATTCGTCTTCCAGCTTTGACAGACTTCAATAAAATTCTGAAACAGCCAACGACTTCTTTTAATAACAAATTAAATTTGATGGCTTCAGAGTCTTTTCAAAATAAAATAAAATAACCATAGGTCCCGTTTGGTAGAGTTGTGAGAAAATGATTATAGATTATAACTTACAGCTGTGAAGATAAGATGGTAACTTATTTGGTGCAGCTGTGGGATTATGGATTTAAGCAGCGTAATGTTTGGTAAATAAGCTGTAAAATAACTTTTTGCTGTATAATTGTCATTTTTGCCCTTATAGGATATAAAATTTGTGATTTCATTTATAATACATTTTTTTCTTTTTCATTTTCATTTTATTTTATTTTCTTTTCTTTTTCACCTTATTTTCTTTTCTTTTCTTTTAATTTTTTTCTTCTTCTCTTCTTTCTTTGTTAATTTTTTTAATATATTAATTTATTAAAATTAACATTCATGTTCTAATTTATATTAATGTTGTGATTTCATTACATATTATTTTCATATATTCATCAATTTATCAATTTATATTAATGTATCAATTTTTCCAATTTATTATTATTATTATTATTTTTAGTAATATTTCATATATTATTATTCTTTATTATTATTCATTTTAATTATTTTTAGTAATATTTCATTTTTTCTTTATATTAATGTACCATTATCAATTTACATATAGTTACATATAGTTATAGTTATATTTCATTTTTTCTTTATATTAATTTATCAATTTACATATAGTCATCAATTTATATTAATGTATCAATTTTTCCAATTTTATTTATTTATTTATTATTATTATTATTATTGTTCATTTTAATTATTTTTAGTAATATTTCATTTTTTCTTTATATTAATGTATCATTATTAATTTATATTAATGTATCATTATTATTCTTTATATATATTTATCAATTTATATTAATGTATCAATTTTTCCATCAATTAATATAAATTACATATATTCATCAATTTTATTTTTTTTCATCAATTATTACATAAATTACATATATTAATATTATCAATTATTTTTAATTTTTCCATCAATTACATATATTCATCAATATTCTTATTAATAGTATCAATTAATATAAAAAAATTTCATTTTTTCATTTTAAATTAATTAGTCTCAATTAATTAGCATCAATTATTATTATTTATTTATTAATTATTATTTTTTAATTAAAAAAACACTGAAAAACCTCAAAAAAAAAATAATAATAATAATGAAAACCCTAGCTCCGGTAGGAGGAACCGGCGCTAGGGTTTCAGTCAGATCCACAGAAAGAGCGAGAGAGAGCTAGGGTTCAGATCGCGATGGTTCATCCCGGTGGCAGCCTCTTCTTCTTCTCCTCCTCCTCCTCCTCATCTCACTGCCAGCATCGATCGCGATGGTCCAAATCGCGATGGTTCAGATCTCCTCCTTCTCATCTCATCGCCGGCGTCGATCGTGAAGAGGGAGACAGATGGGTTCACGCTATCGATCGAGATGGTTCAGATCGTGATGGTTGAAATCACGATGGAGAGCGATCGGAGAATAAGGGGGAGAGAGAGAGAGAGAGAGAGAGAGAGAGGGAAGAGAGAGAGAGAGAGAAGAGACAAAGCTCGGTCGTCGGAATGCTCGCCGGAAATCGCCTCTCTCGTTTGTGTGAGAGAGGGAAAATGAGTGAGAAATGGTTTATAGACATGGCACACTTGTAATTAGCATCAATTAGGAAGGGCATTTAAGTCATTTTACATCTCTTATTTTAGCTTCCCGTATAAGCTGAATCAAGAAGCACCCCCCTGAGGTGCTTAGAAATTTAAGCTGAAAATAGCTTAATAAAAGCTATAATCTATCCCTTTAAGTTTTACCAAATACACTAAAATGACTTAATTTAAGTTAAAAGCTGCTTTAAAGTGCTACCAAACAGTCCCATAATAACTTTTCTAGCGTTGTTTAAATCATGGAAGAAGTCATAAAAATGGCGGTAAATAACATAAATACAACATTGTTTCAATTAGTTTAGTGGTCGTTCGGTATCTTTCACAATGAGTTCACTTTTTTAATTATTTTTAATTTATTTTTAGAATTAATGCATCTGAAAAATTAAGAAAGAAATACATGAAAAATGTTAATGTGAAATTTGACTGTTTTTTAAATGACGACTTTTTGTCTTTTTTAATAGAAGTTTAGTTTTTAAAGTTGTTCCCAAACACTCTGAAAAGCTAAAATACCAAAAATCCAAAGAAAAATATTTTTAAAAAAATCAAAAATTCCTTCTCATTCTCTATCTTTTTTTTTTGTTTGTTTTTTTTGAAAAAGTAAAAAAGACATTTTCAAACACCTCAACAAAAAAAAAAAAAAACAAATCACTAAAAATGTCATTTTTCTAATCAGCCCTTAATGCAATTGAATAGAAATCCTAGAACACTTCAAATTTGAGTGGAGATCAAATTTCATGCTGGTTACATAATTTAATACTCATCAAACCATTTGAGATTGGGAGAGAACTCTGTTCCTCTTCTCTTGTTTTTTCCCTTCATTATTGTTTTGGGGTTCTTGTCCTTTAGTCTCTTCAGTATTGCTTTGGGGTCCTTGTCCTTAGTCTCTTAATTAGATACATGGCTCCAGATCTCATTCCTTTTGTGATACAAAGAAATGTAATAGAGGATCTCAAGTTGGATTACATAAAATTTCTCAAGGGGCTTTTTGCACAAAATATATAGTCGTTTCTCTATATCCAATGCACATCCAATTGTATAATATAGTATGAATTTCAAAACACATGAACTTTAAAACACGATTATATGATTGAAAAATAAGTTAGATATTAAAGATAGAGATTTTTTTTTTTTTTTTTTAATATTGGCCTGTTTTGTATTTGCTTATGTGGTGTCACATATTAAAATATGATTAGTGTGTATGGAAAGAGATTTATCACTTTGTATTAGTATTTGAAGTGACAATATAAAAAATGGCAATTGATAATTGATAGATGATGCGATCAAGTGATTCATGATACTGAATAATTTTTGACAATATTATTACAACCCACAAGATCATTGCCACATAATTAGAATAGTCTAAGGTAAACACAAACTAATTCACATTACATAGAAAAATTCTTTCAGTCTTCTTCTTGGTACAATACAACATTAGAAATTGAAACATTTCATGAGACACATCACACCAGAATACTTTGCATACTCCTTTTTCACATACCTGAAATTAAGAAGAAAAACAACAATATAATTAATTTAAAGGAGCAGATGATATTTTAAATATACTAATGCATGTATGAGCATTTCATCTTCATCAATAATTATCAATAATGTTAGGGATATTAACAAATATATTAATAAACATATTAACCAAGATACAAGATTTACATGTGAGTTCCACAATTGATATACTGACCCCATATGATATTGTCTAGTTAGTATATTTATTATTACGTTTGTTAGTGTTTTTGTCATTATTGAAAAAATAATACTCTCATGAAATGCTTACACAAAAAAATTATATGAAAAACTCAATTAGTATGATGTGATATGATGCTTTTAAATTACAAGTCAAAATATTGAGTGTTGTTATGAAATGAAAAAATTACAAAAAAAAAGTCACATTATTTCATATAAATTCTATATAAAAAAATCTATTAATATATTACTAATTTATTACACCATAATCAAGCATACTCTTATCTAATATTGTCCTAGAATTACTTTCTGAATCTTATATTAATGGAATCTTTTGGGAAGTGGGTTATAATCCACTTCTTAGATTATAACCTACTTTCCTCTCTCACAAAAAACTTATTATAATCAGCTTTTTAAAACCTGATTATAACCATCTTCTCAAAGTAGGCCAATGACCCAGTCAAATCTTGATATTACATATCATGACATCAAACAAGGCCTTTATGGTAAGGTAACATTTATAAACATATAAAACTCACATAAATGCCTTTTGGAGTCCTGAACTCAGCAATTGGGAGGAGGAGTGAGGTTGCATTTGGCAGGGAGTGCCATGGCAAGGTCAGGATCAATCCCAAGAGAAGGCAACATGAATGAGTTTCTGTAGCCACACAGACATGTCAAGTTAGCCACCTTTAGTGCATCACAACACCCTTGAGTCGGATCCACCGGGTCGGGCTGAGTCACAGAGGGTTTGCATGCTATCAAACCATCTTCATTTATGTCACACAACTCCAACCCCTCCAACCCCACCACCATCCCAAGCAACACCACCACCAACACCACCACCCTCTTCCCCAACATCTCCATTTTTTATGATCACTCAAGTTCACACTGGCTCTCACTGACCCAAACCCGCAGTTGTGGGTGGTCCATTTATATTGCTCTGCTCTCTGTCTGTCTGTTGAGAGAATTGAGAAGAGAGAGTTATGGAGGGGCCCACAAGTGTGAGCCCGTGAATGGGAATTGGCTTGACTCGGACTCACGGGGTGTGCTAATTAGGCCATCGTGTTTATTTGTACATTCTGGGTTCTGTGGTTTTGAAGCGGCCCATAGATGTCAAATTATCTCGTTGTTCCCCAATGGATTTGAAGGAATAACTAATCTTTGTCTTCATTTCAACAATTACCTTATCAATTTTTATATAATGAGTTTTGGTTTGAGATGTGAGTTGAGTTTTTAGCTACTTTAATTTAGGACTAAAAAGTCTTGTTTGAGATGAATTTTTTGACTTTTTGATTTTTATAAAAAAAAAATAAATTAAATGATTATGATTTGGATGTGATATTTTATTTTATTGACTTTTTAAATTATTTTATCTTTTTACGATTATTTTAGCCCAAAAAGTTTATGCCAAACATAGCTTGAGTAATGCTAGCAATACTGAGATATGAAATGTGACATAGATAAATTTTTGTGAGACATTTGTGTTATATTCTATTTTTGTCTTCATTTTTCATTGTCCGAGACATAATAGTTATTAAATATTAATATATTTCATGTATAACTTATTACATTAATAATTATAATTGTATAACATAAACTAGTATATTAAATATTATATAAAAATATAATAAATTTATGATATAAAAAGATGATGAGTGTAACATTATTCATAATATTATTGCCTATCATTATTGTGATAGATTTAAATAACTTATTATTCATGTTTATTATTAAATGAAAATTGAAAAATACTTTATGATACATAAAAAGTGGGCATTATTGGTACTATTGATGTCTTCTTTGTCTCTTATTGTACTGCACTGTATCCTCACATGGGGTGGGTGGGGAATGAAATTGAGGTTAGGGATTTTTTAAAAAATTTAAAAAAGAAAAGTAAAATGGGAAAAAAAAAAAAAAAACTTTATATCTATATAATAAAGTAGGACGGTTTTTAAATTTATCCTACACACATTTGTCTTATTAGGACATTTGGACGGCTCGGATCTATCCAAATTCTAAAACAAAGGCTGAGACATATTTTTAAAAAAATATCTTACATGTATATTTTTTTATTTTCCCGCTTCTCTCTTACTTTTTTCTTTTCTCATCCATCATTCCATGATCCCATGATCTCACATTCCCTCTTTTATTTTTATTTTTTTATTTTCTCCCATTTTTATTTTTCTCTCTATTTGTTTATTTTTCCCTTTTTGTTCAATATATTTTACACATATTTCTATATAATGTATGTATGCCCGTAATACACTAGGGCATTACGGACATATATACAAATTTCATATAATTATATAAGCAAAATCATTATTGTATGTATGCCTGTGAAAATTATATGTATGTCAGGTACATCTATCTAGCTATATATTATATAAGCAAAAATGAGTTTTCGTGAGGAGTTTATAAGAACTCCAAAATTTTATAATAAATTTGTGAATTTATCAAATTAAAAAATAAATTTAAATAGTATTAAAATTACAATTATATTCTAATCCTAACATTATTTATACCGTGCCTTCAAATACAGATATACGCTGACAATTTTATAAGGCTCGACTTTTTCTTCATCTTCCTCATTTCATGTTCCACAAGTTGTCTATAATTTCCTCAAAATCTCGAGTCGCAACTTTAAAAAAATATATATATACACATTACATTACTTAATAAAAATATTTAAAATTTAAATTTATAATATAAAATTTTAAACTATTGTAGACCACCTTCAAAAAATGTATATTGAGTGGTTCAAAATAGTTACATTAATTTTATGGGTTTGGCTTCCCTTCGATTCGTATTAGACTGGAGGGAGCTATTGAGCCGGTGGGAGCCTACCACGGGCCCTGTTTTGATAATATGAATCGTTAATATGTAAAACTCTTCGAGTACTATACACTCGTAAAAAATCTTGTTGATCAGATATCGAAAGCTATATGATCAAATTAATTCTGTATAAAAAAAAAAAGACAATGCAAAAATAAACGGTTAACAGAAATATGATCTGATGAAATAACTATCGATATCTGATCAACGTAATTTTTTATAAACATATAATACTCGGCGAGTTGTACACATTGAACGGTTCGAATTATCAAAATAAGACCTGTGGTGGGCTCCCATGGGCCTAACAACATCCTCTAATCTAATCACGAACTGGAGAGAAGCTAATCCCTAATTATATATAGTGATGGAAGATATATTTTTGCACAATTAGTTCTTTCAAGCTAGATATAGAGCTGCTTCATAATGAGTGTATATAGAATGGTTCAATAATAACAAATTTTGGGAGGTTACTAGCTGATATCGCAATACTACAAATTTATAATTTTTATCTAAAATTTTACTCAAAATTATTAATCAATGATCTCCATTTATTCTATGCATATATTCCACACAATACCAATTCAATGTTGACCATAAATCCTATTTTGATCAAATTCTGGCACACTTATTGTGGGACTCTAGCATTTCTGTATCAAATATAATTGCTTCAACTGATATAATGGATCTAACTATTTCACATACAACACCACTTCTAATCTTATATCCAGCACATCTCTTTCATGAGATTGTGAAACTGATTTATACGAGGTTTTTAATGTTTGTGAGAGAATATACTATGATAATCATGTATCCATTATCGAGAGAGTAATTTCAACATCAGTAGGTCAACATCCTAAAGGTGGGGTATATTCACACAACAAAAAGTAGAACATATGATATGGATCGCCATAATAATTTCAACATGAAAAAATATTTTTGGTGGATTTTCTTGGGTCAATCCTCAAAGTCCAACACTAACTCCTCCATTCTCTGCACAGCTAGCAGGGATTGACAACAAAACAAAAGCACTAGGAAAAAATAGCTAAACAAACAAGGAATTAAAACACTAGAAAGAAGATCCTCTAACCATTACCATATGATAATGATCATTTATCTTCCAACATTTTCTCTGGCATTTTTTTACTGAATACAAATTACATTCTCATTTTTCATATATATATGTTCGCGGCAGTACTATAAATCTCCGGTCAGATTCATCATGGAATGCAGGTCGGCAGCAAGCAGCTTGAAAAGAGGCCTCGCCCTCTCTTCTGCAAAAACAATATTTGAAAAATAATATGAAATCAATCAAACTCATGTTCGTCTTGCTTGCCTTTTAATCATCCACCCTCATTCCAAAAAACTAAACTAAACTAAACTTGCAAAGTATTAAATTGCATTGAATTGTGATATAGCACGTCAGGGACTGTAGGGGTTCGAATTGCATGAAGTGCCCGACCCCCGACCCCCATTATAGATGTTAATTACTTAAAAATTACATGTAAAATCAATTATATATAAAAAATAAAAACTCACTTTTCTTTCCCAAATTCAATATCCAAATAAAATAAAAGATAAAAGAACTGACCCTTTTGAGTTTGGCATAGAGGAGGTCCGGTGAGATCTGGTAAAGATCTTCATCAACAGCTCTCGGAGCATTTCTTGGTGGCGGCGGAGGTGGTGGTGAAACGGGGCTCGCTGGTTCCTTCATATCACCCACCTCCCAACCCTTCCTTTTCGCTTCTTTCCCATGCGTTTTTGCCTGCAACCACCACCACCACCACCACCATTATTAATTGATCAAGAAAAACAGAGAGAGTTCAAAAAAACACTTCTTGATTTCTTGTTTCATGAGCTTACGCTTACCCTTCGGCGAGGAACGACGATCACGGCGGGAGTGACAACATCGTTCTGGTACAAGTCCCCCGACACGTACATGTCACGATCTTCAGAGTAGCTGTAACGATGCAACCCGGGTTGCCTCGCCGATTCAAAACACTGAGTGAAAGGCAAGTCGTCATTGTTGTAATCCCAGCTTCCAAATGCCGGTACATGGCTTCCCCTAAAGCTGAATTCCTATTAAATTTATCAACACACCACCATAAATCATAAATCAAGTCAACCCATTAAACAACATTATATAAGAAATGTTTAATTTTAAATTTTTGCATAGTATAGTGTGAGAACAAAGGCTTACTCACATCCATAGAATCTTAGCCTCAAAGAGTTTTAAAAAATGAGTTTTTTTTTTCAAGTCTTTGTTTGTTCCTTTGTGGTATGTGGTCGTGGAAGGATATAAAGGATACAGAAGAAACAGAGAAAGACAGAGAGGATGGGGGTGTTTAGATCGGTTTTCTTTTCTCTGTTGCTTTGTCCTTTTGGGAATAGGTGGGTCACAATATAAGTGCACTTATTTCATCTTTTTATCTTTTTTGGGTCACATCAATCAACATCTTGTCTCTACTTTTTCTACACATAATACAAGAAAAGTCAAAAAGTACACTTATTCTAAACTTCCCAAACTTGACCTAAAAATAGAGAGGAGAACAGGAGGGAGAGGAGAAAAGTAAACATGGGGATCGATCCAAAGAGGGTAAAATTCGAGTAAAAGGAACAGAGAGGACGAAGCCCAGATTTCCAAGTTTCCCACTACCAGACAGAAAGACAAAGAGGTATGGTTTGAGAGGAAGAGAATGTTGCTTTACTTTTGCTTTTTCATTTGGATTATAGATTATGTTAAATGGAAGAACTGTGTACTTTGGGTTGATAAACAAATTAAACCATTCGAATTTGAACTTAATTTGTGTCTGATTTGTTAAAATTCTTGTTTGAATTCAATTTGTTAGTTAGATAAGTTAAATTTAAGGGTTGTGCTAGGGAGCCCTAATTTTTTGCCCTCTAATCCTCCGAAATTTCAAACCAATGCAAAAAAATAAAATAAAAATAAAAATAAAAATAAAAACCCAAAACGACGTCGTTTTGGGCATTAGGGGGATTAAAAGGGCATTTTTAGGAGGACAAATCATTTTCCTAAATTTAAATACAAGTTTTTAAATCAAACTTGATTAGTTAATTGCTAGCTCGATTTGATAAATCTAAAATTACATAAAAATATCAAATTACTTAACTTTGACTCAACTAAAACTTATTTGAGATTAGCTCGTAAGTTTAATGAACAAATTTTGAAATTTATTAAAATTTTCAAATAATGTTTGAATGATTAATTGTTTGACTGGTTTATCTTCCTTAAGTGTAGAAGTTTATATAATGAGATTTATGTACAAAATAAATTTAGGCAATATGTTTATATTTTTGATAATTTTTTATGTTATATTTGATTTATGAATTTGAGTAAAAATTTAAAAAGAAAGAAAAAAGTATAGATAAAATATAATTAAATTTAATATTTTTTTTTAATTTTTAAATTTTTACATAAATTCATAAATCAAATACAATGTAAATAAAAATAATAATACTACACACACAAAAAAGACCAAACACAGAAACTGTTCATCCGGACGACTAGCTGAATGATCGAATGGTTGACCTGATGACAAGATGATAGTCGCAGTTGACAAGCTCCAGCCACGATTGACAAATTTTGGCCGATCAACCACCCGATTATCTAATTGGTTGTCCAAATAAATAATTTTTATTTAATTTTGTATTTAATTCTCTATATGTATAGTATTACTTAAATAAAATTTATAAATATATAGTATTAGTGATTGTTTTTAAATAATGTTAGGGGAAAGCACCAATAAATCTCAAATTTGGGAATGTTAACCCATTTAGTCCCGAAAGTTTTTTGTTGGACTAATAGATCCTATTTCCCAAGAAACTTACTATAGGCGTTTTTATGATTTCCCTTCTTTTCAAACATTAAACATTATTCATCCAATATCAAACATTAGCAACGTCATGATTATTCATCAAGCATCAACCACTAAACATTATGATTATTCATCAAACATCAAACACAGATTGTGAACCATTAAACATTAGGATTATTCATCAAATATCAAACATTATCCATCAAACATCAGATTTATGAGTAACATCATCGAAACAACATCAAACATCATCATCAAAATAACATCAAACATCACACCATCATCATCAAAACAACATCAAAATAACGATTAAACAATTTTTTAAATAACGATTAAACATCAAAATAAAACATTATTCTTCAACATTAAACATTATTCAGCAAACATTATTCTTCAACATCAAACATTATTCATCAACCATTATTATTCATCAAACATTATTTTTCAACATTATTCTCCAACATGATTCATCAAACATTATTCTCCCTCAGAGACCACTTCGATGTCTACGGCGAGATCAATAACCGCTAGTCAAATGCAAAGGCAAAGGCGAAGATCTCACCAAAACCCCATCTTCTCGGAAGCGATTCCTTGTCGATCCGCAGCCAAAACAGGGCTTTGTCGCCGCGGCCGCATCGTCCGATTCGGATTTGTCATCGGACTCATCTTTCGATCAGTTCCGTAAGAAAACCAGAGATCTACCCAATTTGTCCGATTGCCATTGCTGTGGACTCCGAATCAACACCACAAACCCCAAAGACAAGCTCCAAACCATAGACAGTTTTGGGCGGATCGTCCTCCTCTGCAAGAAATGCATAAAACCGCGTTGACTCTGCCGAATTATGCTCGTATTGCTTCTCGGAGATTCAGGAGGATTGCTTTAGATGTCGAGACTGTGAACGCCGTGTTCACTGTGATTGTGTCTTGAAGTATCATTGTTCTGCGCCATGGTCGTATTGTTTTTCCGAATTAGGATTTTCGATTTGTGTTGATTGTTGGGTCATACATGAATTTGTAGTTGATGTTGTTGGACAAGAATGTTTGATGTTCACAATGTTAATGATTAATGTTCTGATGTTTGATGTTGTTTTGATGTAACAAAAGAACTAAATGATTTATAAAAAAACACTAAAGACTAGATAGAGTAATATTTTCCAATATAGAACCTATGAGTAATTTTTTCATAATGTTATATATACTACTTAACATATTAATTAATATATTAACTGTGACATAATTTTTCTATTATTTGTTGGTGATCAGCGTTTGTTCCAATAAATTACCAATAAAGGGACTTCATGAAAGCAAGCAAAAGATTTGAAAATGGATTTTCATCTCAACACCGCGGACCAGTGACTAACAGCTTTGTGTTTCGTGCCTTGAATCCGGATCGTCGGTAGCACAAGCCTGTAGCACAAGCCTGTCGCCCCCAAAACGACGTCGTTTTGGGGGCTTTTCTCCTTCTTCTCTTCGCTGAACCAGAGGGGAGGGGAGGGGAAGAAGAGGGAGAGGAAGGGGAGGGGAGGGGATCTGAATTCGCCGAGGAAGGGTGGCGGAAGGAGAGCCGACGGACGGGAGGGAAGCCGCCGAGGCCGTTGCAGCCACTCCGGCCGCCATGGCTGCTCGCTGCTCCTTCGACCTCGCCCCTCTTCTTCTTCTCCCTTCCTCTCTCTCTTCTTCCCCTCCCCTCCCCTCTGGTTCTGCCCCCTCTGGTTCTGCGAAGAGAAGAAGGAGAAAAGCCCCCAAAACGACGTCGTTTTGGGGGCGACAGGCTTGTGCTACAGGCTTGTGCTACAGACGATCCGGATTGTTCGTGCCCTGGCCCACACATCGGTTTTTTGGAGAAATGTCACATTCGTGGTGTTTTGAAAAAATATATTTTATAAAGGTCTGGCTTTCTTCCGTTTCAAATCGGATTGGAAGCTAGTAGGGTTCATTATATATTTTATTTTGATAATCTGAATCGTTCAATGTGTAAAATTTATCGAGTATTATATATTTATAAAAAATTATATTGATCGGATATTAATAATTATGTGATCAAAATAGTTTTGAATAAAAAAATAGACGATAAAAAATAAACGGTTGACAGAAATCTGATCCGATGAAATAACTATTGATATTCAATCAACGTGATTTTTTACAGACATATAGTACTCGACGAGTTCTACATATTAAACAGTCCAGATTATCGAAATGGGACTCATGATGGGCCCTCATAGATTCAACAATACCTTCTAATCCAATCTGGAGGAAGCAAGTGCCTTTTACAAATATTAATAATTATAATTATAATATTTTTATAAATTTGTATTTTTTTTTCCTAACCTCTACTGTAATGTGATAACCCCATATTTTAATGTACAAATAACTTAAAAGTGGTAATTAGAAAAAATAATTAAGAAAATAATAAATATTACTAATTAAAATTATTAATTTTTTAATTAATGTATAATAATTTTTAAATATTATCACTGATGGTTAATTTTTTCTATTTTATGATGAGCAATGATGTACCACATAAAAATAATAATAGCTATTATAAAAGGTAATATTATATTTTCTAGGATAATTATTTATAAGTTCTATTTGAAATACTTATACAAAATATGATCCCATGAAAAAATTTATAATCCAATAGATCTTATGATTTTCTTGTGGACACATTTATCCCCAATCTTGATTAATTAATAACCTGATTAATGATAGAGAACTGATTGAGAGCCCGAATCTGGGTGCCCCTAATGCCCCGAAACCACGAAACGACGTCGTTTCGTGGTTTTAAGTTTTTTTTTTTTTTTTTTTTTTTTTTTTTTTTTTTTTTTTTTTTTTTCAGCAGAAGCAGGAAGACGAAGACGAAGACGAAGACGGAAGAGGAGGAGGAGGAGGAGGAGGAGGAGGGCGAGGGGGAGGGAGAGGAGGAGGACTGGAGGGGGTCTAAAAAATGGGCTGGAGGCGAGGCAGGGGGCCGATCGTCGAAAATGGCAGAGGCGACGAGCAGAGGAGACGCCGACGAGGAGACGACAGAGGCGACGAGCAGAGGAGACGACGATCGGCGACGGATCGGCGACGACGGCAACCTCTTTCTCTCCCTCTCCCTCTCTCGTCTTCCCCGATATTCTCTCTCTCTCTCTCTCTCTCTCTCTCTCTCGGCATTCGGGGCGGGGCTCATTCGGGCCCCAAATCATTTTTCTTAATGATAATACCATATATGAGAAATCTAACATTACCAGAGATTGTGATCATATTTATATGGTTAGAAATTTGAAATTCAAAATAACTTAATTAATGACAATATCATATATGAGAAATCTAATATTACTATAGATTGTGAAAATATCTATATGGTTAGAAATTTGAAATTTAAAATGTAACATGTAACATGTAACATGTAACATGTAACAGCCCAAACCTAATGTGACATTCTCAAACAGATCAGGGGTGACTGCGGTAGTCCCTCATTGTGGTACCTGCCGTGCATGTAAAATGACACTGTTTTACGTTTTGTATTTTTTTTCAAGGGTTATTAATTCCTGTAGGGTGAAGGCAGTACCAACTATCCCATTAGTAGGTGGTATCCTAAAAACACAAGGTAGGAGTGTAAAAATGGCTTGCGGCCCGTGAGCGATCCAAAGCCTGCTGGAGGCCCAAGGTGGGCCCGAGTCCAGCCCGAGCCCCTGGGCCTGGGTCCAAGCCATCATTTTGAAGCCCGGCTTGTGGGCTTGTTCAAGGCCTGACCTACGCCGAGATCTAGTGTCTTTTTTAGTAGAAAATAATAAAATTTTGGTAGAAAAAATTTAAAAAAATTTTCAAAAATGGTCAAGCCTGTCCAAGTATGAAAACTAGGCCCAAGCCCACCGGCTCGCCCAAGGCCCAAATATCCCTGGGCCTGGGCTGGGTCGGACCTAATTTTTTGGCCCATGGCTTGGCCCGATTCGGCTCAAATTTTGACGGGAGCTCGTGACGTCCGACATGAGCCTGGCCGGGCCAAATTTACACCCTTGACACAAGGGGTGATGTAGAGTTTGTAACTCATTTTATCTTTTACTATATGGTTCACATTAGAGGAAGAATAAACAGCTAAACTACGTCATTTTGATTATTTTTGAAGCAAACAATTGAAATAATTTTCATATAGACTTAATTAGTAAAAAATTATGATAAAGTAAACAACACTCATTATTTTTTATATAATTTTATATTTTTTGAAGCTGAATAACTTTTAAAATTTTAAAAATATCTTCTTTAATGTTTATTTTTATCAAACTAAATTGTATTTTTTTAAAAGATTAATTTTGAAATTAAAATCAAACAAACTATATATATTTTGACTACTTTAAAACTCGCTTAAATGCATCAAAAGTGAAATTGAAAAGGGAAAAAAATGCAATCAAAACGAGTTTAATTAGATTGCATTCCCCCTCCCCCCCTCAATTGCACTTTTGATACATTTAAGCGAGTTTTGAATTAATTTGAATTAGATTGCATCCCCCCCCCCTCAATTGCACTTTTGATACATATGGTTTGTTTAATTTTAATTTCAAAATTAATATTTTTAAAAGATACAATTTAGTTTGACAAAAATAAACACTAAAGAAAATATTTTTAGAATTTAAAAAAGTATTCAACTTCAAAAAATATAAAATTATATAAAATAATGGGTATTTTTTACCTTATTATACTTTTTATTTAAAAATTATTTGAATTATTTGCTTAAAAAAAATCAAAATGACATAATTTAACTGTTCATTCTTTCCTTAACATGAACCATACAGTAAAAGTAAAACGGGTTACAAACTTTATATCACCCCTTATGTCTTTAGCATACCACCTATGACTAGTGTGATGTTTGGTACGAGCATGGATCCTCTAGAGTGAAATTTTCCTAAAGTTTCCTAGAGTATTACATTGTGTGGTTGAGATTTACTGGTAAGTCACATCAGAAAAATTGATGTGACTTGCCAGTAAATCTCAACCACACAATGTAGCACTCTAGGAAACTTTAGGAAAAAATCACTCTAGAGGATCCCAATTCGTTTGGTACTGCCTTCACCCTCACCCTTGAAAAAAATTGTAAAATGATGTCATTTTACATGTACGGCCAGCATCGGAGCGAGGGACTACTGCACTGGCCCTGCTCCTTTTCAATCTCAATGCTACACTCTCGTATGTTTCTAAAATTTAAAATAATTTTATTAATGACAGCATCATGTATAGAAAATCTAATGTTATTATAGATTGTGATCGTATCTATATAATTGAAAATTGAGAATTCAAAATATAAATGTAACATATAACATCTCAAATCCAATGTGCAATTCCCAAACTTAACATGACATTTCCAAACCCAACGTGACATTCTCATATGCTTCTCATCTAAAACCAAACGTAAATGTAACATGCAACGTTCCAAACCCACTGTGACATTTCCCTATGCTTCTCATCCCAAAACCAACGTGACATTCCAATAGTCCACAATTGAATTATAAATAATGTAATCTCCTAAATGTAACATATAACATCCCAACCCAACCCATGTATTGAACCACCATCACTCCTAACTTGGCGTAATTTCAACATCGAGCGATGAGATTCAATCCACATTCAATTACAAATCCAAATCTCCAATAATTTTGCGCAACGTACTGTGACATATATATAAACACTGATTACAATAAAGACATAACACACATTCAAACACATATACAATCGAACAAACATACAAATGCATCTATTACATGGTGTATGTGGATTAACGTTACACGTTAAATGTAACATGCATCGTAACACGATTATCGAGGTCCCAATGTACAACTGTCATCTTACAGCGTGGTTCACATTCGACATCTAATTAACAACCAAAACCAAATACCCCCAACCCAACCCTTGAACCCATACATACCATTCCACACATCGGACATATCAAAACGCATCAATCATTACAATGTCAAATACACACATTCAATTAAAACATTAGCCAAAATGTGTCTATCAATGAGTGTAATAGATTGTCAATGTCCTATTAAAAATGAATAATCCATACTTCAACAAATAGCAACACACTTCAAAAAAAAAAAAAAAAAAAACACATATCTTTTCCCCTCAACCGGTTAGAGTCGAAATTTATCAAAGAAATCAACACACAACCCTCAAACTTCATCATATCATCGACCATATCTACATCCATTTAAGCAACATTTTGAAAATACACTGGAATCCCGCAATCAAGGCGAAGAAAAACTCGCATGGTCGTTGCCAGTAAACTTGTCTTTTCTAAAAGCCTTCTGAAACGTGATATGATTAATGAAAAAATAAGATACAATATGAAAACAAATTAGGGGTATAATAGTACATTAATATCATTCATTTACAACTCATAGGACCCTATGAAATTCATTCCTATTTAAATAAGACTTCAAACTCTAAAAGAATATTCATAATATTTCACATTAAATAAGTCTTCTAAATAAGACTTATAAATATTTTTTTCCATTTTTTCCCAATGATGGATTGGGGGGGGGGGGGGCGCTGGGGGGCGGCCGCACCTACAAAAATTTGAAAAATATCATATATTATATCAAAAATTTTAAAATAACTTAAAATTATAGGAGTTTGCGCCCCCAAATTTTTTGTAGATAATTTTAAAATTATATAGAGTAACCCCCTTAATTTTTTAAACTATAAAGTAACCCCCCAAAAGATATAATCCTGGATCCGTCCCTATTTTTTCCTATTTTCTATACATGACAAAAATATAGTAATGTTTTTTTCAAAATATATATATATACTTGGAAAGTAAAAAATGTAAATAATTTCAATTGCGAAAGATAAGTCTGTGAAGGAAGCGATCTCCACACAGTTACGGCACGGTTTGAACGGCTACTATGAATTGCAGTGTTTAAATGTTAAAACTTGCAGTGGACAGTGCAAATGGAAATTCAGTAAGAATTATTGAAAGTAACAAAAGAGTATTGAACTGGACAGGTGGGTCAAATGGATGTACTTTTTGGCAGTGTGATGTGGGGTTGTTTTTGGTGAAACTTACAACTGCAATTTTGGTTTGGGCACTGGTGGAAAATAATTTTTAGTGGTGAACAAAACTCCTAAAAAAATAAGCGGGGTGTTGTTAAGTGGTAAGCTTTTGAGATGTTATAATCAAGTCTCAGGTTCAGCTCTTTTCAAAATTAGTCATTCAGACAGCAATATGTATTACTTATTCAAGCAACAATACATATGATGCTTGGAAGAACAGTATCTAATATTAGGAACAAGCAAAGGCCTATTTTGGCAATTAAAAAAAAAATAATTTATTAACTTATTTAAATCACATCACTTCTTTACATAAAAAAAATTTAAAAAACTTGACTTTTTTTTCTACTTCCCAAAATAGGTCAAAGTATTGCCATCACCAACTGTGACTTATCATCTTCCCTTCTGAAATTTTGTTATATATAATAAGTGAAAACTAATCAAACTAAAGGCTCGTTTGAGAATTAATTATTTTAATTAATTTTTGACTGCTAATAAAAAAATATATATATAAAAAATAAAGAGAGTGGTGTAATAATTTATAATAATTTTTAAATTTTTTTAGCTACTCCCCCAAACAAGTCTTATATCTCAATTAAATAGGCCAAGTTCTTTTCATCTTTGTGTTTCTATAAAAGACTATAAGGGAGTGAAAGTCGTACAACTAATTTGCTTACCAAAAAGAATAAAAAAGAAAATAGCTTAACAAATTAGAGAGTAATTAATTCATTATAATCCCAAAATATCATCAAAATAATAGAAAGTTAGTTAGAGAGGATCCTATTATCACGCACCAAATCTATATTCATGATATCCAAATTAAAAAAAGTACACCACACCCTCATCATCTTTTCCTTCTTTCACTGGGAATTGGATTCATCCTCTGCTCTCTATATATACACGTATGTATGAAGGACATGTTCATATTGTTGTGAAACTTTGTGCACCCAATAGTCGCATCTACTAGTTCTCTACTGTGAAAGTCGATCTTGTTTGGTTTTCTAAGAGATTTTCTTCTGCTTTTGATTGATTGTCAGTAAGAATGCCCACTGAGTTACTCAACAGGGACGTTGCTGTCACCACCTTCTCAAATCTCTCGTATGTTCCCTGCCTTTTTTTTTTTTTAAACCCTTTTTCTCCTCTTTCCTATTTAATTAGGGAATTTGAGGATGAATTTAGAAAGAGAAATGAAAAAGATAGGTAAAATGTGAATAAAATATACTTATATTTCACCTAATTTCACATACCTTTTCATTTCTCTTTCTAAATTCCTTCTTAAATCTCCCAACTAAACACAACTTTAAATATGCATATACTAAACTAAATATGTGTCACTCTCTTGTATGTGTGTCACTCTCTTGTATTTTCATCTACAGTTCTTTTCTTTTCCTTTTTTAGGCTTTGTTTCGATTTCTGTCGGTTGTTGAGATCATTGCTTCTTATGTGTGATATTTTACTCAAGAATTGACTCTACCTAGTGTTTCCCCCATTAATGTTAGAGATTACTATAAACTGTGTTAAAGTCATGCCCTAGTCAACTGGCCAATTGATTGGCACAAATCAATTAGCCAGTCGACCAACACAAATCTCAAAATAGATTTGTAAAATAATTTTTGTGACACCTTCATGTGATGCGTACAATATACACACTTATATTATTAAACATTACAATTGATGGGGATTACCCTTGAATTGATTATTTTAATTAAAAGAATATGAAAAAAATGGAGTGATATAATAATTTTTTTGACTATAAATTTAGCTTTCACCGTGGATGATCAATCAACAAGTAAACATGTGATTACTTTGTTTTGGACTAACCCCCGGGTTAGTGAACAACTATAGGTCAGAAATCAAATCAGTGACATGATGCTGATTAATTTGTCCTTCGCTGGGTTGTTAATGAAAGTTCCAAAATTTAAAGATACTTTATTCCATCAAATAGCTTCAAACACTTGAATCTTTCTTTTGATTTAGGAAAAGTCTGGAAACCATACATACCCATCCACAATTTGTTGGGTGAATATTTGTATGGTGAAAATTAAATTTATATAATGTAAGATCCATATGTAGAATAAATCTGATTCATAAGATGATAATTCTATAATTTTTGAGTGGTTAATTATGGATTTGTAATATTACTTGTTTGGTTTACTCTTCTTAGGACTGATCAAACTTTTATAGTTTTAACAAAGACGTAAGCTAACATTCACTGTCTGTTTTATTTTTTAACCATAATACAGATACAGTCCAAAGAAGATGAAGAAGAAAAACAAAGTATCTTTTATTGGTGTTGCGTCCAATCAGGGATCAACACAGGATTCAGCTAAAGCAATGCAGAATGTAGTGAAGAAGAATATGATAGGCAGCAAGCCGAGTGCGGCAACGAAAAAAAACTGCATATGTGCTCCGACAGCCCATGCCGGATCATTCAGGTGCCGCCTGCACCGGGTTGGGGTTGGTGCGACTCAGAAATTGTCATCGATGTTATCCGAGTACAATGTTAGCAAGAGAAGTGTTCAAAGTATCAATTCCACAAACACAAAATTGCAGTGTAGGTTTGGGAGAGCTGCTTTGGCACAATATGAACACCCTAGCGACCTTATTAACAAGGATGAGCATCCAAGTGAAGTCTTTTGAATTTTTCTTCTAGGTTATGACAAAACAATTGATGGTTGTTCCTCAGTAGGTTTTATGTTATTCCTTAATTGTTTCACGTGTTTTTCTTGTTTTTTCAATTTTGAATTTGTTCTTCTTTTAACGATCAAGGAGACAAATAAACCCTAAAGCTGCACCTGAACAGAACTTATGTTTTTCTCTTCTTTCTAAATGTTCTTCCAACTTCTAAGCACGAACCTTCTGCATATGTCATCTCAAATTGAACTTCTATGGTTAACCTCTGCTCGAATTGTGATAAAATGAATGGTATTGTAATAAACAAAAACTACACATTGGGTTCCCCACTCGATTAAAATCTTTCAGCATCGATAAAAATAAGACAATAATAGACATGAGATTTTACGAACATCGGTTCACTGATGGGATTGATAGCCCAATGCATAATATTAACAGCATTCAAATGATGAACTATGAAGCTTGCAAAGCCCTGACTCGAGCAGTCAGTTCTATGACTTGATTCCGCAAACGCTCAGGATTGCAGAAGAAGTCGACAAAAACCCGCCTCTGAAGGCCCACCTCTTGTGAATGATGTTTTACAATCTGCATTCCAAAAGCATTTTGGATGAGTTGTGTACACAAAAACATGGTGATCATAAATGTCAGGGTTTGCGGATTTGATGACTAAGGAAAAACATTAATAGCAAATAGCAAATAGCAACAACAATAGTCTCAACTTTATGTTGCCAGCCAACAATTTGCAAACAAATAAGTAGAAATTATAACCCAAATCCATGATTGAACATCTTGGAACTTAAAAAGCGATCCAGAACAAGAAACAAAAAAGAATGGGTGAGAATTACCTCACTCTTCTTGCAATGCTCAAGCGTTACTTCTTCGACTGCAGCGGAGAGTTTTGCATTGATCTTTTCCATTTCATCCAGCTCTTTCATTAATGGCTATAACGAACCAACTCTTTCAGAATTAGAAATATCAAATTTGAAACAAGACCACCATAGTTGTCAAATCAGAATTCGTATCGTGAATCGAAATGGTCTCATACCGAATCACGAATCGAATCGAATCGTAAATCGTAAAGATTCGGTCACTTCTTCTAAATTATTTAAAAACATATATTTACACATTTAGATGTTAAATATATCTTATGAATATAAAATATTTAGACTTAAATCAATAAAAATGTTATTTTGAATGATAATCACGTAATTTAATAAGTAAGAAGTTAACAAACATTCCTATGTAAGATCACCATCTTACCTTTTTTTCTTTTTTAGATATTTCTTATCAACTATTCTTAATAAAAATAATAACCAAATAGACAAACTATCAATTTTTAAAGTAACAATAATTAACAACGATATTGATATTTGGACAATAAGCATACATACTTTTCTAAGTAACAGTGAACAAATAATAAGAAAGAATCATTTAGAATCATTTTTTTTAAAGCCTAAAATATTTTAAAAAGTAAAACTGACCTCATATATCTAATATTTAATTTAATAAAATAACAATAAATAATTCATAGTGTAATTTTAATCTTAAATATCTTTAGAAGATATATTACAATTTTTTAAAAGAAAAAAAAAATGAGAAGAAAGGTTAAAAATATGTTGGGTCTGACTAAATCTAATTGGATCCTATTAAAAACTTCATGATCACTAAAATAATAACAAATCATGTATATATACTGGTTATTTTGGTATTAAACGTTATTAGAAGTTGTATTATATCATTTTTACTAAAAAGGTGGAGGAAAAATAGAGTCGAAAATATGTCGGACACAATAATTTTAAAAATTGTATGAATCGTAAAAAGTGAATCGAATCGTGAATCGATTGTGAATCGTGCGATTCACTAGAGATTCACTTCCAAAATAGATTCACCCTTAGGTTCGTATCGATTTTGCAAAAATTGCGAATCGAATCGTGAATCGAATCGCGAATCGTAAGATTCTGATAACAGAGAAGACCACCAAAAGAGTATATCATCATATTAATCTCAGGGTGGATTTAGATGAAAAGGGAGAACATAATAAAAGATGATTAAACAGGACGTGAAAGAGCATGTTGGAAAAACACATTTAACGAGTGTAAAGAAAAAAACAAAAAATGCAATGGAAAAAGAAGAAATGCATACCCGAGGTGTCAGTATTGGTTGTGCAGTTGTTGACGACGAAAAAAGTAGTTGCTGCAAACTTTGAATAAGAGTGCACCTAACATATAAGCAAACACAAAAGTAGGTGCTCACTGTAAATTCTAAGTTTCATACAATATCAGTATTTGATTTGTAACTCAGAAAATGACAAATTCCTGATTATCATCTTGTGTCACAGGCATGATTTTCAAGTTGCCACATCCTTATCATAGATTTCACAGAACAACAAAATTATATAGTTACAGAAACACATCCTGTTGCTGATATCTGGGATGCTTGGTAAATACACTACTTTCCGATAAAATATATTATTTGCTTTATGGAATGAAGGATAACTCACAGCTCATTGATACATCTATTTCTGTCCTCAGGAAGGGCATTCTCTAGGTCAGACTGAAGGGTCATCAAGTCTGACTGAAGGCCAGACATCTGTTGAACAATGCCTGGTGCCGATACATATGTTGGCAAACCAGCTTGAGCATCTACCAAAACGTAAAAAAAAAAAAAAGAGCAATTTTTTATTTTTTCTTCAAGATAGAAGAAGAATATGATTTGATTAATTGAAGAAAATGTACTGTCATTACTTGAATGAATACTCAAGAGGTCTCTAACACCATGAAGAAAAGTATCTCGATCATCCACTGCTCCTTGTTCTTGTACATCAGATGCAGCTTGAATCAATGCTAGGCAACGACCCTATAAAGATTACAAGACAGAAAAATAAGGATACTAACAATTAAAGTTCATAAAAAAAAAAAATTGATAAAAAGTTTAATAGGGAAATGCAACTAAACAATCAGATTTCCCTAGAATTAAACGCTCAATGAGTGATTTCTGAGAACCTTAATAAAGTGCCCACATACCACTCGGCCTTTGGTTGCTGACAGGTATCCCTGCAGCTCGGACTCAATAACTTTAAGCAATGAATAAGCTGCAAGCATGGTCTTCTTTTCCAACTGACAAGCTATTTTTAAAAGCTGATGCCTTGCAAGCTGATTAATCAGATGATTTATGAACTGCAATAACACAAAAGTAATTAGAAGATGTGAACTAACACCAAATACCACAATAGCATTGGTGCAGCAAAAGCTGCTATTGCTACATAATGGAACTCACTACACACCCTAGCAATGCCAACATTAGTTTGGCTTTAACAACATATATTCTTTTGTGAACATGGATTTGGATAGAGTCGAATGGAGAAGAAGGATTCATGCAGCTAACCCCAACCCCATTTGATAGGACTTGAGACTTTGTTTGGGTCGGTTATATTCCTTTGTGAACATGGTTGTTTCACACATTAAAAAAAAAGTAAATGCAAAGAGTCATAATCTATTAACAAAGAAATTATAATGGCTAAAACCAATCATGTAAAGTACTTAAATCTAACTTGTAAAATTCAAATTTGGATACCATGATCAAACCAGTAAGGTGTTGAGAAACTAATTAAGCCAATATTAGTTTAACAGACCAAGAATCTGGTTTCCAACCTAAACTCAAAAAACTTCATCTTTGCTAAGAATAAAAAAGTTCCGTCTCCGAAAAAAGAACTTAAACAATTTTTTTTGGAAGTGTGCTTTTATTATTATCAGCATCTCTCAACAAGAAAATTTGTAATAGAAAAGTGCTAAAATTACATTATCATGTAGCTAAACATACCGCTTTTTGTCGATTAATATAGTATTCTTGGCGCATGACCTTCAAATCATAATCACCTGCATACTCAAGAATAAAAATTATATATATAAAAAAGAAATAGAAAGATGAAGTTAGATATAAACTAACTGTTTTAGCTTTACAAGTCAAATACCTTGCAGAATGTATGTGTCTTGAAGCTGAGCCAGCTCCCAACAAAGATCAGGAATAGTCTAGGAAAATAAAAGGTGCGCACTTACAATTAGAATTTATACAAATTATCCTCACCCAAAAGCCCACAAAGACTAGGTAAAAACAATTTAGTACAAATTACAAAAAATATCCCAGGGTTTCGTGTATTTTTCAATTTAAACCCCAAAATTTCAATTTTAACAATTAAAACCCTGATGTTACTTCCGTGTCACAATTTAGCCCCTTGTCCATCTCCGTCTGATTGAACTAACGAAAATCTCAGCAAAATTTTCAGATTCAAACTTACATGTTCAAGCCCTTATATCTCCCTCGTCGTAACTCTATTTCGCCTCATTTTCGCATCGTTGGATTCACCTCATGGCCTAGTTTTCATTCCACCCCTCATACGCTTTGTTCCACCTCTTTTTGCATGCTGTCAGAGTTCCAAAAGTTGGCCAAAATAAGTTTTCCCCCCCCCCCCCCCCCTCTTCCTCTATCTTCTATCTCCATACTTCTTCCTTCCTCCTTCATTTTCACAATTATTCTCTCTTTTTCCTCTTCCTTCATGGCCCTTCCACCGAACCTGTGACAGTGGCGGTGCCGTCAAGTGGTGATAGGTATATTCTTGGCAATGGAGAAGCAATGGATGAAGCTTGATTGGAAACCAAGGCGGCCTGACATGCTCACCGACCCATTTGGTTTGGGAAAATCATTTAGGATGGTCTTGTTTTCTCTCAAAACTTCTCTCAAAGCAATGGATGACGCTTGATGTAGGGGCTGATCAAACTGCTTCTATAGAGACATTACTGAATCATTTGCAGATGTGGTTAAAACTTTAGTTTCATTTTGTTCTAGAAAGAATATTCTTGGCTTAGTTTTGTAGCCAAGAAAAGAAGCAACTAGAATGCTAAAAGAACACATGCACTGCATTATTTTTATTATTATTATTACCATCATCATTACCATTATGTTAAGCTTTGTTCACTTCTTTATAAGCATAAGCTCTTGTTGCAGGAAACAACTCTTAACCATGTGAAGGGTGCAAGACTTTTGGTGATGGCTTTGGTGCAACTCCGCAGATGTGCAAAAAGAACCTCATTTGGGTGGTAACCAAAATGCATGTCATGGTAGATTGTTATCACCACTCGACAGCGCCGCCACAGTCGGAGGTTCAGTGGCCACCACGAGTTCAGTGGAAGGGCCATAAAGGAAGAGGGAAAGGAAGGAGGAAGGAGGAAGGAGGAAGGAGGAAGGAAGAAGTATGGAGATAGAAGATAGAAGAAGAAAATAAATAAATAAATAAATAAATAAAAAGAGAGAAAAATCTTATTTTGACCAACTTTCGAAGCTCTGATGGCACGCAAAGAGAGGTGGAACAAGGCGTATGAGGGGTGAAATGAAAAATAGGCCATGAGGTGCATCCAACGACATGAAAATAAGGCGAAATGGAGTTACAATGAGGGAGACCCAAGGGCTTGAACATGTGTGTTTGAAAATTTTACTGAGATTTTCATTAGTTCAATCAGACGAAGATGGACGGGGGGCTAAACTGTGATACGGAAGTAACATCAGGATTTTAATTGTTAAAATTAAAACCCTAGGGTTTAAATTAAAAATAGGCGAAACCCTAAGGTTGTTTTTTGTAATTTGCCCAAAAATTTATAATTACAGAAATCAGGGCCTTTTTAGAAAAAGTATCTAATTTGTGTTATAGTTATTCGTACACGAAAACAACATACAGTTAATAGCCAAAAGATGTCAATGACCATTCCTGAAGATACAAAAGAACATATAAAGGACGATTCACATTTTATTGCTCAAGAGTCTACTAGCAATTGAAATGTATTCTGACCATGTGCATTATCGAGAGACATCATGGCAAGCACAAAAGCAAGCTGGAACAAGAAGATATCTAGGCAACAGCTTGAATGACTGTTGAGATAGCTTATGTAAACTAAGGCCTTGTTTGGGATGTCTTAAAAAAGCCAAAAAGTCAAAAAATCACTATCCTATTTAAGTCACATCATCTTATTTAAGTCACATCACTTCTCTACCACATCATTTCAAACACAACCCATATTTTATAAAAAGTCAAAAAGTACACTTATTTAGAACATCCCAAATAATTCCTAACTGTGAATAAATGAACTAGTCCAATCAGTTGAAGTCATCATGCAAACACTATCAATGAGAGGAACTATCAGCTTTTAAGTTTTATATGACTAAACCTCAGCAAAGTGACCTAGTCACCAAAGAATTATAGTGGAAATTTCCATTAAAGATGCCAACAGCAAACATGATGGATATTTCTCAAATAAGTTTATTAACTGAGAAAGAACAAGTAGAAATTGATTCTAAGCACCTAACTAATTTATGCTTTAACTCGGAATTAAAAACAAAATCTGATAGCTGACAACAGAATCAACATCCAGGACACATCACTGCAGATAAAGAATCAAGCATTCATATGTTGCAAATAAGCATGTAATATATTGAAAGCATGTCACAAATAAGAAATTAATGGCTACAACCACTAAAGAATGGAGTCATTTAAGCATAAGGAACAACTCATAGAGAATTTAGGTTACAACAAGCAGATCGTAGACATCAGATACTTGCTGAAGGTTCATACCTCAGATAACAACTTCTCTTCTTTGTGATAAAGATTTGAAAGTTCTCCCACGAGTTCAACATGCTTTCTCCTATTCATTAGACAAAACAAAATTTTTAAACATAATTGCACTAGTAGTTTGTTAATTACCAAAGAAGTTCCTGTTTTAGCCTACTTGTCTCACTATTGCAAACTGTCAACAACATCCCACAGAAACAAAGCACTTCCAAAATATGAAATATTCATAGATCAAACAGTGTATGAAAAAGGCCAAAGCTGTTTCATGCCCAAAACAGAGCTTTCAATAATCAACAAACTTTAGAGACCTCATTATGAAGCATGTATAAGCATGGTATTATCAATCCTATTGCATCACAGTAACCCAATCACACTATGATCCAAGTCCATTTTAGGGGTTATTTGGGATGATCTAAATAAGTGTACTTTTTGACTTTTTATGAAATATGGGTTGAGTTTGGGTTGGGTTTGAAGTGATGTGACTTAAATAAGATGATGTGACTTAAATAGGATAGTGACTTTTTGACTTTTTGGCTTTTTTCAGACATGCCAAACCAACCCTTAGTATATAAAGTGCACTCTAGAGTTGGTATTGTAGGCAATATTGGCGTGGCAGTAGATTATGTCAGAGTTCTTAAAACTGATGTCACTTGGCAATATAATTGAGAGCTTGATATTTGTACTGTAGATCAAAGACACAAGATAATTCATAGGAAGTAAGTGCTTTCAAGTAAAAATACAATAAAGTGAAGAGCATGTAAAGGTTGCAAGTGTTCCACCTCTAGAGCATCATTCTGACCTTTTGAGCTTCACCTAACCAATTAGCTTTCGATAAATTGGAAATGTAACTTTTTACTCCACAGATCTATACAGTATATTGGAAATTATTTTCTGTTCACAGCCACCTCAAATCACATCCATATGAATTTTGCATAAAAGAGCTCCACAAGCCATTGAATGCAATGGCAACTTTCATAGGACATTTTCATGCATATCATTTCAGCTCAAGTAATACATCTTGCTAACAGCATTGAAAGGAGCTCAATGAACAACAAGAATCCATGTTCAAGAATCACAAATAAAATAGAGATCTTCTACCTAAGAGAATGAAGATCAAGATGTATGTGAGCTTCATCTGATGTTACTTGAGCTTTAAGTGCCATGAGAATAGCTTGCTGCTTAGCATTCTCAACTTGAGCTTCTACCCACTGTCTTTCACTCGTTCCAAATCTGTCGCAGCATTGAACAAGTATAAACCTTTTTTTATAAGTATTGGACATCTACAAACTATATAGCCAGATAAACAATTATCACAAAGTTATAGAAGAAGCATGTTAAAAAATGTAGGTGTCTTGTTTAAGAAACAACTTCCGACAAAAAAATTATTGAACCTGATTGCATAATATACTGAAGAACTAGACATTCTCACGATAATGTTTCAGAAGTAGGATCAATCTAACATATCTCATTGTCATGTGCATAATAATAACACAGGTGACAGAGAGAGGAGGCAGAGGGCTCTGTCAGAATTTAATTGATAACAAAAAAAAAATCCCAACAGAACAAGATATTCAAATTATATCAACAGAACAAGATATTCAAATTATATTTATATCACCCCACAGCAAAAACATCCTCAATGATCAAAATGTGAAAAACAGAAGACTAGAGACGTCATACAAGGACATATCAAATTCATCAAATTCAATTTTTTCTTTATAGAAGGTAAACTGGAGAAAGAGGGAAGATGGATACATATTGAAAAAAAAAAAAATTGAATGGAAAAAAAAAAAAGTTGGGTTGATTACAGAAGATGGTCACATCTCACAGCAAGAACCAAACAAAACCTCTTCAGAGAACCAGATCATAGTTATCATTGACCTTGGCTAATATTTTTTCCTTCTACAGATAAATACCACCTACACATCTCGTTCCTAATTAAAACTTGAAAAAGCCATATTCATCTAGATTATAACCTCCTTCAAAATCCCATAAACATTGAAACCAAACAATTAAAATGCAAAGAACCAAAAATTTTAAAAAGTTGCATAAGTAAAATTACATACATAGAGCGAAGCCGTTGCAATTCAGATACACGTTGATGATGTGACTTCTCTAAATCTGCTGCATCAGTAAAGGGAGAATGATAAGTCAAAAATTCCTGCTTTATTTTATTTTTTATTTTTTATAAGTAGACTTGATAATATATGGCCTATACAAATTGAAATTGTCTCGACATGTATATGTGGGTTGGTTTGTGTCAATGCCTACAAATTGACAAGAGGATTTCTCAAAGTCTGCCAAGCTGCAGAAACAAATATAACCAAAAGAAAATATGTTTTTTTGTGTGCACTTACTTGGATTAAACTACCTACCCATTGCAGAAGTGAAAATAGGTAGTGGTTGTGTACAAGAGCAAAGTGGGTATTTTGAAAAATCTTATTGGTCAAAGTTAGCAATTTTCATTAGTCAACAAACAGATGACTCACGGATGGGTGTAATTGATACATTAAAACCAAAAGTAAAGGAGGTCAGTGATATTTCAATGAATAGATAGAGGGGTGACAGTGTGATTTCAAAAGAATTCAAGGGGTGTCAATGTAATTCACCCATGTATCAAATAGAAGAACACCTCACATGTCCTTCCCTCTGGTTTTAAACTATAAAAATTTCAAAAATCATGGGAATAAAAAGAACTACATCGGAACAGAAAATGGTAATTATATAAGCATTATACAATACAAAAGCAAGTAACAGACGGTCGCTGCCATGAGAACATAACATCAATATAGAAAGACTACAAGATAATTTAAGCAATAGAAAAAAGAAAGAAGACTACCTCGTACTAAGGTGTTTGAGACGTCATCAAGACTCACCCATGAACATTTAGCTCTGCCCTCCTCAGCAACTAGTCGATAAGGACCCTGAATCAAATCATAAAAAAAGGTCACCAAAACTAACATGACACAAATTCCATGAAGAAATATCTGAAAATTTACACTCAGTATATAATATATTTCATCATAACTTCCAAGAAATGCTATTCCAAGTATGTTTAATTATGGTATGAAATAGGCCATCAAGGGTATAGGCAGCAGGATAAAAACAGACACAAATGACTCTTTTGTAAGCAACCATATCGCACAATATTAATCAGATAGCCAATGAACAACTATTTCAGCCAAAAAGTGGAAGAAGTCTAACGTATTTGCATTTGTTTAACAGAATTCCATTCTACTGCCAATGCAACAATAGTCTATTGAATGTTTTAGATCCAAAAAGTGGAAGAAGTCTAACGTATTTGCATTTGTCTAACAGAATTCCATTCTACTGACAATGCAACAATAGTATATTGAATGTTTTAGATTAAAGCACAAAATGTCCATCACACATGGAAGCAAGCAATAAAAATGTGCTTCATATGGCTCCTTCAAAGAGGAGAGGGAGAGAGGGAGAGAGGGAGAGAGAGAGAGAGAGATGCAACTAGGGATGCAAGAAAAACTGAGAAAACCGAGTCGACTGATCAAAACCGATCAAAATTTTAGTTTTCGGTCCGTTTTTTATAACATACGGTCTGTTCGATTTTGAAACCTTTTATACCGATTCAAACCAAACCGACCAAATATTATATTTAAATATTTTTATATTATAATTTCTTGAACATTATATGAGAAATAACTAATATAATACACTTTTATGATAAAAATTAGGGAGAAAAACATTTATAGAGCAATTTTCATATATTTTCTTCATTTATTTTCGATGTAAAATTCTATAATCTACTATAAAATATTTTAAAATTTCATGTAAATTTATCTTCTACATCAAACCAACAAACCGATAAAACCGAACCGTAACATACAGTCTGTGTCAGTTTCTCAATCATAAAAACCAAAAGAATCAGTTCGGTGCTAAATATATTCTTAACACTGACCAAACCGAACCGTTTACACCCCTAGATGCAACCTAATTGACGCAAGATCCATGAGAAGAATCTGAAGATTATCAGTAAGTGATTAGAATTCTAACAATATTGCTGCATGTTCTTGTTTTAGACGGTGTTAAGTAAATGCTACCCATATACAAAAGAGAAGAAGAAAAGTTGAAATATTTTGGGAGAGCACTCTCTCTCACCTCTTCTTCTGTGATATATCTATGAGACACCAATGGAATTGGATAAGAAAGCCAAGTGAATACAATAAAATGAACTAACAGTTCCATGATCATATACCGTGTCCAGTTGTTTATGAAACCACTGATTCAGCTCCTTCATACAAGACGCATCCACAATCAAATATGGATGAAAGTCGGCATAAGATAAGTAGATGCCATCCTCTGCATGTAAAATAATTCCAAAACTCATTCAAAAGGTACAAAAGTAGTTTAACAAAACCATGTTGTGCATTTCATTTGCTTTTCTCATTTTTCCCGAGCAACCCCAAAACTCTTTACTTTTCGTACAGAATGTCAAGCCAACGTAAAGCATTGGTGTTGGAAAATAACAAACAACCAAAGATTCGCCTGACATAGATGACAATGAGTAAATTGATGTGTGGTTTGCTGAGGTCCAAAACAACCAACCCCAGACTAGCTCAACAATAATCAGGCAAAGAACCTCAACCAAAACCCAACATACAAGGTCAACCCTTAGCCAATGTATCTAGCAAAGCAAGTAAGCTTATTAATGGAAAAATATTAGAGCATTCAATATTCAAAACCCAACCCATCTATGTTTACATACAATTCAGATAACCGTATGAAATCTTTCAAAGGAAAAGATAAAAGTAATTTTATCACATTAAAATTTACAGATCACATTAAAATTAGTAAATTTGCCAATAGACAAAACCAAAATGGTGCATAAATGACGAAAGTGGATAGAAAAGACACGTTACCATCCCCCGAATGATAATGAGCCAACTCTTGAGCCGTAGAAGCCATCCTTCCGAGAACTGCATTCATCTAATTTACAACAGAAAACTTTTAAGACCTCATGAAATCAAGCACCAAATGAAGTGCATTTACATGCTCACCAAATTAAAATGTATGCATCAAAACCAAAACATTACCCAATAGAGATTATTCAAAGGTGAAAGATTCAAATGAAAATACAAATGCTATCATGCAACTAAACAAAAAAAAGACACGATACTATAGTTGGATAATCAGTGTTGAGTTCCCTCCAGAATGTTTACACTTGCTATCATTCTTATTTGTTATGGAAAATATCATAAAAGATAAATAAAAACAGAAATCATTACTGCAGCTTCTGCTCCAGGAACCAAACCTATTCAGAGTCCTCAATAAAGTCCAAAAATTGATCCAAAGATGAGTTAACCACCCCCAAAAACCAACTATACTATATGGAGACAAACTTTTCTTCAATTTCAAAATTGACACCTCTTCGCCTTCAAAAGTTATATCCTTTTCTCCCCACAAAAGCCATATAATTGCGAAAGGGGCCAAACACGAAGCCTTCTTCCTCCTCCTCTGCCCTACACAAGCACCTCTTCAAGGGCAAAAAAGTTCCTCCCCAAGCCCAGGGAATGTCCGCTTTTCCATTTAAATGTAAATATTCTCCTTTTTGTGGGGTTGAAAGAGTGAGGCAAGTAAAAAGGAGAGGTTGTTGGTTACAAAGAGGTACACTGGGTTCAGTTAAAAATAAAAAATGGATATTTAAATAAAATTAAAATAAATTATATGGTAAGGTAAGGTAAAGCACTAGCACATCACATGTGACATCATTCTTGTTTTGTCATATTTGTTGTCTACTGTTTGCTTAAAAAAAGTAGATCAACAGAAAACCTGCAAATCCACATAATGGATGTAATCCAACTTTAGATTATTTTTGTCATGTGTACTATATAAAACCATATTTTGGAATTCTAAAAGCATATATTCATTAATGAAAATGTATTTCAACAACCACTGATATTATTATGAATGGACACCATTGCTTAAAACCTTCCTTTTTCTACCTCCTAAAGAAACTGAGATAGGCATTCCACCATGATTGACCAATTTTCATAGAATAAAGTCCAACTGCTAAAGCTAATAACATAACGTTGATTTGTACTGCACACCTCTAAATTTCTTGCTGAAAGGCTATCATCTATAGTAGTAAGCTGTCCATTGACAGTAGATGTTGCTGCCACTCGTGCCCTTCTTCCTTGGATCAATGCTGAAGCCTGTCCAGTAAGCATATCATACTGAGTCTGCAATTGCCTGAGCTGTCTCTGCAATTCCAAAGTCTCAGCCTTATATGCTAAAGTAGCATCCCCTGGAGAAGAAAGTTAATCCATCAAGAGAAGCAAAGAACAAGTATGCATCATCATGACTTATTTCAAAGGAAACAATGAAGCAAAAAATTAACTCTGCATGTCAAAGGAAATTTACAGGCACTGAATTTAGTGGTGGGAAAAACCATACGTCGTAATGACCTGGGTACAAACCTTACCATTAGCATTATTCACACAAATGCCTGCCCTTAAACTCAAACTTGAATCATCATGTTGGCAGGCCGAGTGATGGCACAGCCCTTGACAGCTTGGAGGCCAATTATCAAATTTGGAAGCCTGGGGTGAAGCCTGTGGGCCCGAAGACTTTTTGGTCCCATAATATAATAGGTAGTTTTTCTTTTTAAATTATTATTATTATTTAATTAGGTTTAATTAAATAAAAAATTAGTAAGAGATATTAGTTAATTAGATTTCCTACTTTGGTTAGGTTTCTTTTTGTTTGTAACTACTAGGATTTACGTTGTAGTATTCAACTTTTGAATAATATTATATATAGTTTTAGGCCGTGGCCGTTCTTGAGTTCTCTTCCTTCTCTTCTCCTATCTCATTCTACATCAATGAGCTCATTGCAACAACCAATGCTGCCTCTCTTGACAAAGCTTAGTAAAGCCAGAATTTTCAAAATCCATATAGCCATACAAAAAATAAAGAGACAGAGTGGACTATACTAAAGAGAAAAGAAGTAAGCCTAAATTGATTCTATGAAGTCCTTGTTGGAGAGCTTCATATGCATTGTTGGGCCCCTTTTCTAAATACTTAAGCTTCTGGAACTAGTGGTGATCTAAGATGGTGTCAGAGCTTAATTTATGAGAGGTCATGGGTTCAAGTCTCTCCATTTGCATTATGTTTCTCTATTTGGATGTTTGCATCTCCAAGTACAAGACAAGATTACACATGAGGGAGGGTGTTGAAGAACTTCATATGTATTATTGGGTCATTTCATAACAACTTAAACTTTTCGGAGTAGTGGTGATCTAACACTTCTCACTCCTATACCGCTGTTTAACTTGGTTGTGTTGTGAAAATATTTGTACTCCAGCAAAATGTTAAAGAAGTACTAAATGCCAACATAGTTACACACGACATCATGAGCTAAAAATACTCATTTAGAGGCACAAATGGTACTCTGAAAACAAAGGTTATGTTAAAATTTTCAGAACCATTTTCTGCCAAAATTTAACTTATATATACTTCCAAAATCTCTATTAACAATGCTATTACTACACGCATCCAAGCAATAGTCCAGTAACAAAAGTTTGAAAAATATGAAGCAACAAACACAAACTTCCCACATAAAAACAACTCTGACATTATCAAAATAGAGCTGCAGAATAAAATTAATTAATCACCATCTACTACTGATAGAAAAAAGCCCTCAAATAAACACAAGAAAAAACAAAAAAGTCAAGTTCGCAAATATGTGCAAAAAAAGCTGTACCGTATGTCTTTCAATCCTTCTTCAGCTCCAAAAACTGCCTCCTGGTTGTCTCTCCTAGTTGAAAAGGCAGATATGCTATCATAAGCAAAATCCAAGTCTTCCCCCTGTTAAGTCATCGCATCAAGTGTACATGTAATAAGTGTATTAATCCCATGTAATTGGAAAAAATGCAGCCAAATCGACATGAATAGAATATTCGATGTGTGGCAGTGTCATGTTTGTGTCGTGTCATGTTTCCATGTCTGTGCTTGCTAGACTTCTGCACAAAGCATCAAATTTTCAAATATTGAACTGCTCAGGCAAACATGCTAGTTACAATAACTCCACTGTGCATAATCCAACCAGAAAATAAATCAAAGAGTCATATAAGCATCACAAAGGCTATGCCTAACAAGGTTTCAAGAGAAAGCCTGATATGGTGACCCCAATGGGGGTGTTTGGGAAGATGGGTTTGAGGCTAAAATAGCCTCAAACTAAAAAAAAGCCAAAAAAGCCCCTAAACCAACCCTTTTTATTAAAAATAAAATAAAATAGCTGCAGCCGTGGGACAGTGTAGGCACAGCCTACACTGTCACATTGACAAGTTGTTCCATCACTTGGTAAATTACGATTTTGCCCCTTTACATCAATTTTGAAAAAATGTAATCTTAGGGACAAATTTGTCATTTTAACTTTAAACATCATTTCAACATATTTTTCAATACAACAACTCAAATAAAAATTCATCTCATCTTCCCAAACACAAAAACTAAAATAGCCTACTAAAATAGCCAAAAAGCCTCTAAAATAGCCACTTCCCAAACACCCACTATGTTTTGTGTACCACCAAACTCCCACTACTTGGCCTCCTGAAAGACTGACCGATGTCAGTATCTTTTTACTATAAATAGAAAAACAATAGAGATAAGTAACCAAGAAAAAAGAATAGTCTGATTCTATTGTCCTCGATACTTCACATTTTCATAGGCTCCATGAGAAAGTTTTCATGCAGCAGTAGAACTTCGTAAAGAAACATGCAAGAAGTTAAAAGCATTCATCAATCCATAGAATGCTATTTAGAAGAACACTCAAGATGATGATACCTCCAATAACTTCCCTTCTTGTATAAATTGCTCACACCTGGATAACAAATACAAGACAGTTATTAATAAGGGAAACACTGACTTCTGGCTGCTAATATAAATAATAGTTATCCCTCTCTCTAATGTGGTATCAAAGCTTGCAACAGATAATTTGTTCAAACCTCAACCTACTTGATAATTATAATACTTAAGTGTGTATGAAGTGATTATGGAGGAGAGTTGGGCCATACGTGAGACATGTAGAGGATGTAAATAATAGAGTTACCCTCTTTGTAACAACTTAAACTTTTAGATAAGATGACAGTTAACAATCTAACACTTGAATCAAGTGACAATTTGAACATGACCTACTAATTTGAAACAAATAGTGTTGCTAATGAATGGTTTCCTTTCTAAGGTATGTATTAGCATTTTCCTTGCCTTGCCTTTACTTAACCATTTCCAATATAACAAAACCCAAAATTATCTAAAAGGGCAAGGAGAGTGATTGGGAATGAGTTTGGCTTTAGTACATGATGGGCACACAATCAATTGATGGTTGTAGTAAATTCAACAAAATTAAAAATTTATATTATATGAACATTGAGTACTGCAATCAAAATATATAACTAACTTCCAACTCACTTGCTAATGAAAACCATAGGGTATGTGTATCTGTAGTTGCTGGGGAAAAATGTCCTAGGCTCTATTTGGTGCAAGGAAACATTAGAATCAAATGAAGAGAATTAAAAACACCTAAAGGTAAAAAAATTCTTCAATTTTTTCCATCATATATTTTCTTTTCTTTCCTCCCTATTTTGCATTGTAACCAAACAAGGAAAATAATTTCTTTTACATTTTATTTTCTTCTTCCCTCGCTGAATCCAATACCAAACAAAACATGTGATGGCAAGAGGAATGCAAAATCCTGACCCAGGCAACAGAACAAAGAAGGAAGTAAAAACAAAGAGAAAAGAAAGAAAGACAACATAGGCAGGCATAGAAATTCCTGAATACTCCTAAAACCCATAATGATTTTGCCAAGAAACCCACTTCAAATTTACTGAACTATCAAAGAACCCTATTCGAAAGAGAAGCAAAATCATTGAAAATTTAGCATTAAAAAAAACCCACATCGCATTTTGATCTGCAACCTTGCTGAATTTGAAGTAAATTGAATTGAGAGAGAGGGAGACGTAACTGGGAAACCTCGGAGGGAGAGAGGACGTTGGAAGGGCGGAGGCTAGAGCAGAGCCAGTCGAGGATGGGTCGAGCGTCGTCGTATTGGAAGGGCCATTCGAAGCTGTCTGGGTCCAATGACTCGTGCCCTTCGTAACCCAATTCCCCCAACAATGCACACAGTCTCGCTCCACTCATTGTTGGCTGCTCTGTTCTCGCATATGACTGTGAAAATGGCCGGGAATGGACTCAGATCCGGAAGCGATCGAAGCTATTGATTGATTGGAACCTCCTTCGTTTTCAAGCAACTATTCCAGAGGGCCGTCCTGCCGCTTCTGGCGCCGGCGTGGTTTCGGAATTAGGTGGGTGCGTTGCACCGTACGGTAGGATTGATGTGTTGCCCTTGACGTATTGTCCAATCCAACTATGCCACGTCGGTGCGGATTTATAACAATCATACCTATTAAAATTTAAAATTTTATGCAATTAATTACACTATTTCCTAAATAATTTGAAATTCTCTTTTATTTTTTTGAAAGAAAAATATTATCGGTCTCAAATTTTTTACTAAATAAATGAATTGTAGTCCATACACCTATTCGGTCATTTATTTGATAAAAAATTTGATATTCATAATATTACCTTTTTTAAAATATCAATAACGTCCTTTGTCAATTAACACCGTTAAATAACATATTAAATTTATTAAAATATCCTTTAAATTTACTAAATATCCTTTAATTGTATTATTCTGTCTTTCCATTATACTCTTTTAACCCTTTAATTGAAATTACCATATGAATTATTAACTTTCACCTTACTTAGACACGCTAACATCTATTTAAATCGTACCAGTAAAACTAGAATCATTTACCTAGAATCATTTACCTAGGTAAACCCAACAATTCCATAGACACCATTCCCTCCACTATCCAATATCACACTGTTCATGCATCCATGGCAAAACCTACCTTACTACAACGAGGTTTTGATTACTATATTGTTTACATCAATTGATATTATATTGATATGGCACTCCATATGCCTATGTCATACTATTTTGCATACCATTCACAAATCAAGTGATGTAGCAAAATATTATGCCAGATGAAGGCCCTCAATTGTATAGCCCTAAACTTTGGCAAGGTTCAATTTGGCAAACCCAGTATCACATATGTGCCATATAATAATGAGGGTTCAAGTATTTAATAAAAATGTTGAAAAGATAAAAAGAGATTGATGTATATAGATGATGACCATCCAAAATTGAGTGATTATTGAGTGGTTTCAGAGTATAATTATGTGATTTGGGAGTACCTAATAATTATTTTTTAAAATTTGCTTGATAGAACTTGGACGGGTGATTATTCGATAGTCCAGGAGTAAATGAGTATGATCACGTGATATTCCGAGACTATTTTCAATTTTTCTTTTATATTCATCTATTCAACTACCAAAAAAATTACAAATCATTTAAAAATTATTTTCAAAATATACAACCAAATAAGTTTTTAAAATTTATAGTAACTCTTTTTAAAAAACTATCTTACAAAATTAGGGGTTGTTTGAGATGACCTAAATAAGTGTACTTTTTATCTTTTTACGAAAAGATATGCAGAAAAGTAGAGAGGTGATGTGATAAAAAAAAAATAAAAAGATAAAAAATAAATTATTTAAAGTATGCCAAACAAGACCTTAATTTTCAAATCTAAACGGAGTCTAAATTTGCCATATGTTTATGTTGATGTTGAGTAAAAGGTGGACCTAGTTGTTACACATTAAAGCAAGGTAAATAGAGAGGTGTCTATATGATTTTAGAAGAGAATAGGGTTGTGAAAGTTTGGGAAGACTAAATAAGTGCACTTTTTGTCTTTTTGGACTAAAAAATTGAGGTTGAAAATATGGATGTTTGGGTTAACTTTTTGACTTTTTATGGAAAAATGTGTAATAAAAAATTGTAAAAATTGATTTTTAGAGGAAAATTTGAATTGGGAGTTGTGCAGCCGTAATTGTTGACTTTTGGTGAATAGTGTTAACTTTTTAACTTTTTGAGTAATTTTTTGACTTTTTAGATTATTTTGCACATCCCAAACTTAGCCTAAACATTTAACATGTTTGGTTTGTCTCTCCAAACATGTTTTAAAAAAAAAAATTCAAAAATTTTGAGTTTTTAAAACAAAAAAATTTAAAACAACTTTTTTGTCTATACTACGGATCAATCAATTATTTTTTTTTCCATTCTTTTATTCTCAATTACTTTTTATTTCACACTCATCTATTTAATTATAAAAAAGTATCAAATTATTCTAAACGCCAAAATTTTAAAATTATTTTAAAAATATACAACAAAATAAAATTTTAAATTTTTTAAACTCTTTAGAAAAATTTATTCTTAAAACAACATCTCAAAACACAAATTAAAAAAAAAATTGTTGAAGAATTTGTTTCCAATCTGGAGACATTAATGTGAAATCCAACGGGCATCAGGTGGTCCGAACTCCCAACACCAACATTTCCGCAGCACTAGAGCAACGCACGCACGGGGACATCTTCTTCCCGCTTCTTCTTAGTTGGCATTTTATACTAGCAGAGAGACCAGAAAGAAAGAGGAACAAAACAGAGAGAGCAACAGAACAGAGAAGAGAAAGAGAAAACCAGGTATGTGCGGGAGAGCTCGATGTACGCTGAGGCACGACGACATACACAGGGCTTGTCACCTCACCGGTCGCCCCCTCCGATCCGTCGATACGGACCGGTAATCCCCTTTCTCTCTCTCTCTCTCTCTCTCTCGATCAATATCTAATGAAGCTGGGTTGAATTTCAGATACCAGCCATCCTATAATGTTTCTCCCGGAAGGGATTTGACTGTGGTTCGAAGAGACGATGGTTCTGGTGGTGACGGTGCGGTTCTTCAGTGCATGAAGTGGGGACTCATCCCCAGTTTCACTAAGAAAACTGAGAAACCTGATCACTACAAGATGGTATAGTTGTGCTTCTTTCTTAGCATCTTTTGACTTCACATGACTAGTTATGTTTGATTTTGAATGTCTCAACAATTACTACCCGAGGGTTGTAGCCCCGTGATTACGGGCTTACTCCAATCCAATGTGATTTCGTCAGTCTCTGGGGTCATGCTCGCCCGAGACTAATCCCTATTATACTTGGCCAATGGCTCCTTATCACTATGTTCTCGTTAGGGTTGTCCATCTTGAGAGTGGGTCCATTAAAATCCCTTTTGTTCTGCACTCGAGTGGTAGGGATTCCTATCGTCACGCCGCGATGGTCGCCCCCTCTTAGCCCTTCTTGTCACATAGCAAAAAAAACCCAACAAATGTTTATGTTATTTGAAAGTCAAATGGTTCATTTTTATTGTGTTTATTGCTGGTCTTATGATTGGCATTGATTATAACTTTTTGTTAGCATTTTTGGCATACTTATGTTGGATATCTACCTGTTTGTTTTGCCTCTGTAATTATGTTATGTTTGTTTTGTTGGGGATCTGCAAAGCTGAGGTTGAACTGTTGAGTTGAGAGCTTCAATTTTTTTCAACCGTATGCAACCTAGAAGAACTTATTTTGTGATTAAGTGGTAATTCTTGGCTAGTGTGTGATTGTTGGAACATTCATGAGAATGAAAAAGGTGCATTTGGTCAATAGATCATCTTATGGTTTCTTTATAAGCTCAATAGGACTTTGTCAAGTTATGGAGAGTCCTGTTTGTCATCTTAATTATAACCCCACCCTGGAGTTACATCAGGCTTATTACTTATATTTTATTTCTTTTTTTCTTTTCGTATCCTTCCCTTATGTTCATGATGTAATAGCTCCAAGTGGTTTGCTCCGCATAACATTTAAGCTTGAAGGTCTAAATTATTTGACTGTTTAAAATGAACCTCATAGGTGTTTATTGCTCAAGCAAAGATAATTTGAATGTTTTTAGGCTCATAAATTATCTTATTTGAAATCACATATTGTTGGCCGTATAAATATGCCATTGTGTACCTTAAGATGACTGTAATGTCATGCAGTTCAGTATCTCTGTTCTATGTTGTGTATTGCAGTTCAATGCTCGCTCCGAGTCAATTTGTGAAAAAGCTTCTTTTCGTCGCCTTGTTCCCAACAATAGGTGCCTTGTGGCTGTGGAAGGGTATGTGTTATACAATGGTTTGTTTGCAGAGTTCTGTGTTCTTTTTTACCTCTGTCGAAGGAAGATATTTTAAAACTCATTTAACATTTCATTTGAGTCTTTGAAGTGTTTATTGCATCTTTTATTTTTTTCTTGATATGTGAAATCTTTTGTTATGATTTTTTCAACTTAGAAAGACATTAACCTGGGAATGTATTCTTTTCTTATCCTAAATGAACATGCTTATCTAGGGAAAAAGGAGAGTGAAATAAAAAATCTTTTATGAACATCAGAGGCTAGGAACTATAGACAAGAGGCTTGAGCAGGAGATCAGATTATCTTGTGTGTATTGTCATATTTTATTATTCTCCATCATAATTGGCCTGGTCTAAAACATGGCTCTGCTTCCTGTATAGCAATCTTCTATAAGCTTTCACGGTTTACTATATCAGTTGTGTTCTAGCCAACCTTTAAAGAAGGTAATCGTGGGATCACTGGTGCTTATTTAGTTTCATTTTAGGCAATCTGATGGGCTGATCTGGAATGAAATTCTGACAATTTAGTCATTGTAGCTCATTTACCGTATTCATCCCATACCCTGTCACACTCATATAACCAACTTCCCTGTATTTACATTTGATATATAGTAACAAAAGGGAGTCTTCTTTTCAATGCTGTATGCCTAATTATATGTTTATTTTTCCGGCTGGAGTTCTCTATATTCGTAATTACATAAAGTTAAGAATTCTTTGTATCATTCGAGGTGAACAGTTAAGATGGCACTTCTACATATGTATGTTGTATGCAGCTCAGTTATTTATGTTTTGCTTCTAATGTTCAATGTGTAACGGGAATGGAATACTGTTCAGATTCTACGAGTGGAAAAAAGATGGGTCTAAAAAGCAACCTTACTATGTTCATTTTAAGGATGGTCGGCCCCTTGTGTTTGCTGCTCTTTATGATTCTTGGAAAAACTCTGAAGGTGAACCACCATTCTTGCATTCACATTTGAGCTAGCATATCTGTTGCGACGGATCATTGTTTATTGTAGATGTTTTGGTCATATCTATTTAGGCATATAATATTAGTGGAAAAATTATGTTTTAGCTTGAAAATTGTTTATTGTAGATGTTTTGGTCATATCTATTTAGGCATATAATATTAGTGGAAAAATTATGTTTTAGCTTGAAAACTGTTTCAGTAAATGGTATCTCCCTATCTGCAGCTGTCAATTCCCATTCTTTTGGTGTTGAATGTAGACAGCTAATTGGCATATTACGACTTCAAATTGTACTGCTATTTAAATGGATAATGCTGGATTTTGTGCACTTTGGACTACGCACTAATTAATTTGTACTTACCTGCAGGAGAGATTCTTTATACATTCACTATCGTGACAACTTCCTCGTCACCAGCTTTAGAGTGGCTGCATGGTTAGTCATGTTTTAAGGTTCAATTCATATAGCCTGTATTTTAGTTATTTAATCTGTCTGAACACTTTACAGTTATATAATCTGTCTGAACACTTTACATGGTTAGTCATGTGCTTTCTGATGTCACTGCCATGCCATCATTTCTTTTGGAAGGAGATATTTTTGGAGGCATTCGTACACATATCGTCCATATTGGATTTCACAACGGGAGCGTTGTGCACAAGGTCATCCTTTTCTTGTATAAGAAATTAGCAGTTTGGCCAATAAAAACTCTAAATAGTTTTATGTATAGTCCCCCAAAATCAAAATAAATTTGTCTCCCCCCTGGCAAAATTCCTCGGTCTGCCACTGCTGGAACTGATTACGAGTGAATTCAGTTGCACTTACCAAAACAAAGATATGGACGAACTAACATTGTTTCAAGGTGTTGCTTAGTTTTAAGGATCACATTATCTTGTTTGTGATTTTTGTTTAGTCCTTTATCTGGTTTTCATTCCTTATTTTTCATAAGAGTGGGAAATTGTGACCTGCATAATATGGGCATTGGTGCCATGTCACACCGGTGGCACATTTGAAAATTCTTTACTAATGTTTTACTTAATCTGCTATTGCAGACAGGATGCCTGTTATTTTGGGTGACAAGGAATCAACCGAGACATGGCTAATTGGTTCCTCATCTTCAAAATTTGACACAGTACTCAAACCATATGAAGCGGTAGATTTGGTAAAAGCTTCTTGAAAATAAGAAACAGTAGCTGCTACTTCTAGATATACTTCATTAGATTAACCAGCTTACAGGAGCTAAACATAATTTTATTGGGTACTGAAACTTCAATTTTCAGGTGTGGTATCCCGTAACACCTGCAATAGGCAAGGCTTCTTTTGATGGACCAGAGTGCATTAAGGAGGTGTGTGTACTCTGGCTTATCTTTCCACTTTTCCACATAATTAATGTTCATGATATCTAGAGGTTGTGAAAATTGCCCTCTGCCCCCAACAATGTGACTCGATTTGAGTCAAGGGAATTAGCCTCTTCACAAAAATGTGGGGGCAATGTTGTCTACCTACCATCTCTCCTAGACCTGCTCCAAGCAGGGAGCCTTGTGCATGTGGTACAACCTTATGAGGTAGACTTTAGGTCAGGTTAAACAATTGATAAGTAGGTATTTAATGAATTATGTGTTGACCGAAATGAACATTTGCACAGCACTGAATTTGAAGACCTGGTAGACTGCAGATTGCAGGGTCTCGAACTCTCCTATGTCAGTTGTCGCATTCGATATTCAGGAAAATCTAGTCAGAGCCTTTCAATCGAATGACTTCATATGCTCTAATCGATTGCTTTTATTTAATTTGAGTCATGCTCAACCTTGGTCTGGGAACTTCCTGTTCCCTGCATGACTTTGCTTGAGGAGAGCTTAATGATTTGGTGTATGGTGGTGACAATACAATAATAGTAGATTGATTTGAAGAGTGTCAACACTAACATGTTGTCTGGTCTAAGTTTTCAGCTTAGCATTATTTCTCTTTCAACATCTGCTTCCATTTTGACTGCCAACTTGTTGAAAAACCATAAAATTGCTGGCTGCTGCAGTTTTGCATAATTTTATCCCTCCACCATGAACTCATTAGACCATGTTCTGCAGATCAAGTTGAAGTCTGAGGCAACATATCCGATCTCAAAGTTTTTTTCAAAGAAGGGAGCCAATAGTGAACAAGAGTCAAAACCACAAGTTGGAAGCATGCATAAATTGCCCATTAAGACCAATCAGCATAAAAGCTTTAAAGAGGAACCTGAGACCGAAGACGATGTGGATTGTCCTTCCCTCACTGAAGAATCCAGTGATGGATCAAAGCCTAATGTTTCTACACTTTCTGACAAAGCAGCTGCAAATCTGCCTATCAAGCGAGAGTACGAGGAATTTTCAGCTGACGTGAAGCCTTGTATTGGGGAAACTAACAAGCCTCAAATAAGTCCGCCTAAGAAAAAGGGAAACCTTAGTGCTGCAGGTGATAAACAACCTACGTTATTTTCCTACTTTGGGAAAAAATAGTCACATACCCCACGACGTATTTTCCACCTGCATGTGCAGCTGTAGATAGAGATCTTAAGAATTGACTTCTTGGAGGTGTTGTCGGGATTTTGATTATTTTTTTTTGCACCTTCCCTTAACCGATGAGAAAGCTGTTGTTTGTTGTTCTTAAGAACCTAGAAATCATCTTCATATTTTGTACTCTCATGGAAAGGGAATTTTCAGCCAAATGTTAGCCACTGAAAGAGGTAGTCTGTTTGCAGCTCTTTGTTTTCCAGAACTTGGTAGTTTGTTTTCCAGAAATTGATGTTGCAGGCCTGTAAATTTCTAGTTTTTTTTTTTTTTCTTTTTTCTTTTTTTTACTCCAAAAGGTTTTCTGGTTCGTGGTAGCTTATATATGAGATTGGGGGACAAATGATAAGAAAGAGAGGGAAACAAAGTTAAATGGTAGTGAAAAATGATGAGAAGGTACAAAAAAAACTCTTTTATTTTATTTTATTCTTTTTGGTTGACAAGAACTCTTTTATTTAATTGATAGGTTTTATTTCTCATAAAAAATGATGAAATTTGATGACAAATAAACTGATTGATTGCTTAGTAAAATACAAAGGATAAAAAGAAATTTCGCTTAATATATTATTTATTTATTTTTTTACTCATCCAAATATAGTTTTAAAAAAACACATGTTTAGTTTAATTTTGAAAACAATTTTTGAGGAGCTCCAAATTTAAAATTGGTTTGTTTTATAATTTTCTTCAAAACTGTTTCTATTCACTTTTTCTATCATCTCCTCTCATCTTCTTTCACATTCTACACATTAATTAATTAATTAAATTATTTTTTTTGAGTACCAAAACAATGTTATTAAAGAATCATCATCACATTTAGAACTGGAAATTACGAAACTATATTATAGAATTATCCTTTTATTAAAGAATCATCATCACATTTAGTACTTAACTAATTTTTTTTGGTTTAATGATAGAATGAGTCGGTTAATTTAATTTAATTTTTTTTAATTGTTAGTTTAATGATAGAATGAGTGGGTTGATTTTTTTTTTCTTTTTTAATTTTGGATATAAAAAAATTGAGTTACAAGATTTAAAATTTTGAAGAAACAAATGAAAATTAAATTACTTAGAGCATCTCTAACGGTGTATTAAATTTTTCACCGAATTTGAGTAAAAATTTCATTTGATATTAAGTACTCCAACGGAGATTTTTGAAACTTCATCAGAACACTGGTCGACCGGGCAGACGACTGACCAGTGTAAATTTTTCACAAAATTTTGCCTTCAGGTGGTTATCTGGGGGTTCGACTGACCAGTATAATTTTTTCACAAATTTTCACCTTGAGGTGGTCATCTAGGGGGCATTTGGGGAGATATTCGGTAGTGAAAATCAAATGACTATGAACAGTAATTTGATGAAAGACACATTCATCCTCAGTTTGAAGAAAAGTGAAATTCTGAATTTAATACCTATTTGATGAAACAACTGGAGTAGAAAAACTAATAATTTTTTACCAAATTTAAATTTGATGACAAGTCTAAATAACCATTGAAGATGGTCTTACCTATATTATAAATATGAGTCTCATATATGTTCTTGCTATTTATAGTTGTTTTAGTAAAAGGATAATTTGAATTAATTAAAACAAGAAAATTTAAATAATGAAAAAATTTGTGGTTGTTTTTGAAAAATTCAATCATTAATATGAAATAACCTAAAATAAAAATAAAAAATATGATAGAGAAAGGTAAATTAAATTAGGAAAAAAATCGAGACAATTACAATTATGTCAAGGATTTCTCAATAGAATAATATATGTCAATAGCAAAATTGTTAATTTAATATTTACATTAAAAAATTGTAAGACTAATCAAATACAAATTTAGTACCTAAACAAAAGCAAGTATTTCCTTTCCGCTGATTTTTCTCCCAACAGAGTCATCCCTACTTAATCAAGTTAGTTGAGAAGATACTCCAATTTTTACATGTGGTGAGTATTATTTTTTTGTAATTACCATTTTAACAATGAAAATGGCCATTATTACAACATGAGCAATTTATTCTACATTTCAAAGGCAAGACATTTTTAATTCTGTTCCGACTCTTTCCTTTCGACTTGTGTAGTTGTATAATTATGTACACAACAAATATTTCTCATATACATGACTGTTTATATTATTGATATTGCATTGGTTTGGCCTAGACCTTACCTCCAATGATAGAGAGAATCAATGAGAGGTGAGATTATATTGGACTGTTTAGTGATTAGAGAGAAATTTAGGCCTTAAATTCCGTACTCCATTTTGAAATTAAGTAATATTATGCTTGACACATGATGCTAATCCTTTTTATTAGTAAATTACCAAAGAAAATCACTAGTGTCTTTTACACACTCCTTGTGACATGAAAAAAAAGAAAAGAAGAAGAAGAGAGGAATAACAAGTAACAATTACATGAAGACGAGTGCTTGTTAAGCACTCTTAACAAAGAGGAAATAGCTGGGGACGAAAAATGGGTAAAGACCAATAGTATGTCTCCATCAATCTTCCATTTGATACAACCTCCATGATAATCTTCTTAAACATTCGAAAAGGGCACACCACCACCCCCCAATTCACCACCACTGGCCGACAACGAAGGCAGAACCCTCTTCTCTTATTCCCTAGCCGCACGGTGCTACCTTTCCGCCTCCTCCTCCGCCTCTGGCACCACCCATCCAACACGGCAGAGTTGGAAAAGAGGGAGATTGCAATGGAACCTCTCTTTAGCATATTGCAAATGTTGTTGATGCTACTCCTTGTGTTTTGTCAATTTCTTAGTCTAATTGTTATATAGTGTGATACTATGCTACTTTAGTGAATTATGAGGTTGATTAATCATGATGCTCATTATAACAAGCAATTATTGCAATGATGATGGTTATGGCCTTGATGCTAATAATGCAAATTAAAGTATTGTCATTAACTAGGAATTTTCATTCATTTTTGTATCTTTAATTAAAGGGGGTGTGTGGGTGTCATCATTAGTGGTGATGGGTTTTGCTTAGTATGCAATTGAGAACATTTTTAAAAGGAAATGTATGGCTCAGGATGGAATATTGCAAATTCAATTTTCTATTCTCCATCTGCTTTATCAAAGCTAAACTAATTTAAATAAAAAAATTGTTATTCATATTTTACTTTTTTGTTACACCCAATATATATTTTCTTGTTTTACATTCACATTTGATTGGGGTTCATGTATGGAGGAATGTTAGAAAATTGTCTAATGTTATCTCTCTAAATTTGATTAATATAGTCTAAAAGCTTCTCTATGGAATATCAATTATTTTTAAATTTAACGTCTTTTAATGTATTTAATTCTGAACTCTTTTCAATGAGGACAACTTTAATTAAAGACTTTCAATGCGGTTTTCAGTTGATCCTAAGGTACCTTCTCCGCGCTTACCTTAAGCATTTCAAGCACAAAAAATCATTATTAAAAACAAAAAGGACAAAAAAAAAGAGGGGAGAATTCAGTCTAGTTTTCAGTCTAGCTGTTAATTTTGGTACTTCCTTATCTCTCTCTCTCTCTCTCTCCTGCAAAAAACAATTTATTAATGAAATTCACAAGTACGCAGAGATTGAAGTTTTTTATATGACCAAACTTTGTTACAAGTCTTAATTCCAATCGTTTAGAATTGGTTACATGGATTTATTTATTTATTATTATTATCTTAAAGTTCAAATCTTAAAGAGTGGATCAATAGAAAAATATTTCATTCCTCACTTCCCATTGAAGCTACCTCAAGATATGTTTTGATGAAGAGTTTGAGTTGAAATATATATATATACTAGCGTATGTCCGTGTCTAAAGGCACGGCGTAAATAATGTTGGGATTAAAATGTAATTATAATATTCAGTGTAAATAATGTCAATTAATTAATTAATTTAATGCATCCTCAACATTTAATTAATCATGGGGAACATGAATATATTAGAAACAGTGTATGCTGCCACCACACATAAGCCAATTTTGTTTGAATAATTGTAGGTATCATTAAAATTTAGGAAAAATTAACCAAAAAAAAAAAAAAACTTAAAATTTAATATATTCATGTGGGGTCTATCTTTAGGAAGAAAAAAATTGTGTTGAAAGACAATTTGTCGATAGGAAGAAGTAGCCATCAGTCCTTTGCGGGGTCTGTCTTTCACATATTTTTTTTTGCAATCCTATTCAAAAAATGAGCTGCACCATGTACAAAAATATGCATACAAAAATATGCTTCATTTGTATATTCTTCTCATTCATAGCATAAGAATCAATTGTGTCAGAACTTCATACAGTATTTCTTGAACACAACCATTTGCCACTATCTCACCATCACAACCCTTCCATCAAATTAAGTAAAGCAGAACACTACACAATAGACTTCAGAGCAAAACAAAATGTTCTCAGACAAAATTCAAAATAAGCATTATTTGCATTGGCTCTATAATAAAAAAATCACCAAAATGTATGGAAAGTTACTTCATTCAAAATAGGTCCATTAAAAAATTGCACTTCTGCAATAAATACCAATAATAAAATCATGGGCCCAAAAAGAAAGAAAAAAAAATAAGATAAGGTCATTCAAGAAAAAACTTATGCAAATGTATTGCAACTTAGGCAATGAAAACTTTAACAAAAACTTATTTTTTGACCCAAAAGAAAGAAAATTTAACAAAAACAGTAAAATAAAATAAAAAAACGTGTTTAACATATTGTCAAGTAAGTGAAGAGGGTTTTTGAATTTATATAATAAGGGAAAACATAAAATGTAAAATTCAAATATAAAATGACTTAAACAGGAAAATTTAAATAATGCTTATAAAAATGGAAAATTGACTACAAAATAATGGAAAATGGAAAATTGTCAAATAATGCTTATACAAAATAATTTATTAAATAATGCAAAATTGACTGCAACATCAAATTTAAGGAACAAATAATTTATGAAGTAGTTATTATGGCAATGAGGCTACTGATATCAAATAGAAGACTAATTTAATCGAAGGTTCATTTGTAATTTTCCTAGTTAAGAATGTTAATGACATCTTCATCAAGTGCACTGAAAAGCCCAAATTTCCCTCTGTCAGGAAAACAGGATCAGATCTAAAAAAGCTCAACAGGATCAGATCTAAAAAAGCTCACATTCTAGCTAAACCAAGAGGAGTCAAAGAATTTATCACCCCCTGTAACTATCATTGTGCATGGTATGCAAATCATTGACCCACTGATAGTACTTGTGATGCCCAACACCTAAAACCATCATTATCAGTACCTAATTACGTACCAATAGCATTACCAAGCTCCAGCTTGTATTCTATGGAATCATGACTCCGATATGAAGAGTTGAAAGAGTAACCAGATGGACCAGCTGGTACAACTCTAGCCCATATCTGATTTGCTGATATAGCATGAGGGTTCTCCAATCGAACAGGAAATTCTCTAACATGGAAACCAAAGAAAAAATATTTTTTTTATCAACTTTGAAAGTCATGACGCAACCAAATGATATAGCTAAGAATAATCCATGTAAAGCCAATGCAAATAAATTAAAAAAAAAAAAAACCGTTCTCTCGTATTCAAAAAATAAAAAATAAAAAATAAAAAAATCTCAGCCATTCAAACAAAATGTAAAATTAAAAATAAAAAAGAACCATTCTCCCTTATTCAAAAATAAATAAATAAAATCAGAGATGGGTATAGATGATTTACTGTCTTTGGGTCCATGAAAATCCACAGAGAACTTCTCCACCTTATAGTCACTCATCATCCTATTTCACAACAATCAAAACCCAACTATTAAAATAATAATAGAAGCCAGTTTTAGTGAATAATATAGAGTGAGCAAACCCAATATTTGTCCAAAGTAATACAGAGCATCCAAAGTAATACAGAGCATCCAACCTAATAATAAATTAATGGAAGAAGCAGAAAAAAAAAAAAAAAAACTGTTCTCCCTTATTCAAAAAATATAAAAATCAGAGATGGGTATAGATGATTTACAGTTTCTCTGCGATGGAGGACGGAGTGCCGTAGTGGGTTGAGATCGGAGGTGACGCGACGCGACGGTGGAGATCAGATTATGCCCAAATAAGAATAAGCATGCAACAAATGCAACTTAACCTTCATAAGTTCATATGACATAGAAATAAATAAATACAGAGATAGACATAGAAATATCATGATTGTACAGCTCTTTCTGTTAATCGATTTGAGATTGGCAAGCTTAAATATAATTTTAAACCAAGCACACTACAAATATCAAGAAGCCCAATCTAAAATGATTAGAATTAGAACTTAGTTCAAATAATTTCATAAATGACCACAGTTCTAATAACTTCACAAACTACAATATCTTGAAACAATCAACTTTTGACCTTTTGTATTACTTTTGTATAAATTAATCTTTTGACCTTTTGTATAACTTTTGACCTTTTGTATAACCATTTATTATGTATTCATTTTATTTTCTTTCATTTTCTTTTCTTTTATACTTAAACATAGGATTGTGAGTCCGTGAACTAACAATCTCAATCCTATGCTATAATACTATTAATCAAACATGCCCTAAGTGTCTCATCAATAAGTAAAAAAAATTGTAAGGTTGTTAGTTTGTATGACATTATTCTATGAACCTATAAATTGAAGGAGAAAAGAAAAAGAAAAAAAGAAGAAGATTAATTTAACTCCTATCTATTTTGGTCAAAAACCCAAAAACTAATACAAAAAATAACTCCTATTTATTTTAATGATTGGTTGGTTGTGTATATTGAGAATGACATTTAATAGCATTCCAAATGAAATTATCATGCATTATTTTGAAAATACGAAAAATCAGAGAGGTTATTTGTAAATCAAATTTGAATGTTATCAAAATGGTATGCAAACTAATAAATGTTACCAATGTTTTATGAGCGGGTGTTTTATGCAATAAATAAAACTGAAAATCTGAAATAGTACTACTTTAATAACGTAATAAGGCCTTGTTTGATTGACATGATTAATAATCCTATGAATTAGCGAAGGATTTGTTATCCAATCAAATTCGTGACATAACCATTTATTATGTATTCATTTTATTTTCTTTTATTTTCTTTTCTTTATACTTAAAATTATGAATTAACAATCAAACATAGGATTGTGAGTCCGTAAACTAACAATCCCAATCCTATGCTATAATACTACTAATCAAACATGCCCTAAGTGTCACATCAATAAGTAAAAAAAATTGTAAGGTTGTTAGTTTGTGTAACATTACTCTATCAACTTATTAATTGAAGGAGAAAAGAAAAAGAAATAAAAATTGATTAATTTAACTCCTATGTATTTTGGTTAAAAAGCCAAAAACTAACACAAAAAATATCATCAAAATAAAATTTTAACTAAAATAAAATAAAATAAACAATTTCCAAACAAACCCTTGGATGAGAGAAAAGAAACAATATCATCAAAATAAAATTTTATAAGTGTCAATGTTTTTATTTTTAAAGGAGCAGTAATCTGTTGTTTTATATCTATGTCATCAAACCCTTGGTATTATGTAAAATAGTAATTTGTTGTTTCATTCTTTCTCCAAAATTCAAAATGAACTAAGAGATGATATAAACTAAGAGAAACACTGTACATATACATCCCTGTACTCTATATAATTATTAAAACAAAAGTGCATTGAACCCTCAGTTGAGTATTTAAGATGCTGAATGAAACAAATTGCAAGCTAATAACAATATGGTAGGGGAAGTGATTACAAAAATTACCATAGAAGCAACAATAGAATAGTCATTGTTAATTGACCTTATCAAAAGACTCAGACCATCTTAACTGTACTAAACAAATTTTTTTTTTTAATATACAAATTTAAAAGGACAAATGAAAAAAACACTGAAGTTGAATTTTTTACCTGCTGATATGCATGGTGGAAGCAGAGTGCAGCAAGGAAAGACCTAGTTGAATCAAAGAAAAAGAAAACAATAACAATTTGTGTAAAATTCCAAGTTGACTCTTTGAGAGAAAAAAAAAAGATTTCTAGATATTAGATCCAAAACAATGAGATAAAGATAGATCTAAAAAACTTTCACAAACTGAAACATGGTTTTAACAGATTATCACAAATGAAAGCCATAGCATCAAGAATATCCTATTGGTTCAAGAATATCCTATTGATAGCATCAAGAATTAGAACAAAATTTGAAAAAGTGAGCAATACTAACACAACTTCACAAAATGGGTTTAACTTTCACAAAATTTAAAACATGGGTTTAACATTCACAAAAGTGAGCAATTTGAAAACATGGGTTTAACTTTCACAAAATTTGAAAAAGTGAGCAATAACAGAAAACAGAAACATTCTCATCAAACCAAAATTAGAACATGGGTTTGCACCAAAAAAATAAAATAGAACATGGGTTTAACAGATTCAAAAGAAACTTTACCAAAATTAATACGAACACAACTTAAGGTTAACAGATATGCACAATTTTTTACATAAAGAAGATGAATAATGGGTGTTTAATAAAGAGTCACGGGGGACCAAATTAACAGAGCCATCAGATTACAGAGGGTGTGTGTTCAAAATTATATATATAATAATCAAACTCATTTCATAAATCAAAACCATGTGAAAAATCAAACATTGGGCAAATATTTCAAACATTTCAAATTATATATGATTCCAATTTGAAATGTCTAATTTGAAATGTATACGTGTATATATAATAATCAAGCTTTCCATTCCCATCTCGACTCCCGGAAATTGCTTTCTTTGCAGACACTTCTTTCTTCTGTGATTTGGCTGAGACCCCTTTTTCACCATCTTTCTTTGAGCGGCAGACAATCATCAGGAAAGCAAGTACCACAAATCCCAGAGCGCAACCGCCAATTATGATTCCCAGTATTGCAGGTTCACTAAGTTTTGTTGATTTCTTTGATGGTTGAGCATTGGGTGGAAGTACAGGAGGGGATGAATTTCCAGCAGAAAGATTGTTACCTAAGAATGCCCAACTTGGAAATCTTTGAAGAGATTGAGGTACAGTACCGGTGAGATTATTGTTGGATAGGTCGACCACTTGCAGGCTAGGGACATTCAAGTCGGGGAGTTCACCAGAAAGTGAGTTGTTAGCAAGATTTAGAGCTGTGAGGTGAGTTAAATTTGCAATTGAAGAAGGGATACTACCAGTGAAACCATTGTTGGATAAATTGATGATTGAGAGACTTTTCCAAGCCGAGAAATCCGAAGGCAAAGGGCCAAAGAAATTATTGAATTGAAGATAGAGGCCAGTCAAGTTTCCAAGTTTGGAAAAATCAGAAGGGAAAGGACCTGATATCCCGTTGGATCTTAGACTCAAGATCTGAAGTTCTGGTAATGTTTGAAATGTTTGATATGATATATAATTTGCTTATGATATATAAGCAAATTATATATCATAATTAGCAAAATAAAAAATAAATAAAAATACACACCTGAATTGCTTTTTTTAGGCAGAACAGATGCTTCATGCAAACCAAGCAATTGGGCAACCTTCAAAAAATAAGCAAAATTTAATGCTGCTCAAGATTCACACATGAAAGAGTACAAAAAATTGAAAACAGGATCAAACTACCCATCAAATCCACAAAAATTAATTACAAAGCAACAAAAGACGACTCAGTTTACAAAAATCAATTACAAAGCAACAAAAGACGACATAATGCAGAAGCACTGTGTGTTGCAACATGGCCCTGATACGAAAGTAAAACCAAAACAAAAGAAATGGAACGCACCTCTCCGAGAATCTTCTTATCACCCTTTCCACTTGGTTGATCAAGGTCAGCAATCTCCCACAAAGGAATACTGAGGAGAGTCCTTATAACATCCTCATCCAAGAAAGGGGTAACCGGGGACGGTGACGCTCTGGTCGGGGACAGACTTCGGTCCGGTTCCGGCAGTGACGACTTCCTTTCAACCCTTGTTCCCCTGTTGATCTATTTTATTTCGGCAGAGAGGGAGGGAGGAAGAGAGAAGATCAAGACCAAAACCTTTGCTGGAGGTTATACAAAGAGAAATAATATTCAAGAGATCAAAACCCATTTGCTGGAGATAGAAATCAAAAGAAATAATATATTAGAAATCAAAACCCATTTCATATTCAAGAGAAATAATATATTCAAGAGAAATCAAAACTTTGCTTGAGATAGAAACAGAGTTAGAAACCCATTTGCTGGAGGTTACACAACCAAAACTTTCCAGTCCAGAACTGAAACCAAAGAGCTGGACAGAGAGATGGAGAAGGTTTGTGTGACAGTATGATGAACAGAGTTTAAAATCAAGGATGAGGAAAGAGGGAGAGAGAGAGACAGAGGGGGGGTAGGTCGGCGACCTTTCAGAGACATGGGAGAGAGAAGAGTTTTTGGGCGGGAACTAATATTTGAGAGGATTGATCTGAATCATTGATATATATCTAAGATTCATCTCAACCATTGGATCAAAATGTATCTCACATACATTTTTATACATTTTCAAAAAGCTTTCTCCCTTATTATATAGATTATATATTAAGAAAAATGTAATTTCTATTGAGAAGAGCATTGTGAAACTCAAAACTTTCATACTATTTTTCTAAAATTTTTATATTTTAAATAATTAAAAAATCTTCTATTAGCTAACTTTTATTGAATCATTAAAAAAAAAAAATCTTATTATGCCTTGATTTACATATTTCAAAAGGAAAGTTAATTAATCCATTTATAAATTTAAATTTAGAAATTTGAAAAGAAAAGTTAAAAAAGAATTAAAAAAAATCTTCTAACTTTTATTGAACCATTTTTAAAAAATCTTATTATACCTTGATTTACAAATTTCAAAAAGAAAATTAATTAATTCATTTAAAAAATTTTAATTTAGAAATTTGAACGCGATCAGTTTTAAAATTTAGATTTTTGTACTACTAAAATATATGAATCAATTCACATCTTCCATAGGTTTTTTCTCTTGATGTTTAATTTTTAAAATAATTAAAAAATCTTTTATTTTTATTCCCTTATAATGTGATTGATGATCCATTTTAAGAACTTACCTCTCCCACCAAATATTATATAAGTGGTTTTTTGGATAGCTATATTAGTATAGTAAAGGATCCAAAATTCCTTTCAAATATTGATGATGTGTTTGATTCATGGTTTTGAGTAGAAATTTTGAAAGAAAAAATGAAAAGGTGTGCGAAATTAGTTATATTTCATTCACATTTCACCTATATTTTTCTTTTCTCTTTCTAAATTTCTACATAAATCCATGAATCAAACACAGCATAAAGTTAAGTACATATTTTTCATATTGAAAATTTTAAATTAATATTACTTTTTAAACTTGTGTATTACAAACTCTTATCACATATGTCTCTCCATATAATAATGATTGAAATTTATTTTAGTTGCTATCTCAAAGATTAGTTATAGAGTCAAAGAAAATGTGTAGGTCTTAAAGTTTTAAAGTAAGAATTTTATGTTAGAATTGTTCAAATGTAATTTTCTTAATATTTATAAACTTTTTTATTGATTGATAAAAAAGCAGCATAAACATTAAGATTTTTTTATTTTATGATATTGAGTTAATAAAATATGATGTATTAGGCTTAAACCAAGAATTTTTTGAAAAAAATCTACTCACCTAGATTTTCTTGGCTAACTTTTAATATTTAATGTAATATTGGAACTCCCAAACTAGTTCATACCGGTCATGAATTGATAAAAATAATTTTTAATGAGTAGATGAAGGTCACATTTACATAAATATTGAATCAAGTAGCGTTTAGGTCACTTCTAATATTTAGTCCAACACTATAAGTCAATCCTAATCAATTTTTACGTAAGAGTTATGACATATTACAATTTATAATTTTGAGTCACAAAATAAGAAAATTTTAGTATTAACAAATTTAATTTACTACTATCATATAGTAAATTAAAATAATGAAACTTATAAAATGAAATATATTTATATTTTATCGTAAATATAATTTTGGTAATTGATTATTTATTTTTTTACCAATTAAATTATGATATGCAGTTTTTTATTAAGAACTTAGAACACACAAATGACATCAGAATAAAAATTTTCTCTTATGTGTAACTCTAATAAAAATTAATCAAATTTAATTGAATATAAATTGTTTTTACTGCATATTTTAAATAATTTTTATATTATTATTTTAATTTATAAATTAATTTTTGATTATTTATTTATACTTGTGTATAATACGGGTAATATGCTAGTGAAATATAAATTGGAAAGAAAGAAAAAGTGAAATTTTTTGCTTATATACAAATCACTCATCAAATCTTTAACCCGAACAAAACCTGCATTTTTGTCAATTTCCCCTTCTATTCATTTCCTTCCACGAATCCATCCTCAAAATATATATCCAATTGCAATTTCAGAGTTTTGACATCCTCTTATGTCAATAAAATAAAATCTCAATTAAGTTTAAAGCAGCATAATCATAATTTAATTATTAAGCCAAACAATCGAAGAACCATCATTTCCTTTTTAACAAAGTTTTTGAGTTGTTTTAGTCATTTTCTTTTCTGTCCAAAGAAAATTCATAATTAAAAACCAACAACACGGGCTAAAGTTCAAATCTCATGGCCACAACATTTAGATTCATAATATCTGCTCTTTGAGTATATACAACAAAGTTGAATGTCAATATTATAATCAAATTATGTGCCCAATGATGTGCTTTAAACCAACTGTAATTTAATTGAATCTATTTGTTTTTTGAAAAAAAATATAAATAAGTAGTGACTTGACAAAATATTTACAAATTCATGAAAAAAATTATAATTATAATTATGAAAATTGATAAAATTTATCACTAATTAATTTTTTCTTTTCAAAACATACATTTATGTACAAATTTTCCTTGTTTTTTCTTGTCTTTTTATTTTATTACATTTTTAACATAATAAATTTTTTGAAAAATTGATTCAGATACCTAAACAGTATGACAACTAACCGTACAATATCATAATCAAACAGTTTGGACTTTTCATCCAAGTAATCCACTTGGGTCATATCACCAATCAAACCTCCTTTTGTTTTGACCTTTTGTCGCGGACCATATCGAACATGTCAAATGGTAGATTTCAATCTCATCCTATTACACTTCTAGTTCGATCGTCATGAAAAGGGAGAAAAAAAAAAAAAAAAAGGAAAATTGCAATTTTCTTATCCGTAATTATAATGACTAACTAGTAAATATTTTTGGCCCACCATATATATACAACTGTAGTGATTCTGAATCTAGTCACTGTAGTTGGACCATATGGTAGAAAGAAATTGGTCCTCCCAAAATTAATACCCATATAAAGGTAAAGGAATATAACATCAAATATAGAAATGTGAATCTTCATGATATCACTGCCATAATATCTCATGTATGTTAGTGTGATTTGCTCATCAAGTTGCCAAAACAGTAACAAAATCTCTCACAAAATAAATTTGTCAAACTCCACCCCCTCACTTCTTGTCTCCATGCATTCAATCGACCCATCCCTACAAAGCAATACAACAAATTTTTTAACTTTGGCAGATTGATGTATATTTTACGGCGAATTGTATTAAAAGTCCCTATAATTTAAGGTTGGTATCATTTTGGTACCTGATTTTTTAATTGTGATATATTTGATCATGAATTTTGAATCTTATTCCAAATAAGGACAATTGAATATACCATTACTCAATTTCAAAGGTAAAGTTGTCAATTTGATAAAATATAATTGACAAATCTTTTACACATTTATTTATTAATTTTTTTACTAAATTAGTTTTTATTATGTGTTTGGATGATGATAATGTAATGGTTAATTGTTTTTATTTTCATTGAATTAGTTTCTATTTTTTCAAAAGTTAAATATGACGACAACTTTGATATATATCATTATTAAACTAATCCATTAAATCAAAAAAACCAAAATTAAAAACATTTTATATATTAAATATATCAATTCCACATCAAAAGCCTAACAATCACTTATCATATGATCATCATCTAAACACATAATAAAAATTAATTTAGTAAAACAAATAAATAAATGTGTAAAAGATTTATTAATTTTACATAATTTTATCTTTGGTGGGTAGAAATAATTTTTAAAAATTAAAAAATATTTTTTTGATATTTATTTTTATCAAATTAGTTTATATTTTTATCAAATTGATGAATTTGTCCTTAAAATTGAGCAATGGTATCTTCAATTGTCCTTATTTGAAACAAGATTCAAAATTCAAGGTCAAATGTGTCACAATTGAAAAGTTAGGGATCAAAGTGTTACGAGCATCAAATTATAGGGATTATTTGTGTGATTCGCCCTATATTTTAACAAGTTTAACTACAAAAATTGTATCCACTTGCATAGGGTTCTCTCTACGGCGTAGGGGTTATGTCTTGCCTTCTAGTGCAGGGTTTTCATTTCTCTTCCGGGTAAGAGTTTGGTTTTATTTCTATGGAGTGGTGCTCGGGACTACATATCTGTTTTGGGAAGTGTTTTCACGGAGTTTGCAGTGGATGAGTTGTCTCGAAAGCTTAAGCTTACTGAGGATGAGGCAGATTTGGTTGCTGCGGGGGAGGAGGCGATTTTGCCTATGAAGGCGAAGGAAAACCTATGTCTGCTAGGGAAGGTGTTGGCCCAAGGACCTATTAATGTTGAGGCGAAGGCCACACTCCTTCCGGTGTGGCGGTTATCCCAAACTGTCACGATTACAGGGATTAGAGATAATTTATTCCTTTTCTAATTTGATCATGTGATTGATAAACTTAAAGTCCTTAAGAATGGAGCCGTGGAGTTTCGACAAGCATCTTCTCCTCTTTGGTGAGCTTGTTGGCTCGCTCCAACTATTGAAAGTACGGTTTGTGGATGCATCCTTTTGGATACATGTTTACAATCTTCCTCTTGCAAGCATGACTAAAGCAGTAGGAATAGCTATTGCAAACAAGATCGGGCACTTTGTGGATATGGATTATGGTGATAGGGGTATGGCTTGGGGAAAATTTCTGCGGATTTGATTGCGGTTGAATATAGAAAAGCCTTTGAGACGCGGCATAATGATTTCCCTACAGGACTAAGAGCCAATTTGGGTTTCATTCAAATATGAACACCTACTGCACTTCTGTTACTTTTGTGGAAGGTTGGGGCATGGAGATAATGAGTGCACCAAGAAACCTATGGCGGAGGGAGAAAGTCCTCCTGTGGCTTTCCCCTATGGTGCGTGGCTTCGGGTGGTACAACCTAAGCGATGGGTTATGACAATAGAAAAGGAGGATATAAAAGAGGATTCCCAGAGTGGGGTGGCTTCGGGAACCCATGGAGGTAAGAGGTTGCACAGGGCTAATGGGATAGGTCAAAATACAGCAGTGGCCAAGGGACAATCATCTTCCGAGGATCCAGATCTAGAATCGGGAGAAGAATCTCCGGCCGACAGTCTTCACAGCCCATGATTGGTAGAGGAAACTCGCAAAATTTCGGGACCCAAGATCCACTTACCTCCTATGATATGCATGGATATGGAAAGGAATGCATCGAAGTTGGTACTGTCAAAATTTGAATCTCCACAGGTGCGAAAAGAAGGGTGTAATGTGGGCCTGGGGTTGCATGAGCTTGGGCCGACAGAGATTGGGTCTGGTTGTGAAAATCAAATGTTAACTGATTTGACGGAGCTGACTAGCTTTTTGGGGACCTATGTTGCGGCCTAGAAGGAAAAGGCCACAAGCAAGGATAGTATTACAAAGTGGGCCAACCTGGTACTAATTAATAACCGTTTATCTAGGGCAGAGAATGGGATTGATGAGGATAAGGCCTTGGTTGTTTTTTCTGGGTGCAAATGGAAGAAACAAGCAAGGACGAATGCCAAAGGCCCCAACAGTGACCAGTGGAGTGTGGTGGGTAAGAATATTTGAGGCCACAGAAGGGGTGGAAACCACACAAGCAACTGGAGAAGGAGACGTACGAGTGGGTAAGATGCTATGTATTGGATTAAAAACTATGGGTCCTTGTTCAGAATTAGCAACGGTGGAGGCTGGCGGCCAGCCTTACCGACAACACCAAGTCTCCTCTGTTGGAACTATAGGGGGGGCTCGGGAACCCTCGATCAGTTCGAGCCTTTCAATTTTTATTAAAACTGAAGATCCCAATTTAGTTTCCATCAACTAAATTAGATGTGAGGGCGATAAAGGGGTTGCAAATAAAGTTTGGTTTTGCTGGTGGGTTTTTTGTTGATCGAGTGGGGTTGTCAAGGGGACTCGCTCTCTTGTGGACGAGTGATTTACAGATTCAAGTTTGCAATTTTTCTACTGGACATATCGATGCTTTGGTGGAGGAAGGATTAGGAACAACAGCGTGGAGATTTACGAGATTTTATAGCTATCTAGAAGTAGGGAGAAGAAAGGATTCGTGGGAGCTCATGAGGAGGATGTACTCGCAGAGCTCGCTGCCATGGATTTGTGTTGGCGATTTTAATGAAATTTTGTTTGATTTTGAAAAAAATGGCATGAATGAACGTAGTAGAGTTCAAATGGAAGTGCTTCGGAAGGCATTGGGAGATTACCAAATATGGGGTACAACGGAAACATTTTCAAGTAGTGTAATAATAGAAAGAATGCTATGATTAAGGATCGGGGTGTTGTCAATGATAGTTGGCAGAACTTATTCCCTTTGGCAACTACTATCATCTCGTATCGATGACTTTCTATCACTCCCCAATCCTTATTGATTGTTTGGGATAGAGGAGGATGGCGAAAGAAGCCAGGATCCGGTAGGGCAAGGTATACTGATTTAAAGCAATGTGGCTCCGTGAAGAGGATTGCGAGAAGGTGGTCCAAGAGAATTGGAATAATGTTGAAGGGGATGAGCTGGTGGACCAGTTATAAAGCTGTCTTACAAAAGTTACCCAAGCTCTCACTACTTAGAGCTCCTAAAGCTTTGGGTTGATTCCAAAACAAGTTGGGCGAAGTTACAAGCGTCGGAAAAATTGAGGAAGGACCAAGGCCACCGAAATAGCCTAGGCAGTGATGATATGAGAATGTGCCTGTTTGGTGCAGCTTAAAAGCTGCTTATTTTATCTTTTAACTTAATTTAAGCTATTTTGATGTGTTTGGTTTAGCTTATAGCTTTTTGGAAGTCAGAAATCAGCTTATTCTTTGAGTGGGGCAGGAGATGCTTAATTTATAAGTCAGAAATCAGCTTATGTTCATAGTTATAAGCTATAAGCTGTTTAGGCATAAGTTATAAGCACTTTCCCACAGCTCTACCAAACAGGGCCAATGTGCCAAGAGATAAAAGAATTGCTTGAATGAGAATTGGTAATGTGGGAGCAACGAGCACGGGCCAATTGATTAAGGGACGATGATCGCAATACGGGATTTTTCCATGCCAAGGCGTCTCATCGACATCCAAAGAAGCATATAGCTGGCATTGAAGATACATAGAGAATTTGGGTTATACAGCATGAGCAAATTGAGCAAGCGATGGTGGATTATTTTCAGAGTTTGCTTCATACTTCACAACACGATGATGGTGAAGAGGTGTTGAATGCAGTGCCAGTTAAAGTTACACCAGCGATGAATGCGGGACTATCTAGAGCATTTACTACAGACGAGATTTAGAGAGCTCTTTTGTAAATGCATCTAACTAAAGCACCAGGGCCTGACGATAAACATGCTTTGTTTTTCTAAAAATTCTAGGGCATTGTGGGTGGAGATGTTTGTGGCGCAGTGTTAGGAATTCTAAATAGAAATCAAGATGTGGCAAAGTTGAACGACACTGTCATAGTGCTCATACCAAGGGTGATGGAACCAAAGCAATTTTCTCAGTTTAGACCAATTAGTCTATGTATTGTGGTGTACAAATTGGTGTCTAAAGTGCTAGCAATAGGCTCAAATTGGTCCTGCCTACAGTAATCTCAGAGAATCAAAGTGCGTTTATTTCGGGTAGGTTACTAACGGATAATGTACTAACAGCTTTTGAGGAATTCCACTGGCTCAAGAACAAGGTTTTGAAACCTGGACCGGTGAGTGAACCGGAAAAGGGATCGGGTGGATGGGTCACTGGTTCAACCGTCGGGTTGAACCGGATCGAACCGTGACGTCATAATTATATTATAAATAATTTTCTAAAAATTATAAATTAACAATATAGATATTAAATTTTCAATTTTGTTAAAAAAAAAATTCTTAAATATTTTTAATGATGTTTTTTTATATTAAAAAAAAAAATCCTAAATATAAGTCATAATACTTTACATATTAACAACAAATAAAATTACAGATGAAATAGAGTTGTATATAATATATATATATATATATTGAGTCCAACCATTCTCTGTACATATAATATAATATACTTTACATACTAACAATAAATATAATATAATATATAAGTCCTAAATATATATATATATATTGAGTTCAACCTCTCTTTATACATAATAATATATTGGAAACCCTCTCTCTGTACATATAATATATATATTGAGTTCAACCTCTCTCTGTACATAATACATATAATACATATATATATTGGAAACCCTTTGAAACCAAATCAAAGATCACTATGGTGCTACAACTTACAGGAAAGTAATATCTTGAGGTTGAGATTCTTTGGCAGCAGCTTTGGTGATGAACTGCGTAAAGTTTAGATTGGTTAATGGTGTGTGGTGATGATGATTGACAGCTGCTAAAGCAAGAAATAAAGCTACCGAGAGAAAAAGAGCCACCGATTGAAATGAAAAAGCCCTAGATCGCGATACAGAAACGAAAAAAGCAAAGAAAGATCTGGTATTATATATATATATATATATCACAATCAAACCGTCCCGGTTTAATTGACCTACAACCGGGTTGACCGGTTCGACGGTTAAACCGCCGATTCATCCGGTTCTCTTTAAAACTACCAGTTTTTGTCATTGAACGGGTTAAGGAGGTCGACCGGACCGGAACCTTAACCAATCACCGGTTCAATTGGTTCAACCGGCCGGTTTGGTCCGGTCTGGATTTCAAAACCTTGCTCAAGAAGCGGCGATATAGCAGATGTAACGCCCCCAAAATATTAACAATAAATTTTTTTATTGAAATAAGACAGACCATCATGCAATTCTACCTTGATAGACCAATTCCTTAATCCGTATTTCATTACAGGGAAGGAATTTACAAAAGAAGTTTCCACATACATATTCACCCTTCTAAAAAGATGAATCCATAGCATGCGCAACTATAAGGAAAGAAACGAATGAACAATGAAGTAAATGTCCTGAGGTTACAAGTTTCGAGGCTTAAGCCTGGTTACACAAAAAGGTTATCAACCCAAACACATTAAACCCTTGGCTTGCATTAACATCACACGAAGAGGAGAGTTTCTTGCTCTCAACACATTCCACGCCTTTAACTAGGCGGGATCACTACATCCTTTTTTGCACAATTTCCACTAGAGGTGAGCACAAAGTCCAGTAGAGATATATTCACAAAGTATATATGTTTTAAGCAAGCATAAAGTTATATAAATACGGTGCCATTTCCATGATCAAATATCAAAGGTTTACATTTCTTTTAAAACCCATGTAATATTTTATTCAAGATTTATTATCATTATTAAAAACAAGAAAACAAAATTTAAACAATGGGGTGGTAATACAACTCAGGTAATTCTCCAAGGTTAGTATCTGCAAGTAGGCGTATCAAGCATTATCAAAATCCTATCGTACCGGCTACTAACTAGAGGGCTTAGACACCCATACATGTGCTTTTCTGGTCGTACACCAAGGACAATCAGGCCAACTTAATTTTCAATCTACATCCCTAACCGGACTTACCAAACGTATTTACCTCGAAAAGTTTTCATTTACCACAAAAATTTTTTTTTCTCTCAAAACCAATAATTTATTTCAGAGTTAAGATCACAAATGAAAAAAATTGAAGATAATGCAAATGAATCAATGAGAATTGACTACATATAAATATCTTCTTTATACAGTATCACCAACATTCTCACATTTGTTTAAATAAAACTTCCATGATTCAAATATTTCTCAAAATCATAGCAGGTTTCAAATCCATGTGACATATGAGATTTCCACATATTTACAATCAATATCCATCATTCAATTTTTTCCAATGATGCCAATATGTACATCTCTTGTTCCCATAACTGTTCAATTAAATTTTTAATTTTTTCCTTTCATGAATGCCTCAAGCATAAAACAATCTAGAAAGTTTTCTTTAATTTCTCAAGAGATTGCTCATCAATTTTACTTTTCCCCAAATTTTCCCAAAATCTAGGGTTTTATCAAAAAAAGAAAAAAAAGAAGGGATTATTCCTTTATTTTCAAAACACTACTAGCAAACATCCCCAAATAGTATATAGTACACCCCAAATAATTTATCTTGGACTAAGTCATGAGAAATAGTACATTTCTCTAATATATATATATATATATTTAAGATTTAATATCCAAAAATCAATCTACACTAGAAAACATAGTGAAAAGGACAAGGTATGCTAAAAACCATATATATAACTCAAAGAACATCCCTATCTTAAGACTTTGAGAAGAAACAGTGAGAAGTTCCGAAACCAACAGGGTTAAAATTCGATCTCCACCGTACACCACGTAACCCTCGACAAGCTCTCCAAAATTAAAGAAAGCACCAAGGTTGAAATCTCAATAGATATTAAGAGATCAAGGAGTAAATGAAGTGAGTTAGAGGGTTTCTAGAGAGAGATGAGAGAAAAAATACTGAGAGTTAATTTAGAGAGAGTGTGTGAAGTGAAAGTGATGGAAAAGTGAGTAAGGCTTAACTTTTGAAGTAATTTGACTCAATTTTCGGAGCTAACAGTCGACAGACTGCTCAAGTGACCAATCGTGCGCTCGAACGAAAGTTCAATTTGAAAGACCGCTCGAGCGATGAAATTTACGCTCAAGCGAAAAGCCCCTATTCCCAGAAACTCCATTCTCTTCTATAAAAGACTGGTCGAGCAATGAGTTCTTCTCTCAAGCGAAGAATTCATACTCCAAAAAGTTCAGACTATAAAACAAAGTACTAGAAGGTCGAATTCACTGCTCGAGCGACCAAAAGACCGCTTGAGCGGTCTCAACCTGAAAGTGAAACTAGGAACTACCAAAACATTGGCCAACCTTCCCGGTTCTCTCCAACACCTAAAAGTGCAAAAGACATCTCGGAATACACAAGGATGTACCTAACAGAATAACCACAAGGGAGAATGGATAACAACACAAGCTTCAAAAGGTTTAACAATGAAGAAGACACGCAAAGGGACAAAGATCACCAATAATGCACTCAAAAGCTAAAAGGAATTCGGGACACGATAGCATAGAAGTTAAGATAGCATTAAAGTTAGATATGAGTAAGGCATATGACAGGGTGGAGTGGCCCTTTCTACAAAATCTTATGTTGAAACTTGGGTTTAATCAGAGATTCACGAACTTGATTATGCGATGTGTAACGTCAGTCTTCTTTTTTATTCTGATTAATGGTGTTCCATCACAGCGGTTTGTTCCATCAAGGGGGCTTTGTCAAGGAGACCCCATAAGCCCATACTTGTTTCTTATTTGTGCAGAGGCTTTTTCGACATTATTGAACAAAGTCGAGGAGCAACATTTGGTGAAAGGGATAGTGGTTTGTAGAAACAGCCCATGGATTTCCCATTTGTTCTTTGCTGATGACAGCGTACTATTCTCAAGTGCTACTGTGGAGGAGGTACAGAGTTTGGGAATTATTCTTCAAAAGTATGAGCAAGCATCACGTCAGAAAATTAATCTTGCGAAGTCAGTGGTCTTCTTTAGCAAGAATGTTCTTCTAGACGTTCAGACAACAATCAAGGATAGTTTGGAGGTGGATATAATGTCAACGAATAGAAAATATTTGGATATGCCTACGTTTGTGGGAAAATCAAAAGCGGAAATAGCTGGCTATATTAAAAGCCGAATTTGAAAGAGACTTAATAGGTGGAAAGAAAAATTGTTGTCCACGGCGGGGCGAGAAGTGTTGATTAAAGCTATGGTGCAATCAATCCCAACGTTTATCATGTCTTGTTTTTTGCTACTTGAAGGGTTGTGCAGGAAAATCGATGCTATGATTGGACAGTTTTGGTGGGGGCAATAGGAGTCAAAAAGGAATCCATTAGGTAAGGTGGCCAAAATTGTGCATGCCGAAATAGAAAAGAGGCTTGGAGTTTCGAAGTTTGATGACATTTAATAAAGCAATGCTGGCCAAACAAGGATGGAGACTATTTCAAAATCCGGATTCGTTGGTGGCCCGAATTCTTAAAGCAAGGTACTTTCCCAATTCTGATTTTTTTCAAGCTCATCTGGGCAATAATCAATCATTCACTTGGCAGAGTATATGGAATGCGAAGAATTTGTTGGAGGAAGGGCTTCGGTGGAGAATTGGAAATGGGCATAATGTGCGTATTTGGGGAGTAAGGTGGCTGCCTTGGCCTTATTCATTCAGTCATAGTTCTCCTTCATCCAATGATGCGTGTGTTAGTGAGCTTATTGATGGTGATCGAGGATGTTGGGAACAGGCAATTATATCAGCCAATTTTTTCGAAACTGATGCAGACATGATCTCATCTATTCCTATATGTTCCTACATACCACCAGATAAGCTGATATGGCATTATAGTCGGCGTGGAGTGTTCATTGTGAAATTGGCATAAGAACTTGGGCTCTTGTCAAGCAAGATGACATGTAAGCTGGTGTTTCGGAGGATGATGGTGGCTTGTGTAGGTTTTGGAAAGCCCTTTGGAAGATGAAGATCCCAACAAAAATTAGAATATTCGCGTGGAAGGCTTGTTTGGACATCCTACTGGTGAAGACACATTTGATTAAAAAGAGAGTTTCACTCTTAGGGGCATATGACCTGTGTTCTAGCGGATTAGAAACTTGTTGTTACTGCCTCTTTAAGTGCGAATTTGCAGAGGATGTTTGGGTAGAAGCAGGGCTAAGGAACTTATGAGAGGGCAGTTGTAATTGTGGATTTCTAGACTGGGTGTGGAGAATTTTTTATCAACAAAGAGTGGAAATTATAGGTTTGATCTTCTCAATTTGTTGGGGTCTGTGGCTCACTAGGAATCAATGTGTATTTCGAGACAAACAGAAAAAGGCTTATGAAGTTGCATCGTTGGCAGTACATAGTTAAGATGAGTTTGTTACCATGCAAAAAACATACAGCCAAAGAAAAATGCAGCAAGGGTAGTGAAGTGGATTCCACCTCCGAATGGGTGTTATAAAGTTAACTGTGATGGAACAATTTTCAAGAATGAAGGGTGTGGAGACGTATTTTGTAAATGACAACATGTGGCTAAGGTGACGCCGAAGTGTCAGCCGATGTGCCACGTGGCTTAGTCATACGTCGAGATGATCTTGGCTAGGTCGAGGTTATCTGTGGAGATACCGGAGTCCGAGGTAAGCAGATAAGGGACAAGAGTCCTAGAATAGGGGAGCACCTCAGTCTGGATAGAGATAAGGCTCAAGAAGAGTTTATCTCTATCTAGATGAAGGCCATGATGAGCATGGAGCCTGAGTCCATTGAAGTGAGGCTTCTAGGAGGACTAGGTCACTGCTGATTATAAAAGTGAGGCACCCTGGTGGGTCTGAGGTAAGTTTTTTTTTGTGAGTTTAAGCATTATTTGCTATCTTTAAGAGATATTGATTACTGACTTGATCGTTGAAGTGCCTTCGAGTGGATAAACCACCGTTGGATTCTCATCTTCTTATTACAGGTTGTTGGGCTTAATCTATTCTGTCGGTGCTCTCCAGCTGAGTTCCCCTTTTGGTTGTGTGCTCGGAAATCAACACCTACAATTTGGCGCTGTCTGTGAGAACTTAAGGAGAATAGATGGCCAACGATAAACAGGAAAAAAAAAATGGAGACAGCATTAACAGCGAGAGTTGTGAACATGCAGATCCTAACGTCGGGAAAGAAAGTCATAATGAAGGAGCGCAAGATTTGAATCCTGGAGAGAAGAACGTCGGCAAAAAGGGGAACGCCCTGAAGAAAGCAGGCCGAGATGAGTATTACAACGAAAACGACCCCTAGGTATGGAAGGATAGATGCTTGAGGAGGGATGGAGAGATGAAAGGAATGGAAAACAAGTTAGCATACCTACAATCGGTTGTCAACTTCATGATGCAGAACAACGTGATGCAACCACCATTCCCGTTGTAGGACACGCCGATACCAGCGGCCAAGACTGACTCCTAGAAAGGGGGGGCAGAAAACCATCCCACCAGTCCTGCAACATGCCAAGAAAAAGGAGCGTTCACATTGGTCTTCATGGGATGTCGGGCGAACAGAGTCAGTGAGATGTGAGTCACAGAGGACGTTTCATACAAAGGGAACCGATGTCAAAGAACATCGGCATGCCTAGGGAAAGGCACTTTGCTTTGATACAGTGAATGAAGAAAAGTCTAAGAGGACACACCACGACGCCGGGAGCAACGCACCAAAAAGGCTGAAATTTATTGATAGCCGAGCTCCCGATCTAACGAAGGAGGACTTGAGAGACTACCTCCAGAGGAAGCAACTCAACGCCGAAGTTACATCCCCCGTCAAGTCGAGAACGCCATTCTTAGTGGAGTTGGATAGGTTCGAGGCCCCAAAGAGGTTTCATATGCCGAGGTTCTAGGTTTATGACGGCAAGTCTGATCCGAACTTCCATGTTGGCTTATATTTAAATTCAATGGCTTTGTGTAGTGGGAACGAGCAGCTGCTGTGCAAGATGTTCCCTTCATCCTTTGGGGAAATTGCATTGGATTGGTTCCACAAGTTGTTAAAAGGAACTATGAAGAGTTGGGAAGGCCTGACAGAGATGTTTGTGGCCAAGTTTGTAACGAATAAGTTGTAGCCACTAAGGGCAGACTCCCTGTTGGCTTTGAACATTAGCAAGGGTGAAAGCCTCAAGGTTTATGCCAAACGGTATTATGAGGTGTTCAACCGAATATCGGCTTACAACCAGGAGCTGGCGGTCCTATCTTTTAAAAATGACCTGGAGGATGAATGCCTTTCAAAAGTCCCTTGCAAAAACTCTACAAAAGAGTATGGAGGAGCTCATGGCACGAATTGAGAAATATGCTAGAACCGAGGAAGACACGCACAAAGCAAAGGCACCAAAGCAGGAGAAGAGAAACGGCTCGTCGAAGCGAGGCCGAGGTAACACTAGTTTTAACAAGGAGGAGACAAGCTTGAGGACTGCACAAGCGAGACCACTGTGTTTCGGATCCCGGTTTACAAAGTTCTAGAAAGAATTAAGAACCAGCCGTATTATAGAGCGTTGAAGAAGATCCCTGACAAGTTTATGAGAAGGAGCCTTAGGAAGCACTGTGCCCACCATAATGAGGATGGGCACTTGACTCAGGGGTGCAGGGCTCTGAAGACACACTTGGAGGATCTGATTAGACAGGGTCATTTGAGAGACCTAGTAGATGACGCCAGAACAAGAGAAGAGCAAGCAAGGCTGCCCCAGGAATCGGCAACACCACCTCCACTACTGCCACCACAGCAAGCAGATGGACCTCAGGTGATCAATGTGATTCACTCAAAGGTCAATGAGAATGAGGTGCGTGGGGAGATTCAGAGAGTGAGGCACCTACAACATGTGTATCAGGCCTAGCAAAAGAAGTCTAGGACTAATGAGTACCAAGGGCTAATGGTCTCTTTTACCGAGGCAGACCTGGATATGGTGCAGCATCCACACAATAATGCCTTGGTGATAATGCTGAAGATTGGAGAGTGCCAGGTAAGGCACATATTGGTTAATCAAGGCAGTTCTTGTGACATCATGTATGTTAGATATTACAAGGAACTTGGCCTTCACCCAGATGACCAGGAATAGTCTAACAGCCCGATGGTTGGGTTCAATGGAATGCTGACGTGGCCTCTAGGAGCCACTAATTTGGAAGTGCAGGCAGGCATGAAGAAGGTAAGCACGGAGTTCACGGTAATTAACACCCCCTCCCTTTACAATGTTATCTTGCGTAGACCATGGTTACATGCAATGAGGGTTGTTCCCTTAACATTGCACTAGTTGTTGTGATTCCCAACTGAACATGGGATTGAGGAGGTCAGAGGGGATTAGGTGCAGGCAAAAAATTACTCCATGGCAGCAATGAAGTCCACCTCTAATGTGCGAGAAGCAGAGACAATGGAAATTGAAGATAAGGACATGGAGGTCCTAGATGATGTCGGCAAAGAACCAGCCGACAAGAGTAAGGAAGCTTTGAAGAAAATTCTGGTTCAAAAAAGTGACGAGGAGCACTTTTTTCTTCTCGGCTCAGATTTAGCCGAAGAGGAAGAAAATGAGTTGGAAGCTTTCTTACGAGCAAACATAGAAGTGTTCGCCTGGACGCCCTATGAGATGTCAGGCATCGACCTCGAGGTCACCTGTCACAGGCTCAATGTAGACAGGTTGACAAAATCTGTCATTCAGCGAGCAAGGAGACCAACAATAATTCATGTGGAGGCAGTAGATGACAAAGTGGACAAGCTGTTGGAAGCCAAGGCCATTCGGGAGGTGAACTACCCAACTTGGTTGTCCAACACAGTAGTTGTGAAAAAAAAGAGTGGGAAATGGAGGGTCTGCGTGGACTTCACCAGCCTGAATAAGGCTTGTCCCAAAGACAGCTTCCCTTTGCCCAAAATTGATCGGCTGGCGGATGTCACTTCAGGGCATGGGAGGATGAGCTTCCTAGATGCTTACAGAGGATACCACCAGATAGCAATGTATCTCCTTGACGAGGAGAAGACTGCATTCATCACCCCAAAAGGGCTGTATTGCTACAGAGTGATGCCTTTCGGGTTGAAAAATGTAAGGGCAACCTACCAGAGGTTAGTGACCAAAATATTTAGGCATCTGATTGGGAAGACAGTAGAGGTCTACATTGAGGATATGGTCGTGAAAACCAAAGAACCTGAAAATTATTTGGCCGACTTGAAGGCAGTTTTTGATATTCTAAGAACTTATCGGCTCCGACTTAATGCTCCGAAATGTGCATTTGGAGTCGGATCTGGTAAGTTCCTGGGATACTTAGTCACTAGAAGGGGCATTGAGGCAAGCCTAGATCAAATCAAGGCCATCCTTGACTTGAAGAGCCTGACGTTAGCCTAGTAGGTTCAGATTTTGACTAGTAAGGCAGCAGCCCTGAACAGGTTCATTAGCTGAAGTTCAAATAAGTGTAAACCATTTTTTAGTTTGTTAAAGAAGGCCACAGATTTTTTGTGGACAGAGGAGTGCGAAGTCACCTTGGCCGACTTGAAAAAGTACTTGACAATAGCTCCAGTTCTGTCAAATCCAATACCTGGAGAAGAATTGTTCCTATACTTGGCAATTTCAAAACACGCAATAAGCGCGGTAATAATCCGAGAAGAGGAGGGAGAACAAAAGATGGCATACTATGTAAGTAAAACCCTAGCAAGTGTAAAAACTAGGTACTAGCCCCTGGAGAAACTGACATTAGCCTTGGTGATGCCTTCCAAAAAGTTGAATCACTACTTTCAAGCCCACAAGATTGTGGTACTAACTAAGCATCCCCTGAAGTCCCTGTTGCAGCATGGAGATCTGACAGGCAGAGTAGTCAGATGGGCAGTAGTGTTGGGCCAATATAACTTGGAGTTTAGGCCTAGAACAGCAATTAAGGGCCAGGTTCTGACCGACTTTGTGGCCGAGTTCACCCCTGGTGCTATCCCATGTCGGGCTCCAGTGAGCCGCGACTTAGGATGTCCAAGAGAATCAGAAGAAACTCAACTAGGGCCAAAGGACCCCACGCTAGCAAAACAGAAGAAGGCAGAGCAAGTAAGACCCTGAGACATCTACATCGGCGATTCCTTCTGCCTGTTTGTTAATTGAAGTTCAAACCGTCAAAGAGCAGGGGCAATAGTAGTGTTAGTATCGCCAGATGGGTGAATGATAGAGTAGTCTATTCGTTTGGGGTTCAAAGCCTCAAACAATAAACCAAAGTATAAGGCACTGATTGCAGGATTGAAAGTAGCAGTAGCCATAGAAACCGATGAAATGGTAGTCTTCTGTGACTCTCAGCTTATTGTAAATCAAACAACGGACGAGTATACATGTAATAGCCCGACCCTCGTACATGACTCTGGTATCTTTTCAGCCTTCTATTCTGTGTTTTCGAATGCATATTATGAAATTCTATGTGAAAGTACATTGAATTACATGAAACTTAGAAATATGGATTCCTATCTGTGGAATAAGGAAATTATCTGTCACAATAAACTATTTGAATCTGAAATTGGGCGCCTTAGAGGCTTAATTTTCAGAAATTGATTTGATATTTGGAATCTGCATAATTTTTAAGTTCTAATGGGATTTTCTGTGAAATTTCAATTTAGGATGCTTAAACGATTAAATTTTGTCTTATTATAAACAAAAATATCTATATCAAGCTTTAAGATGTCTTTGACTTGAAAATACCTCCTGTGTGCAACCTAGAAGAGGGAATTTCGTGAGAGTTGGAGAGAAGGCCTTCAAGTGAAGGATTTGGGGAATTTTGTGAAGATTGCTTAGATTAAACTCAAGGTATGAAAATTTACTTTATCTAGCCACTCTCTCTCTTGATTATGGTTGGGAATTCTCTTTGTGTTTGGCAAGTTAAGGTAGATGTTGAGGGTTTATGTGGTAATCTATGTTAAAGAACCAAATTGAGTTATGGAGGGAAATCTACATCTTATTTCCTTGTTATTTCATGAGAATATTCAATTATGGGTTTGAATGAGAAATATTTATGTAAACCCAAAATAATGAGAATTTTGGAAAGGTTATAATTGATGTTTATGTTTGATTCATGTATGATGCATGTTTTATTTATGAGGGTTTCTCATCAATTGGTTACTTTGACACTTTATTTGGGTGTTGTATGAAATTATACTTCAATCTTTGGTTTTATATCATCATCCCATGGAATTATGTTAGTATCATGTGTTATGCTTTTTGAACATGAAGAACTTGAATATAAGAATGGAATTTGAGAGAGGGATGGCTTGTTGAAGCTTCTAATCTAGTTTAATTTGTTATGCTCAAGGTGGAATCTATGTTATGGTGATGTTAGGTTGAAATATTGCATTAATCTAACCTTGGATTGCATGTAAAATGAGGTGTTGTTGCTAAATTTTGAGTTGAAATCGAGTTGTCCCAAATCTGGGCCACGACCGCTCGAGCGGAGGACATGGCCGCTCGAGCGGGAAAATCGACCTCCCAGCAGTTTTGTGACTTGTACAGTTCACTCGAGCGGCCAAAGTGGCGCTCGAGCGGGAGACTTATTTTCAAAAAAAAATGTGTTTGTTCAGTTTTGCGTGCTTGACTCTCTGGTATTTTTAGAATATTTTTCTGATGATTTTAAGATGGTTATAAATTCATGTGAAGTGTAATGACACAGGGAATAATTCCTCAATGATTTAAGAAGAAAGAGAACTAATTTACAAGTTATGATTGTGTGCAGGGCACACTCTGGAAGGATCTAGCACGCCATCACAACGCTGTGAGTAATAGTACATTAAACGTTCATTTATTTATCGCTAATGTCTGTTAATAACTTTCTGTTTTCCGTCAGTTACGACATTAGCATATGTATTGATTAGAACTCAATGGAAATGAAATGTTGAAAAGATATACGTACATATTTGTATGTTCTGGGCCGAAAGGCTATTCTGGGCCGAAAGGCCATTCTGATAATTCTGGGCCAACAGGCCGTTCTGTTATAACTGTAACATTAGGCCAAAGGCCGTTCTGAAAGTAAAACCATATCAGACTCACTTTTGTGTTATGCATTGTGGTTAAAGTTGGCTATTAAACTACTCAAGTATTATTATTCACTGACCTTGTCTCAGTCTGTAATTTTGTCTGATTCTGTAGGAAATCAGCTTGGAGGTCAGTCCTAGCATCATTATCATCTATCTTTTGTCAGCCTAAGGACAACCAGGCACTTGGAGAAGCCCTTTGCATGCTAGGGCAGTTTTGCTAGTCTTTGTCATTTTGTACCCATGTTTTGTTGGCCAAAGTTGTTTGTACCTAATATTTTGTATGCCCAAACTCTGGGCTGGACTTGTAAATGTGTATGTAACTTAATCCCGGGTGCATATTCACTTTATGTTTAATTTCGAGACATGGTCCTGGCATTTTGGTAGTCGCTCAATGGATGTGTCTGCATGTTACTTTATTATAAACGCTTCCATTCAGGCTCCGAATATCATTTATAACAGGTTAAGTGTCTGTTTCTGATTAGGTCATGCCCAAAACCTTTAGGGGGGGTTAGGGGCGTGACAATACAGCCCGAGATGAAAGAATAATAGCCTATGCCAAAGAGGTTGTCAGACTGCTAGCATTGTTCCAAGATTGTTAGTTATAGCAGGTTAGCTGAGATGATAATACTCATGCCGATGCCTTGGCTAACCTAGCTAATGTGATGAAATCAGGAGAGGCAAAGACAATAATGGTTGATTATTTGTCAGGCCCAAGTGTGGAACCACTGATCGGAGAATATGAAGCAATGTGTGTGGAGATGGGTCCAAGCTGGATGGATGCCATAGTGATGTTTCTCAAAGATGGCAAGCTGCCATCGGACAAGAGAGAAGCGCACAAGACCAGATTGAAGTCGGCTAGGTTCTGCTAGTTAGCAGAAGGCCATCTCTATAGAAGATCCTTCACTGGGCCCCTTCTAAGATGTGTGCATCCATTCCAGGTTGAGGATTTCTTGTATGAAATACATGAAGGTGTATGTGAAAGCCATGCTGGGGACAAATCACTTGCCTATAGAGCCATATCCCAGGAGTATTAGTGGCCTTACATGCAGAATGATGCTGAAGCCTATGTCAGGAAGTGTGAGATGTCACGACCCAAACCTGGTACCCAAAGATTCGGCGTCGCAACTGGATGCCAATAAAGTAATTCTAATATTTTCTGTAGTAGTAGCGCAACGGATAAATTAAATAAATTAAAATAATATGATTGGGTACCAAATGTTCATTAAAAGGAAACAAACATAGTCATTTGGGCCTTATTGTATTACAAGAGTCTGATAAAAAAAAATCTTTAAAAATAAAAACAATACAGCGATTCATTTTCCATCTTGATCCCGCTAAACCTCGTCACCTGAAAGGGGTAACAGCTATAAACACATAGCAGAGTGAAAAATATTATACTGTGAGAATAGGGGTATAAAATAACCATGGATAGTTATTTAAGCTAAAGTATTGACATAATTGAGTTGAATAACAAATTAACTAAGTGGCAGAAACAGAAATAAATAACTATAACCACGGTACAAAATAGAACAGAACAGGGGTCACTAGAGTGACAATCAGAACAGGAGTCAGTGGATCCATGACAAACAGGGGACCACAAAGTGATCAAACAGGGGCCAATGGTTATTTAAGTCCTCCAAGGCATGGGACTCCCGTGGTGGTACTTACAAAACATAATTATTTATAAGGTTATAGTCAAATATTCTTTAAAATATAAATAAACCTATCCATGGATTTCATTTTAAATAAATAGAATTTGGAAATTAATCCACGTAATTGAAACATTAATATAATTTGTAAAACATAACTTGTATAAAATAAATTATGGTGAGTCAAAACATACGTAAACTATATTATGGTAACTCAAGACATATTTAAAACATATTATACTAGCTCAAGGTATAATATAACTCACATTAAACTAATTTCTTATTCTTTCTTTCCACTACTCAAAGATCCCTCACTCGTGCCGTCCCTCTTTTCTACTTTCTTTTTCTTTTCTGCTGTCCTTAACATGCCAATCCTCCCTATTTATAGGGGAGTAATCCGTGGGTAACAAGTTACGGAAGGTTCCGAGTGTTGACGTGTGTAAATCTTGGCAGATTCACCCTTATCTATTTATTTATTAAACTTGTTGAGTTTATCTCTTAGGATTTACTTTGGCCTTTTACTATTCTAAAGGTTATTACCTTCTTTGGTAATTCATGATGACTCCTAAAATTATATATGACTATAAGTTAGGTTCACGTCTAAAAACCTCACTACCCAACTATAAAACATCACTTACCACTTACTAAAATATTTAATGTATGGTGTTTCACAATGTATTTCCTTAACAATTTAATCGATAAAATTCCCAATTTCCTAAATTATGCATTTATTTATTATTATTTATTTATTTATTTATTATTATTGTCATTACATGTATATATATATATTTTTATTTTTTTATTTTTGAGTTCTATTTATTGTAATATTAAATTTAAAACATTCGGGTGTCACATTTCTCCTGTCCTTAAAAGAAGTTTGTCCCCAAACTTGACGTACCTTGGTTTTCGAAGAGGTGTGGGTATTTGGCTCGCATTTGGCTTTTAGTTTCCCACGTTGCTTCTTCGACACGATAGTTTTTCCATAAGACCTTTATGAGGGGTATAGTCTTATTTCGAAGGATCTGATCACGACGATTGAGAATCTGTACAGGTTGCTTTTCGTAAGAGAGATCTTCTTGAACTTCTAGGTTCTCATGATCGACAACATGCTCTGGATCTCGAAGATATCGACGAAGTATCGAAACGTGAAACACATTATGGACATTGGATAGTTTGGGTGGAGGCGCAAGACGATATGCTACAGGACTAATCCTTTCGACTATCTCGAATGGGCCGATGTAACGTGGTCTTAACTTTCCTCGCTTTCCAAATCGGATAACCCCTCTTGTCGGTGAGATCTTAAGGAACACATGATCTCCTATTTGAAATTCTAAGTCTCGTCTCCGTGTATCTGCATAGCTTTTCTGGCGGCTCTAGGCAGTGCGAATTCGTTGTTGGATGAGTTGGATTTTATCGCTCGTTATTTGCACGATCTCGGGGCCTAATAATTTTCTGTCTCCGACTTCCATCCAACATAGAGGTGATCGATATCTCCTTTTATACAGTGCCTCGTACGTTGCCATTTCAATACTTGCATGGTAGCTATTATTATACGCGAACTCCACTAAAGGTAGATGATCATCCCAGTTACCTTTGAGGTTTAGCACACACAAACGTAACATATCTTCCAAGGTCTGGATCGTCCTTTTAGATTGCCCATCAGTTTGCGAGTGATTGCGGTAGCCTAACCACGAAGTCCATAATAATGTGCTCCCATTTCCATTCGGGAATAGGGAGTGGTTGCAACATTCCTGCAGGTCTCTGATGTTCTGCTTTAACCTGTTGACAACGCAAGCATTTAGAGACATGGCTTGCTATGTCTTTCTTCATTCCTGTCCACCAGAAGTGTTCATTCAGATCGTGATACATCTTCGTATTGCCAGGGTGGATCGCAAACCTCGAGCTATGAGCTTTTACCAATATCTTTTTCTTGAGTTCTGGAAGGTCGGGTATGCAAATTCGATTTCGAAATTTTAGTATCCCATTGCTTATCGTGAAATTAGGATCGGGCGTGTTTCCTTGCTCCTCGTACTTTTTCTTCAAAAGTTTATCTTCACATTGGCGGGCTCTAATTTCTTCAATCAACTCTGGTTCCATGATTATGTTGGTGAGCAACCCATGGATCTTGTGGGGAATGAGGGTACATGCCAAACTTTTGGTCGTTTTTCAACTTAATGCGTCTGCTACTACGTTAGCTTTGCCGAGATGATGATGGATCTCTATATCGTAGTCCTTCATAAATTCTAGCCATCGTCGTTGCCTCATATTCAGTTCCTTCTGTGTAAACAGATATTTGAGACTCTTGTGACCAGTGTAGATCTCACAGGCTACTCCGTAGAGATAATGACGCCAGATTTTGAGGGCGAAAATCACCACAACCAATTCTAGATCATGAGTTAGATAGTTCCTTTCGTGAGTCTTTAGTTGGCGGGAGGCATAAGCAATGACCTTCCTATTTTGCATAAGAACGCAACCCAAACCATTGTATGAGGCATCGCTATAAATTACAAACCCTTCTGCTTCCGTGGGGAGTGCTAGTATCGAAGCTGTCACGAGTCTGTTCTTCAATTCTTGGAAGTAACGTTCCTGCTTGTCCGTCCATTCAAAGGGTGTGTTCTTCTGAGTCAGCTGGGTCAAGGGTGAAGCTATCTTTGAGAAATCTTGCACAAAGCGCCGGTAATAGCCGACTAGGCCCAAAAAGCTTCGAATCTCAGACACGTTAGTAGGTCGTGTCCAATCCACGATTGCTGCAACCTTTTGGGGATCAACTGAGATACTATCTTTGTTAATGACGTGACCGAGGAAGTGTACACTAGTGATCCAGAATTCGCATTTCTTCAACTTGGCATAAAGTTTGTGATCACGTAATGTCTGTAGAACTTTTCGCAAGTGGTGTCCATGATCTTCTGGCGATTTGGAGTATATAAGAATGTTGTCAATGAAGACAATGACGAACTCGTCAAGATAGGGTTTGAACACTCGATTCATGAGGTCCATGAAGGCTGCTGGAGCATTTGTGATGCCGAATGGCATGACGAGAAACTCGTAATGCCCGTAACGAGTTCTGAAGGCAATTTTTTCGATGCTTTCCATTTCGACTTTTAGTTGATGCTAACCAGAATGTAAGTCAATTTTTGAGAACACTTGAGCGCCTTGTAGTTGATCGAACAAATCATCGATTCGTGGCAGGGGGTACCGATTTTTTATGGTGACTTTATTTAGCTCTCGATAGTCGATGCATAACCTCATTGTACCATCTTTTTTCTTTACGAACAGTATCGGAGCTCCCCATGGTGAGGCACTTGGTCGAATGAAGCCTTTGTCCAACAGTTCTTGGAGTTGGGTTTTTAGTTCTTTCAATTCTGTCATGGACATGCGGTAAGGGGTCTTTGAGATTGGTTGTATACCAGGTTGGGTTTCAATGGTGAATTCGATTTCTCGGTCAACTGGGGTACCAGGCAGGTCTTCAGGAAATACATCCGGAAATTCTTGAACCACAGGGATTGCATCAAGTGTGGGGGTCTCTTGTTGAGTGACGATCACATAACAGATACAACCACAACAACCCTTTCTTAGTAGTTGTTGGGCTGTCATGAAGGATATAACACATGTAGGGGGAGAGGCTCCAGTTCCTTCGAAGATAAGCTCAAGTTGGTTTGGTGACCGGAGGAAAACCTTTTTGGTTTTACAATCGATAGAGGCATGGTTGGTAGCTAACCAATCCATTCCTAAGATCACATCAAAGGTACTAATGCAAAGGGGTATCAAGTCTACGTGTAAGGTTTCACCTTTTAAGGATACAGTACAAGATTTGTATACATCAGTACTAAGAGCGGAGTTTCCAGAAGAAAAAGACACAGATAGTACATGTCCTAAGGGTTCGGATGTTGATGCCAACTTGGTAGCAAAGTGTGGTGTAACAAAAGAATGAGTTGAACCAGAGTCAAAGAGAACATGGGCTAAGTGACCACAAACAGAAAGTGTACCTGACACAACATTCTCAGTAACTTCTGGGTTTCTAGGCACTAGGGCAAAAGCTCTTTCTTGGCGTTTCTGGTCATTCTTCACTCCTCCAGATATCGCGGGTTTTTGAACTGGTGCAGAGGGGCTAGCTGTAGGACTGGTAAGCTTTGGACAATCTCTCAGCAAGTGGCCAACTTGGCCACATCTAAAGCATGCTCCCGTATGTTGACGGCATTGTCCCCAATGGGTCCTTCCACAGGTAGTGCAAGCTGGAATGATGCCATCTCTGGGATTTGTAGGACCTTGATTGCTTGAACTGGTTGTGCCCGTATTTACTCTCTTGGAAGGTGCGACACCGGGTCTTCTGTTATCTCTTTCCCAAAATCGCTTCCTCTGGCTTGGTTCCCCGGAACGCAAGGCTTTAATCTATTTTTCCGCAATGTATGCTCGATCTACCACCGCCGCATAGGTTGGTAGTTTTAAAACCTCCAGCCTGTCCTTAATTTCAGGATCCAATCCTGCTTTGAATTTTCTAGCTTTTCGAGCTTCGGTGGGAATGAAATATGTCGCGAACCAGGCCAGTTGTGTGAACTTACTTTCATATTCGGCCACTGTTATGGTTCCTTGCCTTAGATGTATGAATTCTGACGCTTTTTGTTCCCATAGTGAATCTGGAAAGTACTTTTCATAGAATACCTCTAAAAATCTCGCCCAAGTCACAATATCTTCCTTCTCCAGGGTAAGAAGCCACCATTCTTGTGCATCGTCTTTGAAGGTGAAGGTGGCAAAAGTCACCTTCTGTCTTTCTGTGTAAGGTAGCGCGCGAAAGATTTTCTCCATGTCCCTAACCCAAGCCTCTACTACTAGTGGGTTTGGACTGCCGATAAACGTGGTGGGTTTCAGATCCTGAAATTGTTTAATCGTAGTTGGTTCTTCTCGTCTCTTTAGTGTCCCATTAGTTATGCCGGTTTGCAAGGCCTGCAAAAAGTTGGTGACTGCTCTTTCCATGATTTGCTCCATTGGGATGGTACCGCTGGCTGATGATCCGGCTTCATTTCCTTCATTGGCCATTACTACAAGGTAAAATGATATAAGCGTGACATCACATCGATACAACTTTGATACAACGTTATATATAACATATTAGTTCTACTAACACCACATTCATATATAATACATTAGTTTTACTATCACATTAATATCACCACATTCATATATAACATATTAGTTTTACTATCACATTAATATCACCACATTAATACCACATATATATACATCATTGTTACTATTCATAAGGCGTTAGTTTGGCAGTCACAAATTAATGTCTAATCCTACTAATACAAAAATATAAGGATTAGACTAATCATGGTCAGCTCACAAAAAGGGTCTTCTGGTCAGACGTCTAGAATGGACCGTTAGGCCACCATGAGAACTGGCTCCGGAAAACTGGCCCCGGAAAACTGGCCCATGAAATAACCCCGCAAACTCACTCTACATGATGGACTCAAACTCCCACTCACTGTGCTCTATTCCAAAGCAGCTCCATACCACCTGGACTATTTAAACAGGAGCACCGTGATCATGACCCCAAAATTTCCATCCAGTAATCCATATCGGTATCTCCAAGTATGATGCACTGTCAGTAAAGTACACAGCTGGGGTATAGGCAATGTGCTGTGGAGGAGGTGTCGTAGTGCGAATGTGGCTACTAGGGTATGCGGGTCCCCTCCTTTCTGTAAAGCCTACAGGTAGAGGTGCGACCAGAAAATGTGGTGGTTCTAGGTCCGGAGTGTGACAACCCTCACCACTATTTACTGATAATACCACTGATTTCTGTTAAACTGTGACTGAACATGATTAAGTAACTGATTTGACTGACATTCTGAACTGATTGATTGAGTGTATTAGTTTAAATGCATTTCTATCTGTTTGACTGTTAATTGATCTGTTCATGTTTTAAGTTTGAACTGTAAATTGAAGGTCTTATCGGCGGCCGAATCTGAAATTGATTAGTGTTTTATGTTAGTTAGAATTTATGTGATTTTTGGTAGGTTTAATTTAATTTTGATTTGGAATGATTAAATTGGATTAAGTAAAGCTAAATCTCATTAGTTTAAGTATTTACCAAAATGCCACTTAGTGGACTTTTTCATGAGCCATTTATTTGATTTATATATGTTAGCATTATCACAACTCTTCAGCCATTTTCCTCAAGTCCAAAACCGAGTGAGTGAGAGAGGGAGAGTAGGAGAATTGATTTCAACAAGTTTTGGCTAGGAAAATTTGAAGAATTGAAGAGGTTTTACAAATTAGGCTCCTACACCTTAACATTCAAGACCTAAGGTAAGAACTCACCTTCTTGATTATGAGTTTAAGTTGTGTCTTGCATGGTCTAGGATGATATTGAAGTCTAGAGCCAAGATATGATTTAAGATGTTGAATTGAGTAGGAATTCATGCATGCATGTATACATTGTTGAGTTTTGAGGTTGATTTCATGGAAATCCTCACATGCATGTCCATATTCTAGCTTTGGTCCATGAATTCAGCATGTTTTTGGAAGGATTGACTCATTTGTTCTTGTATTAGAAGCTTTGAAGTGGATTAAATTCATGCATGTTGCATGTACATCATGTTATTGAAGTTTTGTTTGGAAATGGGTTCAATTGAACTACCTTTGGGCTTTGATTTTGCAAATTGATCTTTGAAACATGTCATATTATGAGTTTTAAAGTGTTTTCCAGAAAATTAGCCCAAAAGGATCAAATTTGATGCTTTAAATGTTGAGTTTCATGCTTGGAGACAAATTTGGAAATTCCAGATTTTGGATCCACGCTCGAGCGTACACTCTGAGTTCATGCAGTCCGCTCGAGCGAGGAAAGTAACGCTTGAGCGTGAAATGTGTGTATCCAGTATTTTGCATGTGTTTACAGTCCGCTCGAGCGAGGGAATGCACGCTTGAGCGAGGACTTGTGTCTCACGCTCGAGCGGGGGTCGTGACAGAGTGGTATCAGAGCGATATCAAACCACGAGTTATACCGCACACACGTGTCCAAATGAGCTATAGGATGTCCTAGAAAAGTGAATAGGGAATTGCATGAACATTGAAAAAGTGTGTGTGGCCATGACATGAATATATGTGCTAATGTGTTAATATGTTAAGTATGCAACTGTCTATGTTTATAATTGCCATAATTGTTTATAGTGAAATGGATAACGCAAGAAATGCTGATGAATCTGAATTATCTGAGGCCAGAATGGCAAGGCTAGAAAGGACAGTTGAACTGCTAACTGAGGCCTTAAGGCAACAACAGAACCAACAGCCCCCACCTCCTCCAGTACAGTCGGAACTGAATATGAATGATGATATAATTGCTCTAACGTAGAAGTTCAGTAAAATGAAACCACCGTCATTCCAAGGAGGCCTCGAACCACTAAAGGCCGAAGCATGGGTCCTAGAGACCGAGAAATTGTTTGAAGTCTTTCCGTGTTTTGAAGCACACAAAGTACTACTGGCTACCTTCACCTTACAAGAAGAGGCCAGAAGGTAGTGGATGTGTGTCCGTGACACCAATACTGCTATGACTTGGGCTCAGTTTAAGGGAGCCTTCTTTGAGAAATACTTTCCACAGTGTGTCAGGGACCGAAAAGTGACTGAATTTGAACAACTGAAACAAGGCACTATGTCCGTAGCTGAGTACGAATCGAAATTCACTGAACTCGCCAGATATGCACCACACATGGTGGATACCGATTACAAAAAGGCCAGGAAGTTTGAAGGCGGCCTTAATGTTAAAATCCTTGACATAATCAATGTTCTGAAACTACTGAAATATGTAGATGTTCTTGACCGAGCAATAATGGCTGAGTCGAACATCGAGGCACTGAAACAGACTGAAACACCAACGACCGAGTGGCGTGGTAAGAGATGAGGCTTCAAGTTTAAGAAAGGCCGGAACAGTTCATTGAATAAAAAGCAAAATACAGGGTCAACAACCAGTTCCAGTTAGGGAAGTGGTTCCATACCGCCCTGTTCTAAATGTGGTAAGAAACATAAAGGGGTTTGCTATAAAATATCTAGTGCTTGTTACAGGTGTGGCAAGGTGGGCCACATGGTCAAAGATTGCCCTCCTGCTCCTCAGGGCAATAGTAAAGCTGCAGCTAGCGCCGCAGCATCAACTGTTGCACCAAAACCTAATCCCAAAGCTACTGGAAAAGAGCCTATGAGGCAAGGCCGAGTGTTCGCACTCGTACCGGGAGATGTACAGAATACCGAGACCGTTGTGTCAGGTATACTCTCAATCTGTACTCAAAATGCTTATGTTCTGATTGATTCGGGGTCTACACATTCATATGTATCGCATGCTTTTTCGCGAAAATTAAATAGACCACTGGAACCTATGAACTATTTGTTAGTTGTATCTTCACCTGTTGGAGGATCTATGACTTGTGCTTATATGTACCCTGTATGTGAAATTATTGTTGGGGATGTTCATTTGTATATTGATTTACTGCCTCTGAATAGTGATCACTTTGATGTGATATTGGGAATGGACTGGTTAACGAAATATCATGCTACCATAGACTGTGTAACAAAACAAGTTGTTTTCCGTCCACCCTCACCATTGTTTACTGATAATACCACTGATTTCTGCTAAACTGTGACTGAACATGATTAAGTAACTGATTTGACTGACATTCTGAACTGATTGATTGAGTGTATTAGTTTAAACGCATTTTTATCTATTTGACTGTTAATTGATCTGTTCATGTTTTAAGTTTGAACTGTAAATTGAAGGCCTTATCGGCGGCCGAATCTAAAATTGATTAGTGTTTTATGCTAGTTAGAATTTATGTGATTTTTGGTAGGTTTAATTTAATTTTGATTTGGAATGATTAAATTGGATTAAGTAAAGCGAAATCTCATTAGTTTAAGTATTTACCAAAATGCCACTTAGTGGACTTTTTCATGAGCCATTTATTTGATTTATATATGTTAGCATTATCACAACTCTTCAGCCATTTTCCTCAAGTCCAAAACCGAGTGAGTGAGAGAGGGAGAGTAGGAGAATTGATTTCAACAAGTTTTGGCTAGGAAAATTTGAAGAATTGAAGAGGTTTTACAAATTAGGCTCCTACACCTTAACATTCAAGACCTAAGATAAGAACTCACCTTCTTGATTATGAGTTTAAGTTGTGTCTTGCATGGTCTAGGATGATATTGAAGTCTAGAGCCAAGATATGATTTAAGATGTTGAATTGAGTAGGAATTCATGCATGCATGTATACATTGTTGAGTTTTGAGGTTGATTTCATGGAAATCCTCACATGCATGTCCATATTCTAGCTTTGGTCCATGAATTCAGCATGTTTTTGGAAGGATTGACTCATTTGTTCTTGTATTAGAAGCTTTGAAGTGGATTAAATTCATGCATGTTGCATATACATCATGTTATTGAAGTTTTGTTTGGAAATGGGTTCAATTGAACTACCTTTGGGCTTTGATTTTGCAAATTGATCTTTGAAACATGTCATATTATGAGTTTTAAAGTGTTTTCTAGAAAATTAGCCCAAAAGGATCAAATTTGATGCTTTAAATGTTGAGTTTCATGCTTGGAGACAAATCTGGAAATTCCAGATTTTGGATCCACGCTCGAGCGTACACTCTGAGTTCATGCAGTCCGCTCGAGCGGGGAAAGTAACGCTCGAGCGTGAAATATGTGTATCCAGTATTTTGCATGTGTTTACAGTCCGCTCGAGCGAGGGAATGCACGCTCGAGTGAGGACTTGTGTCTCACGCTCGAGCGCCTGTCGAGCGTGAATTTCATGCATCCAGTACTTTTGCAGTCCGCTCGAGCGAGGAAAGTCACGCTCGAGCGTAGCTCTTTTGTCTGCATGTCCGCTCGAGCGGAGAAAGCCACGCTCGAGCGGGACCCCTGTTTAAGCAAAATTTTGAAAAGTGTTTTAAAGTGCATCTTTGCATCCTCATTCCATCCTAGGCTTAGTTTAAGGCATCTTAATGAGGTCAATGCTATAGAACCACACCGAGTCAAGATAGGGAAAAAGTTATTGTTTCCCAAACGTGCAACTTAGTGTGTGTTCATCCTGTAACTGTGTAGGATTGGCATCCGAGGATGCTCACTAGCCTATCTGTAGCCCAGAACTCTGTGACTAACAATGTTGTAAAGATATATTCAATCATGAATATTTTCTGAATGATCAACTGTTTTGCTTTCTGAAATGATATTTCTTACTGAATGAATACTTGTCCTATTTGCGAACTGTATTCGTGGCATCCATAGCAATTTATTGTTACTGTACTGTACTGCTACTGTCACAGAGATCTCTGTCGGTTCCCATGTTTGGAACCACTACTGTTTACCGATACGATGGCCATCAACTGACTGTTCGGTCTGTTAAGACCTACTGTACTGTTTGCTATTGGATGTACCACTTATGACTGCTATGATCGAATAACTGATATACTGTTCAAATGACTGTTTTAAATATTGAAAGGACATTCATTCTTAACCTCTTTACGCATATGTTATTCACTGGGCTTTAGCTCACTGTTTATATATATATGTAGGTGTCCAGGCACCGGAACGGAGCTAGGAGCGTTGGGTTAAACTCCCTTTTTGTCAAGCTAACCAACGTGCCTCACTGCGAGGTTCCAAGTATGTTCAAGCTTAGGCTCGTTTGGGGTGTCTCAGTTCACCCTTCTGTCTCTGTTTAGTAATACTGTATAGACTTGTACTGTACTGTTATGGTAGGGATTTGGTCCCTAACCCGAATGCCTATATATGATGTATGTACATACTACTTTTGTTCCGAATGTGAATGTGTTATGAAAAGTTTTTTTGCATACAGACTGTCACAGCTCATTGGACATCTTTTATTACTGTTTTGGCTTCCGCCAGCCCCTGTACTCTGTATTACTATCTTTACTGTTAAGCAGGCCTTGGTAATCACAGATTACTGGCCGGTTGCGATGCTCAAACCCATAGGGGCGGGTTTGGGTCGTGACACGGAGCCAGACCAACAACGTGGGTCGGTCCTATGTACCTCTCACGAGTGCTACCTCGGCTAAGTCTCCAGTATAAGAAATCCTCATCGGGGTCAGCCTGCAAATAAACGGGTCTTCCCATGAGCTGGTCAAGTGTCAGATGGGCTTGCCTGACGAGACTCTCTGAGTCACCCTAGCCCTCTAATAGGTTCGGGAGGAGATGAGCTTCTGGGGACTCGTACCAGAATAACTCCATTAGATTCGCCATTTCTTACAACACAAGAAAACTTAGCCTAGACATATATATAACATGGTTTATTTGGGTTAGACATACTACATAATATCGAATAATACAAGTTTAATATATACATATATATTTTTTTGGAATATATTTTTTTTTTTTTGCAATTCAAATAATGTTAATTTCAATGAATGTGAATAAAATTAATGTGAATAATTGTATAGGAAATTTCAAAACATATGCAATTTTGTTTTATACATACATATTTTTTTTTAAAAAAAAAAAAAAAAAAATCTTCAATTCAAATAATGTGAATTGCAAATAATGTGAAAATTATACAGAAAAATTCAAAAACTTATATTGTATTTTTATTTATTTATTATTATTATTTTTTTTTTTTAAAAAAAACTATTGCTCTAATACCACTTTTGTCACGACCCAAACCTGGTACCCAAAGATTCGGCGTCGCAACTGGATGCCAATAAAGTAATTCTGATATTTTCTGTAGTAGTAGCGCAACGGATAAATTAAATAAATTAAAATAATATGATTGGGTACCAAATGTTCATTCAAAGGAAACAAACATAGTCATTTGGGCCTTATTGTATTACAAGAGTCTGATAAAAAAAAAAATCTTTAAAATTAAAAACGACACAGCGATTCATTTTTCATCTTGATCCCGCTAAATCTCGTCACCTGAAAGGGGTAACAGTTATAAGCACATAGCAGAGTGAAAAATATTATACTGTGAGAATAAGGGTACAAAATAGCCATGGATAGTTATTTAAGCTAAAGTATTGACATAATTGAGTTGAATAACAAATTAACTAAGTGGCAGAAACGAAAATAAATAATTATAACCACGGTACAAAACAGAATAGAACAGGGGTTACTAGAGTGACAATCAGAACATGGGTCAGTGGATTCATGACAAACAGGGGACCACAAAGTGATCAAACAGGGGCCAATGGTTATTTAAGTCCTCCAAGGCATGGGACTCCCGTGGTGGTACTTACAAAACATAATTGTTTATAAGGTTATAGTCAAATATTCTTTAAAATATAAACAAACCTATCCATGGATTTCATTTTAAATAAATAGAATTCGGAAATTAATCCACATAATTGAAACATTAATATAATTCATAAAACATAACTTGTATAAAATAAATTATGGTGAGTCAAAATATACGTAAATTATATTATGGTAACTCAAGACATATTTAAAACATATTATACTAGCTCAAGGTATAATATAACTCACCTTAAACTAATTTCTTATTCTTTCTTTCCACCACTCAAAGATCCCTCACCCGTGCCGTCCCCCTTTTCTACTTTCTTTTTCTTTTCTGCTGCCCTTAACATGCCAATCCTCCTTATTTATAGGGGAGTAATCCGTAGGTAACAAGTTACGAAAGGTTTCGAGTGTTGACGCGTGTAAATCTTGGCAGATTCACCCTTATCTATTTATTTATTAAACTTGTTGAGTTTATCTCTTAGGATTTACTTTGGCCTTTACTATTCTAAAGGTTATTACCTTCTTTGGTAATCCATGATGACTCCTAAAATTATATATGACTATAAGTTAGGTTCACGTCTAAAAACCTCACTACCCAACTATAAAACATCACTTGCCACTTACTAAAATATTTAATGTGTGGTGTTTCACAATGTATTTCCTTAACAATTTAATTGATAAAATTCTCAATTTCCTAAATTATGCATTTATTTATTATTTATTTATTTATTTATTATTATTGTCATTACATGTATATATATATTTTTTATATTTTTTATTTTTGAGTTCTATTTATTGTAATATTAAATTTAAAACATTCGGGTGTCACATGAGAAGTGTCAAAGATTTGCACTCTTGATACATCAGTCAACAGTAGATTTAAACCCAGTATCTAGTCCCTGGCCATTTTCCCTATTTGCCCAGTGGGGCATGGATCTTGTTGGGCAACTGCCCTAGGCAACTGGACAAAGAAAGTTCCTGCTGGTGGCAATTGACTATTTTACCAAGTGGGTAGGGGCAAAACCCTCGGCCAAAATCCGAGATATTGATGTGAAGAACTTCATCTGGAAAAACATTATCACTAGTTTTGGGATTCTAAGAGCCATTGTGGCAGACAATGGCACCCAGTTTGACAGTAAACTAATCAAGAGTTTCTGTGCAAAATACAAAATCAAGAACTATTACTCTACTCCTAGTTTTCCCCAAATGGTCAGGCAAAAGCATCCAACAAGACCATCCTGGATGGTATCAAGAAGAGGCTGGAAGTAGCTAAGGGAAGTGGGTGGAAGAATTACCCAATGTGTTGTGGGCATATCGGACTACACTGAGAAGATCAACTGGTGTCACAACCCAAACCCGCCCTCATAGGTTTAGCGTCATAACTGGCTAATAATCCTTGGACAATCGAAGGCCTCTTAATAGTATAACATATAATTAGAGACTGTAGAAGCAATATATAAACATACATAGTCCATTGAGCTGTGCTGACATATATGAGACAAAATTTTCAAAATAAACTTATATATATACATGTGACGTCTTAAATACAATAGTCTTACGTCACCCATTTACACAGATAAAGTCAAAAGGGGACTTAGCCCAAGTACAGATAAACAGAAATTTGTTCATAAACCAAAAGAAATGAAGTCTTAAACAATCACAAAACGTGGCCACAAGACTTGGCTTAATCCAGAACCTCCTCGGGAGGCACAAAAGGGTGGCTGACAAACACAAAACTCTTCAGGCATCATCTTAAGCCTGGTCGCGCGCCTACTCACCTACATACATAATAATAAATAGAGAGCGAAAGCCTAGTGAATAATAACAGAGTAAATGAATAAATGAATGATGTCCCAGAACCAATTCAAAACTAGAGTTCATATTAAAGACAGATTCATATTCGTATTCTTATTTAGAGCATATACAGAAATCAGAGTTCATGCTTGATTAACCGTGATACATCCGTTAGCACTAACAGATCACATATAAAGTATCAAGATCATACTTGTCAATTCCATAGAGGAACCTCTGGCCAAGTACGGATAACTTGTCAGTTCCATAAAGGAACCTTTGGACTAGGAACGGATAACTTGTCAATTCCATAAAGGAACCTCTGGACTAGGAACGGATAACTTGTCAGTTCCATAAGGAACCTCCAACCGGGCGCAGATAACTTGTTAGTTCCATAAAGGAACCTCCGGACTGGGAACAGATAACATACTTGTGTCACAAATACTTTTCAAAAATTAGACAATCATTCATAATACAGGACATAACATTTCATAAAATAGATCTTATTTCATATATAGAAAATAATTTAACTTGAACATAGCTTTACTAAGTTATTACTCACAGATGGCTCCACTTGAAGAACAGACAAATTAGATAACTTTTGGCGCGTGACCTACACACACATAGCAGAAACACATAATGAAACACACACTCGGTTGATACTTAACTTCTTTCGTTTAATTCTTAGTGTGTTTCTAAGTCTTAACCTCTTATTGAGTCTTATTCATGGCCTAGGAATGTCTAGGATGCAATGTGGGTGCTAAAATGTGCTTTGGAACGCTTAACAAAACTTGCTGAAACAGGGGTCCCGCTCGAGCGCAGCTTCTTTCGCTCGAGCGGACATGCAAACATGTGAGGGGCCGCTCCAGTGCAGATTCCCTCGCTCTAGCGATCTGTAAACTTTGAAAAAGTACTGGTTGTGTGATTTTCACGCTCGACGAACGCTTGACGCTCGCTCGAAGCGTGAGACTCAAGTCCTTGCTTGAGCGCAACTATTGTCGCTCAAGCGGTCTGCAAAAACATGAAACTTCTGGGAGCTTGCATTTCACGCTCGAGCAAACTTCTGGTCGCTCGAGCAGAAGTGTAAGATCACAGAGTGGTCGCTCGAGCGGAAAAGTAGAATCTGGAATTTCCAGATTGCACTCTCTAGCTCAAAGCTCGAATTCAACCCTTCAAAACACAACTCTTGGGCCCCAAAACTTGAGGAAACAAGTCTAAACTTGGAAAACATAAAGAATTAAAGATCATTTCATGAAATCAAGGCCATAAGAGTGTCAATTATACAAACTCAAGCTTAAATTGTGAAAACATAACATGAATATGACATGCATGGAGTGATTTAAGCTCTAAGTTTCGAAATCATGAGCAAATGAAATGTTTAGAACAAAAACTTGTTGAATTCCTTAAACAAAACCAAGATATGGACATGTATGTGGAAATTTTTGAAAATCAACTTACAAAATTATGAGAATTATGTATTCGTGCATGAGATGCTCTTCTTCCTTACTTCCTTAGTGCAATTCATGCAACCCACGGCCCAATTTCTTGAATGCATGTACTAACCAAGTAAATTACAAGACTAAAGGCTTGATTGTTTACCTTAGATGCTTAATGGTGTTCTCTCCACAAGCCCTCTTCCAATTCTTAAGTTCAAACACTCTCTCTCTAGGCTCCCCTCTCACTCTCCCACATTTTTGCTCTCAAGGAGATAAAATGAGAGTGTAAAAAAAAATGCACTCTAGAGCCCACTCATGCCTTATATAGGCTCAATTATGAAGGCTTAATTAATGGTTAATCGATTGACATTATTTACTCTAATTTAATCGTTTCGAATCAAATTTCAATTAAACCTACCATAATGTTCTAAAATTTCCAAATAACACATCTACTAAGTCAATTTCGTGATCGGATGCCGATAAGGCCTTCAATTCGCAAAATATAACAAAATTTCAAACAGATATTCTTACAATAGACAGATAGAGACAAAAATAATGCAATACACAAATAATTAACTTAGGATTTCATCTTAATTACATATTAAGTGTATTAAATCATGGATTAACGTTAATTAGAGGTCGGGGTTATTACAACTGGGGAGTCTCCTTTTGCCATGGCATATGGCACAGAAGCAGTTATCCCACTGGAAGTCGGCATCCCTGGAATCAGAACTCAAGGAGTGGAGAATAGAACCAACGAAGCATTCTTAGCCCGAGATCTGGATCTGTTGGAAGAAAGGAGGGAGAGAGCAGCAATTCGACTGGGGGCATACCAGTAGCAACTTGCTAGGGCTTATAACAAGAAGGTCAACCTAAGGGAGTTCAAGGTTGGGGACCTCATCCTTAGAAAATTCGTCGGCAATAAAAAAGATTCGAAGGAAGGCAAACTTGGCCCAAACTGGGAAGGGCCTTACAGAATCATCTCGATTACCGATAATGGGGCATATTGGCTTGAAGACACTGATGGCAAAGAGTTGCCACGACCTTGGAACACTTGCAATCTGAAGTTTTTCTTTCATTAGTTTTTTCAGATTTATGTCATAATTTTCTTAGCCGAAGTTTTAATAAAATATTAGTTCGATTTTGTTTTTATAACTACATTGTTCAAATTTGTGCAATAGGACTGAATAATCTTGTGACGATGTTTTCGATTGAAACATGGCGAATAACTTAGACTTATCATATGGTAGTGTTGAATTATACTTATCATACGATAGAGTTGAACTAAGTTGGCGATGTTTCCGATTGAAACATGACGAATAACTTAGACTTACCATATGGTAGAGTTGAATTATGCATACCATACGATAGAGTTGAACTAAGTTTGATCTAGTCAGATTAACAGAGGAACCGAGGTAGAAAACCTCGGCTAATCTTTGTTTGAATCAGACCCCGACCAGATTTGGGTTTGTATGCTTAATGTGAACATGTGGTACTCAGGTTCACATTAGGGAGACAGGAAGCAGGAATGTGAAATAGGCTTGACATTTGTTAAAAATTTTGACAATAATTTACAAGTTGGAGTCAGCTGAGGTAACCAAATCAGGGAATACCAAAGGGATTTGTTATCCGAGATAACCAAACAGTTTGTCAAAATTTGGAAGGATTAAAAGAATGACGTATTGATTAAAGACGGGAAGCACAAGTAAAAGAAGTAACACTTGTTGCAAGATACTTAAAGAATTTTTATGAAGTACCAATCTGCCGAGATCACAGCAAATAATGGACTCCGAGGCAAGTTGATCCAAGGTGACCAACTAAGGGCACACCTGAGATGAAGTGTATCCGAGATAATACATGTTAGATGTGTTCTAACCCAAAGTCATTACACAGTTAAGGTGAACTTGGAAGGATTGCAAAAATATTCTAAGTATGGAAGCATACAAAGACAGCGAAGACAAATAAAGCTTAAGGAAACAAGCATCTATTCAGTACTTCGAAGAAAAGAAAGCATGGCAAACAAAAGATTTGTTCAAATCGCAATGGTAGAAGGCGCATCAGCCAAAAGAAAACCAACATTGTTCAAAACAAACAAAACGATGACATTGTTCAGAGCAGAAAAGTACAAGTAAGAAAAAAATTCTAAGTAGACTGTTCTGCTTCGGTGGTTGACGGTGTTTCGGCCTCGGCAGACAGTTAGGAAAGCTTCTCGGCAATATTCTCAGCCTGGATCTCAACATCGATCTCGAAAAAGGTTTGGTCAAGACTCTTCTCGGCGGTCTGGATCTTGACTTCAGAAGTGGTTTTCTTGGGGAGGCACTCTTGGAGACCTTGTCCTCCTCATCTTGAGTCAAGTCTAGGACTTGTTCATTTAGAGTGGAGAACTTGGCCCCAGTAGCGGCCTTCTTTTCATCAGCATCATTAGCCTCGGCATCATCGTCCTTGACTTCGTCCTCGGAGTCTTTTTGTGTGAGAACCCGAATATACAAATCAAATAAATAATTAAGTAATAATTATTTTACAATCTCAAATATTTTGTTTATGAATCTTTAAGTGCAAACTAAATATTATTGGATGATCTTTTAATTAATTTTAAAACCTAAAATAAATTTATGGTGAAAGTCTTTAATTTAGAAGTAAGATTTATTATTTAAAAAAAATAAAATAAATAGAGAAGAGGGTGTGACTTGAACTCTAGACCACAATTTGATAAATAATGGTCTTACCATTTGAGTTGCTTACAACATATTTAAACATTTTGTATATTATTTATTTATTTGACCTACACATGCTTTAGGTGTACCCAACCACTGTATTAAATAAAATATACACAAAACCCTACCTTCTTATTTGTTCTTCATAGCAGCCGTGAGGGAGAGAGAGAGAGAGAGAGAGAGAGAGAGAGAGAGAGAGAAACTTTTGGCAACATTGGTGGTCAACAACTCTAAGGTATTGTCCTATTTTATTATATCTATATATTGTGATGGTTCATATGTGCAATCTGCTTCTTGTTGGAAAGGAATAGGAGAAACGGGTGTGTTGTTTGGGTGCCAAGTCAATGATTGGTGATGAGAAATAATGGATGTAATTCTTAATCCAAAAAATTCTGTACAAAATCATAAACTTTAAAAATCAAGAAACCATATCAAACGAATGAATTTTGAACTGGAATTTTTATAGTAGATTAATTACATATAAAATTGCATATCTGAATTTTCTCATAATTTTTGGGAGTCAAAATCTATATTAATTGGTGCGTTTAAATCTGTCCAGAAAACTGGTGTAAAATAGTAACTTTGAAAGTGTTGTTCTCTTTGGGTATAAATCCGAAAATTATCAAATCAGCGCCATTAGAACCGGTTACGAGTCTAGTTTCTTAAATTTTTGGCCTTGCATTGATTGCTCGTGTATACTAGGAGAACCATTAATTTCTTTAAAGTGCTACAGAAAACAATCTGTTTGGGCATAATTAATTGTAAATAATTATTTTGATAAGCAAATCAAATGAAACCAATTAGGTTTGAAACTTAGGATATATTAGTTGATATCTGGAGGGTTTTGAAATTTTTCAAACAACGTGGAGTGAGTTTTTCATTTTCGAAGTTAGCAAATAGATTGAGAAAACTTGTTTAAAATTCTGTCTTATGTTAAAGTTACTTTTAATTAAGTTTCGATCGGAAGCCATGTCTTGGGTAATTTTAGACCTTGAAGAACATGTACTCAGGTATTATTTAAGAGTAACGGCGAGTGGGGTTGAGTTGTGTTAGTACGCTTTAGTTTGGGGTTACTTAGTTTATTATTCTCTTTAGTATTTTTAAATTAGTAGTAACGTGTAGTCTTCATACTTGGTTCAGAACACTAGTTGGACTTTCATACTCTATTCGAGGATTATATTATTTCGTTTTCAGGTGATTAGTTGCATGCTACATATTTTTATAAATGTTCCCCTACCCTAAACTGTTGAAAAATTAAATTGTAGTTTCAGGACTAAACTATTTTGATAAATTATTATAGTATCAGTGGAATTAAATTATTTCTGAAACATGTATAAACTTGGCATACTGTAAACTATTTGTTATGGTCTCATGTTTATAATGGTGAACTACCCTGTTTTGCAAAACTGGATTGTATTGATTATCGAGACCATTTGTGTATTTTAGTCCAGGGAAATTATTCCACTGTGTGTGGTGACTCTGGCCACTAGGGAACAGATCTGGGTTGGGCCGTGATGACTCTAGTGCTCAATGATTGTAAGGAAAAGACCTAGGCTAGGCTAGGTGACCTTCAATCGGATCGTCTTAGAGAAAAGGCCCGGGTTGCCACCCTGAGGATGACTCTTAGTTCGGTATTGGATCCAACGGGCTTATAGCCTTGAGAACTGTGTGGCGTGTTACTTGTTATTCTTGGTACCCAGAAAATTATTGGTGTTCATGTTGTAATCTGTTTTAAGTGAAAAATGTCATTTATCATGTTCTTGAGAGACATGAGTATTTTAACTGTTGAACTGTGGAACCTTCTTTTTGAAACAGATCATCTTTACCAAATTGTATGCCAATCTAGTTTCTATGATATATATCTTATTTTGGAATTGAACGCTGTTTTCAAAACTGTATTTACTATCCATGTTGCTACTCACTAAGCTATCAGCTGACTTAGTTGTTTATCATTTCCAGGTGTTAAAAGGACTTAGAGTGGACTCGTGGCATAGTGGGGACTCAATTGCATAGACCTCTAGGACATTCATTTATTTTGTTTTAGATTGTTATGTCAAGTTTGTACATATTTCTTTTTTATTTTTATTGAGGTTCATTTAGGATTATTTTGATATGTGGGTTGTTTATATCCCATAAGTTTGAATGGTATTGATTATGGTTGGTTTTGCCGTTTATACTAGTGGCATGTCACTGGATTGAGTTTGGTTATTTATTACTAGACTTTTGTATAGTTATTCAATGTGATTATGGATTAGTGGTTAGGCTTACGTGTGTCTTGGGCTAAGGCCCTATGGGCCACGTCAGGTCATACCCGGGTTTGGGGTGTGACATTTTGAGAGGGAGGGAAAGACACTTGAAGCCGGTTTATGTCTCTGATGGGGGAATCCATGGGGATTGAGAGTTTGTTCAGAGCTGCTATCCAGTCGAGATAAAAGCCTCGGTTGCAAGCTTGGTTGACCTGGGCCTTGTATGCATTGCGAACGCCTGCCGCTCGGAGAATGCCTTCTCGTCGGCCACCTTGATCTCGACCTCTTTGGTAGCCAAACCTCCTGGAGCTCCGCCTTGACCTCGGCGGTTTTGGCCTCAGCCTCTTTGGCCTCGACTTTAAGAACCTCGGCCACAGCCTCTACCGCGTCAGCCCTTTCTTCGGCTTTGTCTTGGGTAGCTTTAGTAGCCTTAGCTTGATTTATCAGGCCTTTGATCTTGGCCTCAGCATTGTTGAGGGAAGAGAGGAAGCCAGCAACTTCCTTAGTCTTTTGAACCAACTTCTTCTTGATATCCTTGGCCTTCATCGCGAAGGAGTGGGCATGTTGGATGGCCTAGAAAGAAAGAAACAAACAAGTTAGAATTGCTTAAGTAAGGGCAGAAAACCAAAATAAAAAAATTACAAGTGTTGAGGACTTACCAAAACAGAGTGTTGCATCATCAAAGAAAATTTTTCGTATTCATTAATCTCGGCCATACGGTTCAGATCGGTGGGTAGAAGAAGAGCGGTGGAGAGAGCGATGTCGACCTCAAGGCTGTCGATAGCACTGTCACCAGCTGTCATCGGGCGGTTACCAACCGAAATTACTGGAGCCTAGGGCTCATCGGCCTTGAAAACGCCTGGGCCCGCTGTACCCTCTGATCTCAGTTTTTTTATTTTCGCTTGTCGAATGGCTCAGCTTCAGAAGGCTTTTTCTTGGCAGCAATTGAGCTTTTCTCAGCTTCGGCCAATTTGGAGATTGGCACCATGTGCTCTGAGTCAGTAGGAATTTGAGTTACTGTAGCCTTTGCTTTGGCTCTTTTCACTCGTTTTGGTGTTGAAGTGGGCTGAAATTGGGACGGAGAAGATTGAACTAAAACCATTCCTGGCAAGTCTGTCAGGAGGTCTTCCACAACGGCTTTACTGCAACCCATGTCTCTAGTAGTGGCAGAGACGGTAACCTTGGTGCCGTAGTGGATAGCAGGAAGGGCTATAGGAGGGTTAGCTGGATCGTAGGCCAATGTCTCTGATTCTCGACGTTTGCGACTCCGAGTTCTACCAGCTGGTGCGTTTGCTGGGGCACGACGTCGGTGTCGGTGTTGGGATGTCGGGATAAGTTAGGGGGTGTAGACACCCTATTTTTGACAATCCATAAGACTTGGACGCGACTAATGGTTTACATGGTGGAGAAAGTTGTGCAGGGGAAAGGTCCAATTTCTTCGGCAAGGAGAGAGTCAAATCTCAACTCCATACCCCTTTTTTGGACCAAAACGATCTTGATCAAAAGATTTTAGACCTTAAAACCCTCTCTTTCAAAACGTTTTTGAAATAAAGTTTTTACGATGTTCCGGCGCTCGCATTTCGTTAAATGTTGCGCTTTTCGGTAAACCGAGTAAGGACAAAGTGGAAATGAATGAAAGAGAGATGAAATATTCAAAAAATCTTTCAAAACACCTTACTTAGGGGTTTGGAGTTAAAGAAAAGAGGAGAAGAGGGAAGAAAACTGGTTCGGGAGAAGTTCGGCATGAATCCGGGTAGGGCCAAATCTGCGCGGCTTCACGGAAACTGGCATAACTTTTTCCACAGGAGGAATTTTAATGCGAGGTTGGCGCCATTGGAAAGCTAACTTCAAGGGCTTCAAAGTGGCCACATGGGAGGCCAGCAATTGTTCTGGCCGGCCACCTTTCTTTGGTCAAAAGTGATTCAGCATCACTCTGGTTGGACCGAAATCTGCGCGGCTTCACCAAAAAGGGCATAACTTTTTCCACAGGAGGAATTTTAATGCAAGGTTTGCGCCATTGGAAAGCTAACTTCCGGGGCTTCAATTTGGACATTTTAATGGCCACCATTGGACTTCCCTAGCACCCACCGGCCACCTTTCTTTCCGGCAGCCCATTTTTTTGTCCTGAAAGTAGCTGGCCGGCCAGAAAATCTAGCAGGCCGGCCACTTAGCTGGTGAAATGACTTTTTTGCCCTTTTTAACTAGCCGGCCATAACCCCCTCCCCAAGTGTGTCCTAGAAGTGAATTTTGTTTTCCTCTAGGCCTTATGTCCGAGGGTTTGACCTTTTGGGGGGAAAATTGAATTTAAATCTCCCCCCCATTTTTCCCCCTCTTTTCCACCTTTCGTACCTATATATCCAGCAGCTCCAGCTCCCTTTCAAAGGGTTAGAACATTTGGTTTAAGGCTCCTACATCCAATCTCTCCCTCTCTATATTCCAAGCATAAAAAACCCTTTATTCTTGGACCATTTATACTCCATCTCCAAGCCAACCAATCCATACCCCATACCAGCAGTTTGGAGGCCATTTCCAGAGGCTAGGAGCATCACTTCTTGGTCCAAAAGGCTGTCAAAGATTGGTCTACAAGGGTGAGTCCCTATTCTCCCTCTTTTGTGCTTTATTTTGTTCTATATCTAAGCCATACTTGCTTGCATTTTTGGGCTCCGACCCTAACTGAAAATAGCATTATTTTGAGGTCTTTTTCATGTTTTTTTAAGGGTTCTTCCCTGTTTGAGGCTTCATAATACCACTTGCTTCTTTACCTCTCTTGTATGCCTATTTCTTGCATAGTATTTTAGGCCTATTTGTAAACTGTTTTGAGGCATGTTGTAAACTGTGAAGTGGCTTATTTTGAGCCTTTCTTCAACATTGTTGAAGGGCTCATCACTGTTTGAGGCTTCCATTTGCCACTTGCCTTTATATCCCTCTTTTGGCCTTATTTTTGCATGATTTGTTAGCCTCTTGTGCTTCTGTTTTTGGGCTCTGGTCCGAACTATAAATGGCCTTATTTCGACCCCCTCTTCATGTTTCATTAAGGGTCTTTTACTGTTTGAGGCATCCTTTTTGTACTTTGTGTTTAAACCTCTTTTTAGGCCTTATTTTGCATAGTATTTTTAGTTTACTTATGCACTGTTTTGGGCTTGGTCACTAACTGTAAAATGCCATGTTTTGGTCCCCTATTCAACATTGTTGAAGGGCCCTCATCTGTTTGAGGCCAGCAACCATGACTTGCTTCTTTATCTCACATTTAGGGCCATTTTTGCATGTTGGTTTAGCCCTATTTGTGTTCACTTTTTGGCCTTGATTAAAACTGTAAATATGCTTGTTTTGGGACTACCTTGCTTCTATCTTCACACTTCATGTTCAAATAATGCATGCTTTGCATAGCCATAGGTCATTCCATGTACCTAATTTCATGTTTCGGGTCTCATTCCATGCATCGGGTGCCATGTTTCTGTGATTCGGGGTTGTTTTGAATCATATTTTGCTACTGAAATTTGCATGCTAGTATGCCATATTCCATGCCTTGCCATGTCTTGTTAGAGTGGCATTTCGTGCCTTAGGGTCGGTCCTCGGTTTGCGTGCGCGCGTGCACGCATCTCGAGTTGTCTCATTTTCATCTAATGGCCCCTTATATGAGTGTGGCTGAGGTCCACTTGTGTTAGTGTAAGTCCATTATGCATTGTGTATGCCGTTTCATTCCATAGCATTGTGTATGCTAGGCTGTATGTTAGCGCATTGTGTATGCCATGTTATCTCGTGCATCGTGTATGCCATTTCATAGCATTGTGCATGTTAGGTTGTATCTTAGTTGCATTTCATGCATGTCATGCATATTGCATTGTGTTTGGGATAGGAGTTAGCTTGGGCACGGGAAACGAAGTACGTTTCGTACTCCGAGTGACGGAACGTGTCTCAATTCCCCAGTCACCGACACTCCGGATTATCCATGATGGAGTTAGGTCTTAGTTGTATTTTCATGTGCATTCATTCCATATCGAGTTGTGCAATTCGACTTCTCGGTCATCATGCATCGAGATGCGTGATTGGTGGCACGAGGATCGAGGCATGCATACATTTGTGAAAATACATTGTCATGCTCCTTTCCTGCTCTCTGTTACAGCAAATCAAGAATTAGCAGTCTTCCGGGGCTTGGCGCGCTTTCCAAAAATTATTGTAAAACAGAGGCTAATTGGGGCATCACAGTGGATTTCCGCGCAAAGACAACCCGGATATGCATCATTCATCATCTGAAGAAGAGTCAAGGCAGTCCCTGGCTTGCATGCCAGTTTATAGTTTTCCTAGTTAATTTTGTTAATTAATTAGGAATTTGTACATATTTTGGACTGTATTATTTATTTGGACTGTACTATTCGGGACTGTATATTATTTATTCGGACCCTCCGAGCGAGGGCACAATTGTAATAAGTGTGCGTGTGTGTGATGTATGTCTTCCAACCCCACGTCTTTCTTCCCTTTTATTTACCTGCTTATGATGATTAGACTAGGGCATATTTCAATTAGCATACAGTATGATAGCATGTTTGCATTCATTCATCGGTTCTGCATGCACCGGGCTCGGCGCATCATACTAACTGCATTTGTATTTCAATTCCAAGTTGAATACATGTTAGCTGTAGCATTCCATATGCCATGTTTAGGATAGCCGAGCCTGCTATAGTTACATTTTGCATGTGTTGCATTAGGCATTTCTGTATACTTAGGATCATGCATGGATTTCTAATCAGTTTCTGTTTTGGCTTGGAGTACTCGGTGAGTTTTTATGCTTTAGCATCTTTGCATGCGTGTGAGTGACTGCCATGAATAGCATGCTTACCATGAGGCTATGTGCTTATGTGATATACCTGCTTGAATGCCTGTGGGTGAAGGTTGGGTTACTTGGATTGGAACAAATCATTGACTGTGAGTTTTAAGCCCACTAGATAGTGGCAAAACCATGTTTTCTAAGCCCACCCGAGGGTGGCAAAATCTGCATTTTAAGCCTACTTGCGAGTAGCAAACCATCTTTCAAAAACAAACATGAAGTGTTTTGTTCCAATTCAGGCGACCCGGTCTATACTTGTATGTTGTGCGCATCACATAGTAAATCTAGGCTAATAACCGGAATAAGAACGCATAATGTTTTCAAAACTAGATATCATGGTTAGTAGAGGCCGATCTTTGATCGGGCGAGCGGGCGTGCTCACGAAGTGACCTTCCCCAATCGTACCCAAGTTCCCGAGCCGAGGCAACTTTGGTGATGACGGACACGTGGCCTTAGGCAAACGAGTCAGGGTTTCCTAAATTTCCCAAAATAAAATATTTAGGTGGCGACTCTGTATCTGGCAAAGCAGTCCATGTTTGGCACTTCTTTCAAAAATCTGTTTTCTCAAAACGATTTGCCGGATTTGGACTGTTTGGTTCAAGATTAAGAACCGTGACACGAATCGAGTCCGAGCTGTAGCGAGGTCCCCCGCGGGCTTGTTACAGGGGGCAGAGGTGGATGGCAGCTCAATTAGATCTAAAGAAATAGGTCTGGTCTAGCCTTGGCAATGAAGCAACTGGTGGGGTGGTTACTGATGAGGGAGTCTTACTTCGACAGGGAACGTCGGGCAAAGCGGACTTGTAAGTCGGGATATAATCAAGCAGCAAAGGGGCTTTGCCCTTATCAATATCCAAACCTAGAAGCCTTTCAGATCAGGGCTGGGGCGAAAAGTTTGGCGAAAATCCTTTAATGGTTGGAGAAGAGTTGCAAAAGAAAAACAAAATGAAGGCATTAGTACAGATAGATGAACTAGCAAGCCTTAGTAAAGGTAAGTTATGAGATGACTCAGTTCGTACCATCACCCTCTTTAAATACTGCTCGGCATAGGGGAATGTGATGAAGATCATCATCAGGAGCAAACTCCCAGTTGTCCGAGACGATCAAGTAATCATCTCCAGCACCCTTGTTGGAGTTTGGGAGGTCGGCTATGAGTTTATAGGCGGTGGATCTGGGCTTGAGGTAATATATATAGCCTTTTTCAAACTTAAGGCCATACATTGTGTAACAGAATTGGATGTCGGCTAGTGTAATCCTAGCCTTTTCTCGGTGTGCTAGGGCGATTATACCATTGATAACCCTATAGGAATTGATGGCTAGCTGCATGGGGTTGAGTTTGTAGTAGTAGATGACTTCCATAAAGAGAATGTCTAAGGGAAACCTGAGTCCACACTCTATGAAGGCAACTGTTGGGAAGTGTATGGAATCTTCATCAGGCATGATAAAGTCCTTCTTCCCAGCCAACCTAAGTTGAACGTCGACTGGGATGGAGAACTCTTATCGAAAGTACTCTAGTTTGGCTGGGGTGTCTACTCTTCATCTAAACATACCCATGATGTCGGCTTGATGAAGTTGGTACAAGATTTTAGAAAAGAGTGATTGGTATAGGTTTGAAGACCTCGGCTAAACCCTAAACAGGCACTAGGGCAAGGGTTTTGAAAATCTAAGGGGAATTTGTTTCAATTTTCCTAAGAATGTGATTTCTAGCAAATCCCAAACCTAAGTCTATGCAGAAACAAGAATCGAATGCAAGAATCTGGAAACCAAGCAAAAAGACCAGAAAAGAAACATGATTCAGAAATCAAGAAATGAAGCAAAGAAACAGAAAATAGATGTGCACACACAGAGCAACCAAAATTTGTGAAACAGTGCATAGGTGTGTACAAGAACCACGAACATCATATGCAGACACATGAGTAAATTGAACAGTACAGAACAGATTCAAGAGCAACAATGGCAACCAAAATTAGGGGATGAATGAAGAAAAGCAAAGTATAGTTATGAAAAGAGATTCAATGGGGACAGATACAATGAAAACATATAGCAAAATGCTAAAGGAAGTTATATTGAAGAACATGGCCAAAAATTAAAAAGAAGTTAAGGATTTACCGAGTGAAATCGATACAACAGACGCCGGAATAAGGCTTGCCAAAGATAGACGATGGAAGCTAATGACAGAAAACTCGCCGGAGAGGATGATTGCACCAGTTGTAGAGGGCTCGAAAGCACAACAATGGAGGATTGGGAACTTTAGAGAGAGAAAATCTGAGCAAAAGAGAGAATACGATAATGAGAAGTGAAAAGACAAAGAGAGAGAGAGAGAGAGAGAGGAGTTTTGTCAAAAACATAAAAATGCGGCAAAACGTAATGAACTAGCCATGGACGACGTGCTTGTCACGCGGCGTAAGTAGAAGCAACGCGACCTGATAGCGCCTGTCAGGTACGATCCAATGAGGAAGGGACACGTATGTGAAATGGTTAGAAAAGCTGTGTGTGGCAGCTCATGCTTAGTTAGAACTCTTGCAATTTTTGAAGTAATAAGGCCATAACCTCGGCTAGAGGAGCGGCCTCGGATAAGATACTTAAAGAATTGAGTTCTTGGGAAAGTGGACAGCTGAGTCCTGGTTTTACTGATGCCGATGAGTCATGATATCGGTCAAAAAGCGAAATGAATTTTTAGCCAACATGCAAAATGGACAAACGATGTAGGTTCCATTACCTCAGGTTGCCGAGGTAATAGAACCTAGGGGGAAATTATGATGACATATTTTGTAAATGACACCGCGTGGCTAAGGTGATGCTGAAGCGTCAGCCGAGGTGCCACATGGCTTGGTCATGCGCCGAGATGATCTTGACTAGGCCGAGCTAATCTGCGGAGATACCGAAGTCCAAGGTAAGCAGATAAAGGACAAGAGTTCTAGAACAGGGGAGGACCTCAGTTTGGCTAGAGATAAGGCTCAAGAAGAGTTTATCTCTATCTAAATGAAGGTCCAGGATAAGCCTGGAGTCTGAGTCCATTGAAGTGAGGCTTCTAGGGGGATTAGGTCACTGCTAATTATAAAAGTGAGGCACTCTCGTGGGTCTAAGGTATTTTTTTTTTTTTTTTGTGAGTTTAAGCACTATTTGCTATCTTTGAGAGATATTGATTACTGACTTGATCGTTAGAGTGTCCTCAGGTGGACGAACCACCGTCGGATTCTCATTTTCTTGTTATAGGTTGTTGGGCTTAATCTATTCTGCCGGTACTCTCCAGATGAGTTCCCCTTTTGGTTGTGTGGTCAGAAATCAGCACCCACAAAGGGGCATCGGGTGTGGGTGTGGTGGTCCAAAATGACCAAGGTTTGGTGATGGCCTCGTTGTCAAAATGCATCCTTTTGTTAACTGATATAAATTGTTTGGAGGCTTTGGCAGTGCGTCGCGGACTGATGTTTGCTCGAGAGCTGGGTTTCCAAGATATTCATTTGGAAACAGATTGCTTAACTGTGGTTTGGGCGATCAATGGAGTAAAATGTGAGCTATCTACCTATGGACATTTCATTTCATAAATAAGGTTGGGGCTAGATAGCTTACGATCATTTCAATTCTAGCATGTTCGTCGTAAGGGGAACCAAAGTGGCACATTGTTTAGCTCGAATGACGGTTCGTCATTGCTACTATTGTTACCCACCAAGACCTTCAAGAGATCACTAAGATTCACCGACCAAGGTTTGTGACTTACACTGATGCACCATCTTGGATAGGTACTTTTGGGGGAAACTTTTCTACAGCCTCTACTTATAGACTAATCATTAACCAGGATTTTGATGGACTGGTCTGGAAATGGTTATGGAAGGCTAAAATACCTCAAAAGCTCAAATGCTTCCTTTGGCTCATCCTTCATGACAGGTTACTAACCAACCAAATGAGGCTCAAGAGGCATATGCAATCATCTGATTTATGCCCCAGATGTGGCCTTTACAGTGAAGACTTGGGCTACCATCTTTGAGAGTGCCTCCATGCCAGAGATATATGGACTGCAATTAAAGATCTCAACTGGTGGGATGAGGGTTGTAGACAACCTCTAACTGAATGGGTGGTTTTTAATTTGAAAAACAAAAATATGTTTCTTGATAATAATTGGTACCTTTTCTTTACTGTCATCCTGTGGCAGATTTGGAAATCTCGTAATCTTATGGTTTTTGAAAATGTAAACCACCCTATTCAAGTTAATCTCAAGAGTATATGGAACTATGCTTTGGAGATTAAAGAGGCTTTCTCTTCTCCCCTCTACCCTAATTCAACAGCCTCTGAATCTATTTACTGGCGCTTTTCTGTTGAAGGTACACTTAAGCTCAATACCGATGGTTGTTCTAAGGGTGACCCTGGGCAAGCAGGATATGGCGGCCTTCTGCAGGATGAAACTAGGACATGGATATGGGGCTATTACGGCAATCTGGGCCACTGCTCTGGGGTGGAAACAGAACTATGGGCCATCTATAGAGGCATGACAATTCTATTCCAAAAAGGCACCATGAATGTGGCAATAGAGACTGATGCGGCACAAGCCATTGATCTAATCCAGAATGGACCGAGCCATAACTCCCCCTTCAGAGCCTTCATTGAGGATACTAAGTTCCTGATGGCAAAATGCACCTGCACCCTTGGACATACACTCAGGGAAGGCAATAGAGTTGCTGATATGCTGGCCAACTTAGAAGTGGCACAAACTGAACATGTGGTGATGCTTGAAGACCCTCCCAAAGCTGTTAGAGCTTTGGTTGTAGAGGACATGATTGGAGTTAGTTTTGTGAGAGCTTAGTCCTTGTTGTTCTTCTTCTTTTGTGTTTCTTGATTTCATCCGTATCAAAAAAAAAAAATTAATAATAAATAAATAAATTGAATGACAGTTCGTCATGGGAGTATGAGGGTGTAAATGGAAAATGTGTCATCTTCCATTCAAGCTCTTGTGCTTTCAGATGCTCAGTCTGGTAGTTCTTAGTTTTTGTCTAGTTTTCCCTCTCTAAAAAAAATAAAAAAATAAAAACAACAAAAATTGTGCAAATATCCTCCTTTTGGAGGGGGATAAAAATGATAAATTTTTATAGTTAAATGATTAGAATGAACAAGTTCATAAATAAAAAAGTAATAATTTTCAATAATTAAGGCAATGTTGGTGAGGTGTAGTTAATGTTGGAAAAAAATAGATGAATTTTTTACTAACCCTCAATTTATTAAGACAATGTTGGTGAGGTGTATTTAATGTTGGAAAAAATCAATGAATTTTGTACCGAGTATAAATTGAAATGAATAGTTGCCACCAAATTTAGGAGTGTTTTGGGGAAAATGATTAAAAAATAATTTTTTTTTACTTTTTTTAATTATTTAAAAAAATACTTATAAAAAATATGAGAGATGATGTGATTTAAAAAAATAATGATATATGGCATCAATTAATGTACTATCTAGTATATCAATTGATGATGTGACATAATTTAATTTTTTTTTTATACTTATAATTTGTATAATGCGTGGGTCAATAATAATGTCATAACTAGTGTTGGTACACTAGTAAGTACACTAATTAGTGCATGGAATACCACCGGATCTAAAATGAATTAAAAACTAAAAAGTGATTTTTAATTCATTTCCCAAAAAGGCTTTGGTTTATAACACTTGGGACCCGTACTACAGTTATACTCAACAAGAAAAATGCTTTGGAGCTTTAATTCTTGAGCTCTAAAACTAGCTCTAAAAAAATGCTTTGGAGCTTTAATTCTTGAGCTCTAAAACTAGCTCTAATGAGTTGGCAGTGAACTCCACTTATTGTGATGTGATGTTTTGATCTAAATTTTTTTTTTTTTTTTTTATATCATGTCATTAATGCTCCATTAGAGTACCAAAATTAGTATTCTAAATCATTGCTGTACTCAACAATTGGCCTCAATAATGATTAGATCATATTTCAAGACTTTTATTATATCTATAAATTCTAATATAATCCAAGCACAGCAAACGCTTAGGAATAGAAAATTTTGGAGACAGCATCCTTAACCACCATCTAAAATCCTACAAAAACCTAAAATAAGCATTCACATATACATATCAGAACTGAGTAACTAAAGTTAACATGGAGGTGGTGGGTGGTGTTGATTTTGACACAACATGGAATATCAAATCAAACAGTAGTCTCAGAGCCATTGCTGTTGTTGTGCTGTTTGATTGAAGAGTCTGGGGAGAGGCTAACTGGGTATTTAAGGGCATTAAGCTCAACCTTCCTTAGAGCAGCTTTGCCAAGGTCAATACCACAAATGTCAGAGAGTCTGACAAGGTAGAGCAAGACATCTGAAAGCTCTTCACCAAGATGTACCTTTTCTTCTTCTTTCCAATCAGGGAGTCCCTTTGGTACCTCGCCTTTCCACTGAAATATTTCAGACAGCTCCCCAACTTCTCCCACCTGTGTGGATTATCAAAATCAAAATCATCACCAAAAAAAACACTACTGCTTTAGCCAAATCTCTTACGACAACATGTGAATATGATCAAAGGAAAAGAAAATACACTGTTTTTTATTTGATTTTATTCTCTATTTCTGGGTGTGACATTAGAGAGCAATTGCAAAAAAAGGGACATGTGGATTCTGAACAGGTTGCTGAGGCCTATTTTGAGAAGTGGGTTATAATTTACTTTCCAGATTACAACTCACTTTCTCTCTCACAAAAAAACTGCTTATAAGCAGTTTTTCATCAAAAAACTAATTATAACCATCTTCCCAAAATAGCCCTGAATCTAGGCAGCTTAGACCATGTTTCCAAACCCTAACTTGGGATCTAAGAAAAGGAAATGCTAATAAACTGTTGTTAATGGTGGTACTTATGTAAAAAAATATATTAGAAGTGTAAAAAAGATATAAAATTAATGGGCATGTGTAAAATGTGTACAGAGGTTGTGACTTTTCAACAATGATACATCTCACTAATTTGGGAGCACTAATGGACCACTAATGAGGTGAAAATTTTAAAAAAAAAACAAAAAAAAAAATTTAAGGCCAAAACATCACATCAGTCAGTGGGACTCACTCTCTAGAGCTCCTTTAGTGCTCCCAATTTAAAGCTCCCAAACATTTTTCGTGACTTTTATGGCATTACATGGTCTGAATGAATGCGTATTCGGCAGTACTTGACAAGTTTGTTTACAAAAAGTAAAAACAAAAACAAAAACAAAAATAAAAAGTAAGTTAAAAACACAAGAAAAAGAAAGTTAATGCTGCACTACTTTCGTAATTTTTCAAATTATTATAGAAAACAAATTTGTTCACCCACAATCCACCATTACAATTATTATTGACCCTGCTTAAAAGTGTGAATTTTACTATTTTTTAGCAATCAAAAAGTTTGTATCGTTCACATATTTAAAACTTTTTGAGTGTAAACAAAATTAGACTCACGGTTGTAATATTGTGATATGTGTAATGTTATTTAGATTAAAAAATTATTTTTTAAATTTAATGATGTAACATGTGTTATATAAATACATTTTTTGACTTTTTTGTTAAAAAAATAGAAAAAAAATTTTAAATTTTTTTTACGAAAAGATATGTAATAAAATATTATAACAAAATCAAAATGATCATTTTATCCTTATTGACTTTTGGAAAGTTGAATTCAAAAGGCAAAATAATAATTTTACCCTCTATGCTTCTCCTAAATAGTATAGACTTTTTAACTTTTTTAGTAACTTTTTAATTTTTGTAAATTATCCTCGTTTGGCAACGAATTATTTTAATAATTTTTTGATTTTTTACGAAAAGATGTGTAGAAAAATAAAGAGGATGATGTGATAACTTATAGTATTTTTTTAATATTTTGACTGAAACATGTAATTACCAAACGAAACTTAAGTCAACTACCTCTTTTGTTTATTTTCTAATTATTAATCAATCATCTTATATACATATCCTTAAATCTAAAAACTGACTATGAAGAATAGACTTGCAAATCATTTTCCTAGTCAATGTGATAGTGATGTAATCCTTACATAAGATACAAAGTTGTTGAGCTCGAAAATAGAACACTCAGGCCTCGTTTGGGAATAGACTTTTTCAGTAGCTTTTTGACTTTTTAGCTAAAATGTGAAGTTAAAAAAAATTAGTATGTTTGGGATGACTTTTTGACTTTTTACAAAAAGATGTGCAAAAAGTAGAGAGAAAATAAAATTTTTAACTTTTTGGTATGAATTGTTGGCTTTTTAGTTTTTTTAGTAACTTTTTTATTTTTTTGACTAAAATGGGCACTTGCCAAACGAAGCCCAGTGCTGGTTTGGTTATCATCCTAGGCTAAAAAATCACAAAAGATTAAAAAAAAATCAAAAATCAAAAAATCACAAAAGAATAAAAATCACAAAAAGATAAAAAAAAATTTGCCATTACAAAGCTAAAAAGCCAAAAAATCCAAATAAGAAAACCAAATAATCAAAAAAATCTCAGGCTAAAATAGTTAAAAAAACCAAAAAATTCATTGCCAAACGACCCCTCACAAAGTTATAAATAAAAAAGCGTAATGCTAAAGCCTTGTATATTTATAACTTTATTTACAATAGTATGACATGAGAGTTAAATCTATCTAGTAGCGGAGTCACCATGGTCCAGGGGGTCAAGTGTCCTGTGGGTTTTGAATTTTTTCTTTTTACAAATATAAAAAAAAAAATTTAAATAAAAAATTATAAAATTTTATTTGGAGTGAAATATCAATGACATTTTTAAAATTATGAGAATAATAATGGTCATTTTTTTTATTAAAAATAAAGATGTTACGATAAGTCATATTATTATTTATGAAAATTTCAATATAATGGTGATATCGATCATTATTGACATACAATTATAATTAATCTCAATGAAGATATAAATTATTGAATTATTAGTTACATTTGACATGTGAAGTTCATCCTTTATGTATTTGTTTACTATTAGTTGGTGATATCATATATCCATGATGACGTAATATTACTATTATATTGAATTTTTACTAAATTTTTTTATAAAAAATACTTTATCATTATATAATTTATTTTAAAACTTATATCCATGATTTTTTTTTCATATTGTCTATGATATAGTAATTACAAATAATATATATATATATATATTTCTTGAAGTCAACCGTAAAAATTTATGTGAAATGTTTTTGTAAAAATTTTCAATGTTATAATTAATAAATGTCTCCTCTAATTTAATTTCTTGGTTTCGCAATCTATCATTATTAAATGAGTAACAAATCAAAAGTTGGTACATATTATACTATAGATTATAAATTCTTTCTAAGAATCTCAAATATTTTGGATGAAAAAATAACAAGTTGATTAATATAATAATAGATCTTCCAAAAACAAAAGATTGGAAACATAATTTTACTACAACAAATTGGTATTATTACTTTGATTCATATAGTCAACTCTTGAAAACATCTCACACAGAACGTGAAAGAAAGAGTATACTCTCAATCACAACGGTAGTGTTTGGTTTAATTTTTAAATTAAAAAATATGTTTGATTAATAAAATTTTAAAATTATTTTCAAAATTATATTTTATTTTTATTTTTATTTATTTATTAATAAATAAATCAATCATTTTTTTCTCTCATCTCTCATTCTCTATATTTTACACATTAATTAATCACATTGTCTCTCACACTCATTTATTCACCTAAGAAAAAAAAGATAAAAAAAAAACCTACACATCATTTTAAAATTATTTTCAAAATTCATAATCAAATAAATTTTTAATTTTCAATAACTTATATCTCGAAATATAACTCGAAACGTTTTTAAAAAACTAAACCCCATTAATCTTTCTGGCAAGTGCGTGAACAAAATGACTTCGGAATACACCAACATCTATCTATATCTCTATAGAGAGAGAGACGATATATACATACCAGAGCCAAGAGGAGGTTTCTAGGGCTGTGAAAGCGGTCCCAATCTCTTTCCTTTGCAAAGTCAGCCATTTTGTTCTTGAGAAGGTCGAGGGTTACACTTTCATCTGCTTCCAAAACCCCAGTCATCTCTCTTCTCACACTATTCAGACCTGACCACAAGACCAAAACACAACGAAAAGACAGATGTGATACAGATCAAACTCTATTGTTTTCTCAATTATTTGCAAGACAATCTATTTTATATATACGAGAGAGAGAGAGAGAGAGAGAGATGTTTTGTTGTTCGGGAATGCGGATACGGCGTATACCGGCTATCACCGGTTCAAAACTAAAAGTACACTACACTTATAATACACGGATTTTCGCGCGGATCCTTGGGGTACCCTCGTGTAATATGGGGTCCACACGTTTTTTTTTTTTCCATAGAATTAATTTTAATTTTGAGTAGTGATTGGTAGCTCGAATATTTGGCTCGAATGTTTGGCTCGACCCCAAAACGACGTCGTTTTGGGGTCGAATTTTTTTTTTTTTTTTTTTTTTTTTTTTTTTTCCCTGGTTTTGTTGCAGATCGGGAGAGGGAAGAAGGGAGAAGAAGAGGAGGGGAGGAGAAGAAGAGGAGGGGGAGGAGGAGGAGGGAGGGGAGGGGGCCATAAAATCGGCTGGAGGAGGAGGAGGGAGGGGGAGGAGGAGGAGGAGGGAGGGGGAGGAGGAAGAGGCGGGGCGACGGAGCGGCGGGGCTGGGGCGACGAGGACGACGACGGAGCGGCGGCGGGGCTGGGGCGACGATCGGCGACGACGATGGCGACGATCCCCTCTTCTTTCCCTCTGCTTCCTTCTTCCTCTCCCTCTCCCTCTCCCTCTTCTTCCTCTCTTCTCTCCCTCTTCCCTCTTCCTCACAGATTCGAGCCAAATTCGGGCCGAATTTTTCGAGCTACGAGGATTTACTCTTTAATTTTTAATTTATTTATTCTTCTCCAATCGTGTTATATGTATCAATAAGTGTATTAACTAGTATTATACAAATTATAAATATTAAATTTTTTTAAAATTATATTATATTATCAATTAATACATTAATTAATACATATAACATTATTTTTCTAATTAAGCCGATGATAGATAAAATATTGTTATGTGAGGCAAGCGTGAAGTTATAGTTGGTGGGTTTTGGGTTCGGTCCGAAACATCAGATATGGGTTCGGATCCCAGTTAGAGAGTCACTGGGCCATGTCTCCACAGGCGTGGCTCTGAGACATGGGACATTTTTTTTTTTTGATCAGAAGAAGAATCCATTAAGGAAAGTTATACGACACTTACAAGAGTTCATTCACCTCAAAACTTATACCATACAAAGTAAAGATATAGCAAGAAAAATAAAGAAAAGAACTTATAAAAAATATTTAGACGCACATCTCGTGCTTGTATTCGTACTGCGAAGCAGAGCTGACCATTGAGACTTGTTCGGCTTAATACTTTTTCAATAACTTTTGTGAAAAGAGAAAGGATTTCTGTAATATGTGGACTTAAGGCAAAGGCATTGGTCAAAAGTTTATAAAAGATTATATATTTTATATGAAATTGGATATAATTAAATGTATAATATTTTTATGTTGACCCAAAACAAAAAGGTCAAAAGATAGTGCCAAATAATTTAAAACAGGAGGGGAAGGTTAATGGTATAATTCCTCCTCTTGTTTGAATGTTTAGGAGATAAGGATGAATAATATAAAATTTCCTTTCATTGTTTGGTAGCTGGTTAGGCATTGTTTCGAAACTTAATTTTTTGACTAAAAAGGTTAAAAGTTACTTAAAAAAATTTAAAAAAAATAATAATAATTCAAACATAGCAGTAAATCAAAAAAAAAAAAAAAAAAGTCAAACATACAATTAAAAAGGTCATTTCCTAAATATATTAATTTTTTTCACATTATAAAAAAGTCAAAAAAAAAAAAAAAAAGGTCATTAGCCAAATCCGAAATGAGATCTTAATAAGAACAGAGAAATAACATTACAATTTTTCATTTTTTTTGACTAAAAATGTTAAGAAATTAAAAAAAAAAAAGAGTTAAAAGTTACCAAAAATGTTAAAAAAATAATTCAAATATATAAGCCAGTCAAAAAGTAAGTCAAACATACAATTAAAAAGGTCATTTCCTAAATACATTAATTTTTTTTCACATTATAAAAAAGTCAAAAGTCAAAAAAAAAAGTCATTAGCCAAATCCAAAAAGAGATCTTAATAAGAAAAGAGAAATAACATTACTATTTTTCATGTTTTTTCACTAAAAAAGTTAAGAAATTAAAAAAAAGGTTGAAAGTTACTTAAAGTTAAAAAAATTTAAAAAATAATTCAAACACAACAGTAAGTCAAACATGCACTTAAAAAGGTGATTTCTTAAATACAATAATTTTTTTCACATTGTAAAAAAGTCAAAAAATAAAAAGTCATAAGTCAAATCCGAAATGTGATCTTAATAAGAAAAGAGAAATAACATACTTTTTTTTCATTTGCAACAAGGGGTTCCATATCTCTCGTGTTTCTACTTCAAATCAGTTGGTCGATATTTTCACCAAATCTCTTTCAACTCAGAGGTTTCAGTACTTATAATCCAAGCTTATGGTCCTACAGCCTCCCCTAAGCTTGAGGGGGCATGTTAAGTCACAGCTCAAACTAGAGGTGTCACAAGCAATAGAGTTACAAGTCAAGCTGCAGCAGTCTACAGAGCTATAGCAGCAGTTACCAACCAAACAGTTACAGTTCAAGCAGCTCAAATAGTTGGTCAAGCCACCTGCCGATGATGTGCAGAGGATGAGCACATGTATGAATTTGAGGCAGTTACAATCCACTTGTGATGGTTAGCTGAGTCTGTTAGATATGAACATAACCATTGTTAGTGAAGGGCCAAATGTATTATTATTTAATTTTCTAAAAGTAGTGTTTTCAAAAAATATTTCCAAAACAAGTTTCAATGTTCTTACAAAAATAAAAACAAAAAACCAGAAAATAAAAACACAACCAAAAACAAGTATGAGATATTTTCTCTTTCATCCATTCACTTCCACTTTTTGGAAAAAAAAAAAAAAAAAAACTTCTTACATCCCAAATTATTACTCTTTTTCCTAATCCAGGTAATTTGTGATATCTGATGAGTATTTGAAAAGTTAATACATAAAATTTTATAATTTTTTAAAATTATTTCTTATAAATAACTATGAATGTAATCAAAATTGATAATACAAGGACAAACTTAAATTTTTTTTATTGCAACAATTAATGTTGAAATTTAATGCCTTTGAATTGCATTTAAGTATATGTATTAATTAAATTTGTTTTCTTTCTTTCTTTTTTTTGTTTTTTTTTTTTTTTGTTTTTTTGATTGGGATTACATGTCTGAGTTGTAATTTTCAAAAGGATTAACATTGGGAGACACAAGGAATCTAATTTAAAATGTGGGATCAATCAATCAATTATGCATATCATATAACCCCTCCATGCTTTCCATTTAGAATATGAAAGAAAAGGATAAGATAGAGAGATTTAGTAGATATTCAGATTCTCCATTTCCTTCCAAATTTTTCCATTGAATTGAAAACAGATTTTATAAATGAGTGTTAGATGGAGGAAGTTTCTTTCCTTCCATCTATCCAAACACAGTATAAACGAGTGTTGTCGGATGGAAGATGTGTGGCTTGTTGTCAACGTAAAATGTCCGTACTTTCTATTATTATTAAAAGATTCAGGGTTAGAAGTGCTACATTTTTTTAAAATTTTACTGACAATATTATTAAAAATATACATGTCTAAATATCATTAATGTTTAAATTTCATTATTTTTTACACACCAATTGCATTTGATCTCTTATATGTTTAGTACGATTGTTAGTATATGTAGAATTATTTTAAACAAATTGCTTATTAAGGTAACGAAATAAAATGGTGCAATTATTTCATAATCTTTTGAACGAGAGAAAATAATGAAACATGGAACATATGTGATATGAGTAGCTACTTTAAATATTGACATTTTCATACCTATATTAATTGGGATAAGCTCCTCCTCCATACCTTATCTCTTTATACCTTTTCATATTCTTTTTATGAGTTTTAATTGGTGCCTACACTGATTATCCGAATCGTATATCTCGTAAGCTTGGCAATGAAGGTCATTTATTCAAAAAATCAACTTTATCAGAAAATTGTAAATATAATAATAAATCACATTTTATTTTATAAAATAAATAGTAAATATAATTAAATTTAAACCATCTATTTTATAAAATAAAATGTGACTTGTTATCATATTTATAATTGTGTGATGAAACTAATTTTTTATAAGAATAACTTTCATTATAAGACTTACGAGATAGATAATTCAAATCTCTAGTGCAAGTCCCAATTAAAACTCATAAAAAAATATAAAATGGGAAGGGAAACGTATCCCATATTAACATACCATATTAAACGAATCCGTGAAGGGAATTTAGTACACTTATAAAAGGAGCAGCTATACTGTACAAAATTTGACGTTTAGTTGGCAAAATTCAAAACCCAATAACCACTTCACAACAAATTGAGCTTAGTTGTATTACACTTCCAAAAAAATAAAATAAAAAAATATAGACAATCGTTTACTTCTTCTTCTCAAAATTTTTTTTTTTTTGGTAACACAAGATATTATATAAGCGACAATCATTTACTTCATGTGGAGGGGTAAAATTAGTCCTAGAAATACATTTAAAATATTGATATTGATGACAGTGATAAAGTGTATGGTGGCCTCAACCATGTATGTAAATAACGGGTCCAATCCAAGGTGCTTCTATAGATTGCAAAAGATAAACTAAAATAAAATTGGCCTCAAATTAAAAAAATGGGCCTTGGAATTTTAGATTTAAATTAATTAAAAATTTCAGTTGAAAAACTAGTGGAATATCACTAATATTGAGTTTGTTGACTATTGTCAAGCCTACTCTTTAGCAACGAGGTTAAATTAAATTCATGTGCTATCAACAGAGAGAAGAAACATAATCGAGGCCTCACTTGAGAAGTCGACTATTTTGGTAAATTATTTTAGTTTTTATCTATTTTAATAAGTTAAAATTTTTGTGTTTTGAAAAGATAGTTGGATTTTTTTGTAATTGAATGTGATGTTTGCGAAAGAAAAAGTGAAATAACTATGAATTTAATGTGATATTTTGTCTTATTGACTATTTTAATATATTTTGTCTTTTTATGAATTTTAACCTAAAAAAAGTCAAAATTTCACTTTCCAAACAGGGCTTAAGGAGAAATTGTTTGATGGTCATGGAGTATTGTGTACTGTTGTATCCTTAAAAGAGACAAACTGATAGTGAGACCCATTATTTTAGTTAATAATATTTAAATTATGACACCACCTAAATTTATCTCAAGAACAAATTATAATTTCTCGTATTTAAGGACATAATCAAAGGAAGAACCTTTAAAAATTGGATTAAATATTCACTGTTGGAGGAGGTCGGTCGGTCGGAGCAAAAACACACCCTTTCGGCGGACCGACACTAACGAAAACTTTATACTGACAAAGATGTTTCGTGTTTTAAGCATGAAATTTTTATGCCCCAAAAGTCTCCAACCCAATTCACTGTTTAGGCTTAGTAATAAGTAAAAGAAAATATTTGAAACTTTTATTTTTTTTATTATAAATAATTTAATTTACAATGATATTGTATAATAAGTGTTAATTTTTTGATTTATTATACACTTAATCATATAAAAATTAACTCATTTATCACGTTGTTTCTAAACCTCTTAATAGTAATTAAAATGGTGAAATTTAACATAGTTTTATCAAAATTATTTTTTAAGAGCATCTCCAACCGTGAATCAGATTTTTCATCAAATCTGAGTCAAAAATGACCAATTTCATCAAATTTGATACCACTCGCTTCAACAGTGCATCAAATCCCGTATCAAATCCCGTGAGTCAACCGGTTGGTCGACCGGTGGGTCGACCGGTAAGCGTAAATATTTTTTCAAATGATGTAAAATGATGAAAACCCACCAATTGTTACCAATGATGAAAACCCACCAATTGTTAAACAAATTTTCACCAAATCAGCAATTGTTTCTGCACCATCAATTGTTTCTTTACACAATTCATCTCAGATTCATTAAACAATTGTTTCTTTAAACAATTCATTTGCAGCTTTCATTCTCAGATTGATGCAAGGGTCGACCGGTAAAGCAAAATTTTTTTTTTTTTTTTTTTTTTTACCTGTTTGAACCTTTTTTGACCGGTTTGAACCCAGCAATTATAAAGAAAATCGGTCGACTGGTTGGTCAACCGGCCGGGCAACCGGTTGGTCGACCGGGTGCTCCCTCCAACGGTCCGCAATAGTGTTTTGGTGAATTCAGTATTTCGTCCTCAATCTGATGAAATATTTGATGAAATCTCAATCTGATATCACTTTTGGTGAACCGTTGGAGCTGTGAACAGTAGCCTTTTCATCAGAATTTAAATTTGATATCACTTTTGGTGAACCATTGGAGATGGTCTAAGTTGGCTCATTGTAAAAAACACTTTTTTTTACTATACTTTTTCAATGGTTTCCTTTTTATTTTAATTTCTCATATTAGTTTGAGTTTTACTAATGATAATTCAAACTATTATTACATTTTCTATTAATTTTTATTTATTAAAAAAATATGTAGTCATGATTATCTTTGTTGATATATCAAATTTGACTCAAAATTTAACGCAACATTAAAAAAAAATTCGAATCAAGTAATCCCCGTAAAAGTCCAATAAAATAAAATAATAATAATAATCTAGGTAGAGTGTACCCACATCAAAATTTGTGTTTAAAGCTTGCACCACGAAATGATATGATGGCCATGTCTAGTGCAAATTGGCCTTCTTGCTGGTCCCCAATTTGGACCGCGACTACACAGTCCAGAGCCACTCTCTCTGTCTCTCTTTGGTTTCATTGCTTTTGCTTGGAGAGCATCTTTGTTTTAGGTATCTATACACTCACGTCCTAATAATAAAGTTGCTCAAGAATATTCTCAAAACTAGTCATTATTCATCTGAAAGTAGGCATAACAAATATATATATTTTCAGCAATGACGGTATCTAGATTAACTTATACGTATTTTGACTAATTCTCATCCCGGTCTAATCAAAGACAGGCTATCTACATGAAAATAATTGAGAAAGTGAATTCATAGGAGAAATTTCTTTACATGTGCAAACATCAATTATAGTTGGACACAATTCTCTTATATAAGTGAGACCCACATCTTTAATTAGTCTTGTGTGATAGAATTTTGTGTAAGATACCTAAAATTTGGTGGACAAATTGTTTTCAAAAATAATTTTTAAGAAAGTTTTGAAAAAAGCAATTTTAAGAAACAGATTTACAATTTTTTTGAATTTTCAAAAACTATTTTTACACGTAAATGAAGACAAGAATTATTTTCAAATATTTTACTTTTTTTATTCTAAAAAATATGCAAAAGATGAAATTTTGAAAATGGGCCAATGGCTATCTTTTATTTGATGGTTCCTCCTTCACTTTGTTCCAAAAGTATCCAAAGAGATTGCCTTTTTTTCTTAATTAATTGTTTGTTGGCCACAACAACTAACTTATCTTCAATGATATGGAGGATAAGTTAAAATTTTGAAATGCCACGATAATGAAATGGATATATAAGGCATCTAAGCTTTGTACTTCCAACAAAAGGATTAACATAGTTGAACTTAGCATTGATTTTTTTATTTTTAAATAAAAAAAGACTCGTTTATTCTTACTTTCGGTGGTTGTAATTTCATTCAAAATTTTTTTTTTTCCCTCACTTGTCTTTGTTTAATGTGATTTGCCTCCATGATCCACACAAACATGGCTACTATTATCTTTCTATATTGAAAAAAATAATGCTAGTATTCAAAAAAATAAAATATTTTAAAAGATGTACAAAATTTAAATATATGACAGAAATTTAAATTTGGTGTGGTCCACCGCATGAAGAATGAATTTAATCTAAACATTTCAAATTTTAAATAATTTTTTGAGAAATTTCTTTTAATGTGTATATAGTGGATTCAAAAAGAAGAAGGCAATGATAGCTAAAGATTTTTCATATCCAGTGATATTTATTTTATTTAATTTTCTAATAACTAGATTGCTTGAAATCAATAAACAAAGCACAATTACTTAAATGAAAATAATATCTACCTTGAACCTATTAAAAACATATTATATTTTGAATATGATTTTACATTATTTTTTTGTCTATTTTTTAAATCCACCCATCACATAAACAATCATAAAAATTGTAAAGCGGCCCAATCAAGCACGATTAATTAAATAATACTACGCATGCTTAACAAATAGCCCTTAAATTTAGAGATTAATATAAAAACCCCCCTTCTCGCTTTCAATTTCACTAGCTTAGCTTTCGCGGATAATTCTAAATTAATCTTGGGATTAAACAAAAGGGATTATAGATTTTTGAGTCCCTATCAGTATCAAAGGTTGGTGTGGACCAAAAGCAAAGTCTCTAACCAAGTTGCGAAGATCACCAGAATTTTCAAAGATCTACAACACTAGCTTTAACATTGATTTTCGGCTGTGGAATATATTCTAGCTATATATTAATAGTTTAAGGAGGAGCTTAAGGATCTTAGTTGACTTCACTGTTGAGAAAATTGTTGGTGTCGAATGGGACTCGAAAGGTCATTAGGCATGATAGTTATGAAAATGTAGTTTTTGTCATGTGCATGAGAAGTTATTCACTCTCAATCGTTGATCGTTGTGTAATCAACAGTAAAGATGCAAAGCATGATATGCTGAACACTATAGTATGTAATTTTTGCACCGAATTAATACTTGAGATGATGAAAATTATATTTATTGTCCAAGTTCATTGATTCAAAATATAAAAACAAACATACTGTAATGTGTAAATCATGTAATGTTTATCTCGTACAACCGACATTGATTTAGTCAAATGTGGTGGCTTCAATACACTATTTTATGTACCTAAAGCTATTATGACATGTAATATAGTGATATGATCACATGAGATCAAAACGTGAAACTCAACCGTGCTAATAAAGTTTGTTTGTTTGTTTGTTTTGTATTTGTTTTTTTTTCATTTTTTTTTATTTATTTTAAATGTGAGTTGAATGTAATCCAATTTGACGCAGACCAACCAAGGAGCTTTCTTGGAATTAAATTTTTGCACATATTTAATTAATTTCAGTTTACTTAGAACAGTTTTTCTACGAAGAAGTTAATAACAAAAACAGAAAAAATAAAATAAAATAAAATTGAGTATAATAGTAAAAGTAAAATTATTGTACATAATGTTATTGATCAATAAAAAATTAAAAATAAAATTAAGTGAACAAGTTTAATCTCTTACTAATCATATTTTGATCTGCAAATTAAGGCATAGAGTTGGGGGAGTAATTATTCAGTAATTCAGAGTATAGGCACGTGGTATTCTATAACATTGTGATTGGTGGAGAAAGTGGATAGGTGGGATATTGTGTTGGTGATTGAGGAACATAAAGAACATATTGAATGATAATTGATTAATAAGTATATATTCGTTGTACTCTAGAAAGATTAAATAATTTTCCGAATTGGAGTGTGTTAGTGGCACAACTGTTTATTACGTGCCAAAATCTATGGACATAATTCTTGTACAGAAACTCCACCCTACGGGTTGAAGAATAGCCCCAACATTTTCACCCATTTGTGGAACCCAATCCACGCCTTGTGGCCATCACCAACCCAGCCCGACATTACATTCTCTTCCACATTGGTTTTCTTTTTTTTAGCAACTCGCATTAATAATTTTTTATTTTTTATGAACAGATATGTACAAAAGTAGAGATAATAATGTGATAATTTATAGTGATTTTTTACTTTTTGACTAAAACATGTAGTTATCAAACAAGGTCTCATAGTAATTACCCCAAAAAAATTGGCACTCGTGTATTTATTTAAATAAGTGTATTTATTTAGATCATATCATCTCTCTACTTTTTTGTATATTTTTCGTAAAAAATCACAAAATATATACTTAATTAGATCATTTCAAATATCCCGAGTTTGATTTTACTCATCAGTAATACTATCAATCTGGGCTTAACTACCCAAAAATTATTTAAAATTATCATTTTATGGTTTAAATTTATTTTATATATAAACTTTATACTACACAAATTTAATTTTTACCACACAACCACCCACCCAAACTGGGTGGGTAAGTCCATATTCCAAACTTTTTCTTTATTCATACATTTTGCAAATTAGGGGTGAGCAGCGGATATATCGATCCGTCTAAACCAACTGAACCGAACCCATCTGCCGTATTTTGAACGGATGCGTGATGATGAGCAAACGTTTGCGGATTGATTTTTTTTCAATCCGCCTAGTTTTGGACGGATGGTGGATTTGAGATTCATTTGGCCGCAACCGAACCACTAAACCGCGTGCACCCCTAGTAATTTATAAGACTTTGTATTTTTAATTTGTTTAGATATTCCGTTTGTGTTTTTAATTGAAAAAGAACTTAAATATTCTGTTAAAAAAAAGTTTTCAACTTGAACATATTTTTTGAATTGAAAAAAAATAAATGTATTGTTTATCTATATTTTTTGGTTTTTAAATCTAACTCTAAAATAATAAATAAAAAAAGATGATATATGCTGATTGGTTTTTGTTTTCAAAAATAGATATCGATGTAACAAAATAGATACATACAATCTCTACTACTGCTCTGTTCATGGTTTTGGTAGTTTGAATTATTTTTATATTTTAATAACCACGTATTATAATACTTTATGTGGATGATGTATGTTATAATTATAATATGTGAATGAGCCATGCAATGATTATAATATTCTAAAGTTTCAAATTTTCTTTCTTTGGATGAGACATGCAGTGATTGTAATATTTTTTTAAGTCATTGACTGTAATATATATATATTTTTTTTGAGGAAGTGCACAAGTTGAATTATGTTGAAAATTTATAAAATTTTAAACCGCCAAACTAACTTGCATTCATCTGCCAATTTGCTTAATCCACTACAAGAAAAAACACCTTTGGCGACTAAATTTTTTGTCGCCAAAGGCCCTATTTTAGTCGCCAAATGTCGAAATTTCACTTTTCCCGACTAAAAATTTTAGTCGACCGTCTTGTCGCCAATACATGGTCGCTAATGCCTTTGGCGACTAAAAAACTGTTAGTCGCCAATATATATGTCTTCAGCGACGAAACAATTTGTCGCCAAATGCAATTCCATTTTTGGAAACTTTACATTTAGCGACTAAACTTTTAGTCGCCAATAGTGTTTTTTTATTTTTTTATTTTCACTTTCCTCGACTACACTTTTCGTCGCCAAAACGAAAACCATTCGGCGACTAAACTCTTTAGTCGCCAAAAGCATTTTTGAAAAAAAAAAAATTTCCCTCTCTGCCTGAGGACCTCCCACGGTTCGAACCTTAGACCTCCAAGTTCCAAACCTTCACAGCACTGTCCCCCCACTATGCCACTGAACCATCACGTGAATATAATTGTAATTTATATTATTTATATATTATTTTGACCGGTATTAATATAAAACTATATATATAAATATAATTATATATATTTAATATAATTTATGTAAAAAATAAATGATTTACTAAAAAAAAATTTAGGACACTTTTGGCGACTAAAATAAATTTTTAGTCGCCAATTTACTAATTTTCGGCTACTAATTATTTGTTTGTCGCTAAAAAATGAAGTTCCGTGTACAAATAAAGCAGTTTTGGCGACTAAATCTGGTTTTGGTCGCCAAAAACGTCCCCTTTTGGTTACTAAACTGAGTTTTAGTCGGCAATTGACAATTTTTAGCTACTAATTTTTTTTTGTAGCCAAAAATCTGCACTTTCAACGACAAAAATGTTTTTAGTCGGCAAAACACCTATAATCGGCGACTAAACTGTTTTTTAGTCGCCAAAACCATCACTTTTGGCTACTAAATTAATTTAGTCGCCAAAAACTGTTACTTTTGGCTACTAAACAAACTTTAGTCGCTGAAAACCCTATATTCGGCGACTAAACTGCCTTTTAGTCGCTAAAACCCTTATGTTCGGCGACGAAACTCTTTTAGTTGCTAAAACTGTTATGTTCGGCAACCAAAACTCTTTTAGTCGCCATTTCATGCACTTTCAGCGACGATTTTTTTTTTTTGGTCGTCATTTGTGCTTTTTGTTGTAGTGATCCACATCCACCGGATTACCGGACGGATGCGGATTAATTTTCTCTAATCCGCCAATTTCGCGGACGAATGATGGATTGGAAGTTTCACAGCCGCAATCGACCCATACCCACCCCTATTGCAAATGGATGTGTCCACGTCCAAGCATGATACATTTTTTGATTAACTTAAATAGTATGACTCCCCATTTTAAATGTGTCCAACACTCTCTAATGGAGTTCATTATATTATCTAATCAATTACAAAATATATTTTATTCAGACCCTCACATATTCGAACAAAATAATTTTCGATTTTAGTAGTAGTATTATTGTTACCACAGTGTAATCGTTAGTTTGATGTAAACTATTTTGTTCGATTTTAGTAGTAGTATTATTGTTACCGCAGTGCAATCGTTAGTTTGATGTAAACTTATAGTTATGTATTGTTAAGTTTTCTTATATAATTAAATATTTACTTTGTTAAAATCAATATTGGGAGAAAAAAAATAATTCGACAAATAAATATACAACATAAAAAATTAAAATTTTATGTTTCTAGTCTGTGTTTGGATCGAACTCTTCCAAGACATAAATTAGACGTTTAAGTACTATATTTATTGCGATGTACACCTTTGAATTTGGATGGTACTACCTGAATTTACAAAATCTGTCATTTGCACATACAAGTAATGATGGTGGGTCATCTATGCTCTTGCAAATGCTAAGACGGTAGTCCAGATAATTTGTAGTGTAATGTACCAAAGTAAGTACCCTACTCTATGGATGCAAATGCTTCATATGTACTACTTAATAGAAGTTTGTAGAAAGTCCAAGTGCAATGATGCATATGATATGAGTTTGGAGTGAGTTTCCTTTGCTTTATAAACACTCAAAAAAATTTTAAAAATTAAAAATTAAAAATGTTACAATAAATGACTAAAATATCGTTTGGTTTAATTTTTAAATTAACATTTGAATTAAAAAATTAAAAAATAAGTTTGATTTATAAATTTAAGACTCTTTAAAATTGTTTTTTTCTCTTTCCTATATTTTTTTCTTTTTTTAAATTATTAATAAATTAATAAATTATTTTTTTCTCTTCTCTCTCCTCTCTCATTCTCTCACATTTTACACATTAATCAATCAAATTTTTTCTCACACCCATTTATTTAATTATCAAAAAAAATAAAAATACAAATCATCCTAAAATTATTTTTAAAACTCATAACCAAATAAATTTTCAATTTTCAAAACTCTTGTTAAAAACTTATCTTTCAAAATACAACTCAAAACTATTTTTTTTTTTTTTTTTTATAAAAAAAACTAAACCAAACAGAGCCTAACAGTTTATACTATCTTATATTACTAAGAGATTCTCCAATGGCTTGCCATTGGAGTTGTTATTGCCAAATTATGGTAGAATTTCATAAAAAGCCATCTCCAATGGTTAGTTTTAGTAGCTGTTATCTTTGGCAAATGCCAAACCTTGTGTCAAATATGGCACGAGCTTTGGTAGCTGCCAAAACTGCTAAGTTAGTTTCAACCAACCGTTTCGTCCATCCCTCCCTCCCTCCCTCCCTTCCTCCCTCATCATCCTTTCCAAACACAGAAGCACTTTTCACCCAATTTCACCCCAAATTAAAAAATTTCAAACAGAAACAAACTAGCAAAATTTTAATTTCAACAATTTCAAGCAAAAAAATTTTAAAAAAAAAATAGAAAATAAACACAGTGAAGTCAAAAAAAATACCTGACAAAAATGTGGGGGGAGAATTCACCGTTCCAGTTCTGATAGCAGAATAGTTGTAGACAGAAGGTGTTTGCTTTCACTAAACAATTTCGTGGCCTCTGTGTAAGTGTTTTCATTCAATGACAATCCAGTCTGTGATCAGATTACAGCGCCCAAATCAAAAACAGAACATTCGTTACAGATGGGAAAATTTGAAAATCAACACACAAAAATCTTTATAAAGAAAAATTACTAGTAAATGAAAGTGAAAATTAGAGGAAAGAAAATAGAACAAGAAATAAGAAGAGGAAGAAGAAGAAAGAAAGAAAGAAAGAACCTTGCAAAAATAAGCAAATCGAGCATCAAGGGAAGGTTCTCTTCGTCCGTGGTTGGAAAGAGAAGCATCTGTATTAGGGATGGAAGGCTTCGATAGGTGGTCTTCCATGTCCATGGGAGATGAAGGAGGTGGGTTTGTGAGATTTGAAGACATGGATGATGAAGGAGTTTGTAAGATCGATCGATTTAGAGAGAACTGAGGAAGTTGCAAAGGCTACAGAGAGAAACAAAAAGAAGAAGACCAATATGGGTATGGACATGGCGTTTGGAGTCAGATCTAGCAAACAACAGCGATTGGCAGACGGCAGTGGGTTGTAGGAGAGAGAGAGAGAGAGAGAGAGAGAAAGAGAGAGAAAGAGAGAGAGACGAGTGAGATAAAAAGAGGGGTGGGGTAAACGACGGCGATTGGCAGTGATGGAGAGTAGAGAGAGAAGTTTCTATCGTGGGGAGGAGCTTGCACCGTCGTTGATCAGTATAGAGAGAGAAGACAAACAAAGAGTATTTAGAGAATAGAGAGAGGAAGATGATTATAGAGAATAGAGATAGAGGAAGATGATTCTAGACAATAGAGATCTCAGCCATTGGAAATGAAAGGTAGAGATCTTAGCCGTTGGAAATGAGAGATAGAGTGTCTTGGAATGTGTAACATGAGCCCAACGGCTCTATTTCAATCTGAAAGTAAAAAAACAACTATTTTTCCAAACAAACAAGACACCAACAGTTATAATTAAACGACTATTTTTCTTTCAATTTGAGTAGCATAAATACACACACCTTGTTTCACCAATTTGAGTTCACAACAACAATTTTTTTTTTCAATTATATTTTTCTTTTCTATGTTTCACACAATCAGTATGGAAGGTTCATTAAAAACAAAAAGAGGAAAATCATTCACAACTCAAGAAGATATGTCTATTTCTAGAGCTTGGTGTCATATTACTAAAGATCCAATTGTTGAGAATTCGCAATCTCATGCTCATTTTTGGGGAAGAATTTTTAAAAATTATTGTTCATTGCAGAATGATCACTCAAGAATACAAGTGTCTATCTCATCTCGATGGGGTGTAATCATGAAATATTGCAACAAATTTGGTGGATGTTTAGCGCAAGTCGAAAATCTACACCCAAATGAGATGTCTCAAGTTGATATAGTAAGATTTCATCTTCATTTATTATGTTAGTTTTTTTATTTTATTTTGTCTTATATAAAAATTAACTAATTAATTAATTTAATATTTTATTGATACAGATGCTTCAAGCAAAACTGTTATACCATCAAGATGAAAACAAACATTTTTCTTTTGAATATTGTTGGCCAATCTTGCAAAACAATATTAGGTAGCAAGATTTAGCTCCTATGAACATAGTGAAGTCAATGATACATTCCCCGTTTTCTCCTAATTCAGTCCCTAATTCCCCTGTGGATAATTGTATTTCTTTTGAAGACGACAATAGTCCAAGTGTTAGTAACAATCCAACTGTTGGTAATAATCAGATCGATGAGGGTAGTGTCTCTACAAGGGGTAAAAGGCCTATGGGTAGCTACAAAAAAATTATTTCGGAGAAATCAAATAGTTGAACCTGAAGTCCAAAAAATGAGCATACAATTGGAGATATTTAAGCCACATCTTGCTGAGAAGGAAAAGAAAAAGGCTAAAAGAGAAGAAAAAAAGTATTCAAGCACTACAGGAGATGAAAGTGATTGAGATCAAAAGACAAGAACATGAGATCCAAAGGCATGAACATGAGATTAAAAAGGAAGAACATTTGATAATGACTACGGACATTCCTCATTTGGACCCTCAGATTACACAATGCGAAAAAATGAGATTTTCGCCAAGTGGTTCGCACATGTCAGTTGTTGTTCAAAATTGTGAAATTAAATAAATAGATTTATGAAGAAAACAAATTATATACCAAGAACATATGCTGATAATTACAACTAAATTTCGACAGAAATACACAAAACAATAAAAGGGTAAAGAGATGAAAACCGAAGCCTGCACGGAAGTAGTTTCCTTAAAACAGATTTCGCCGCCTCACGGGTCGAGTGCTTGAGGAAACCCGGCGTCTGTCTCCCAGGATACGACGGTCAAAACCAGCTACGGCAGAAGCACTATCTGTCTAGCTTAGCGAACAAAAACAGTGGCAGCACTCTCTCACAATAGGAACTTTCTGGCAAACTGACTTGTAAAATGGAAGCAAAAATTTCTATATAGAAACTTGACAGGAGAGTCTCAATTTATACATGTATAGGGAAGAGAGGAAGAGCCTCCAGCCTTTAAGGCTAGTCATTAAAACACCAAGCATCCATAGCCCCTTTCCACAAAATGAAAAGTATGGATGCCCAAAGGATTCACACCCTTTAGCCAAGAAAAAAGATTTAAATACTCTTTAAAATCCTATTCATGAATCTAACATCATGAAGTAATTTCTTGGCAATTTCTTATTCAAAACCCAAAGGTTTTTGGCTCACTTGGACCCAACACAATAAATGGTTGGGACCCACTTTAATATTTAATTAAAGTCACCACACTTTAATATTAAATTAAAGTCACCAAAAAACATTTTTTCCAACAATCCCCCACATGAATAAAAATTGACCGAAAGACTCAACAAACGGACATCGTTCAACAATAATGACTCGAAAGAGAGTATAACGGACTAACCCCGACATCAGAGAAGGTAGCCTTTGGCTTTGAACCTCTCCCAGTGAAAACCTATCGAGTTTACTGGCTGATCAGTGAATAAGACATCTTGAACTGCTCTGCCGTTTATGTAAACTGAAACAATAGATCTCACACGGGAATTACTCCTACCACCATTCTGTTCTCACTGGTGTGCCCTGTGTGGCCCTGGACACTAGCCTGGTTCAGCGAGTGGTTTCAAAGAATCTTGGCCTATCCAATTCTTCTAGAAGCGGCCCCACTTCACACTCACATAGGTGACTCTACTTGAGTATCCTGCAATACTCAGTTCAACAGCTTAACGCACAAGAGTCATTAAAAGCTCAGCTTATCCTCTACACTTGCAGATATCACTGATAGAAGGAATGGCTGGAGGTTTAACCTCCTCAGTGACATACCACCGTTACACGCAATTAGGTTGTCCCATTGGCCCTAGATCTTGGGATCTCCAATCAACTAGGTTGGATTTCCATTCCGGTAACTTCCAAAGGCCTTAACCCCATTCCTTTTGACGACGTTTCAACTAACACTCGACTTAACCCTTTGGTTAGCGGATCCGCAATGTTGTCCTTAGACTTTACATAGTCTAAAGAGACAACTCCATTCGAGAGTAGTTGACGCATGGAATTATGTCTACGACGGATATGTCTAGACTTTCCATTATACATATTACTCTGTGCCCTACCAATTGCAGATTGACAATCACAATGAATACAAATAGCTGGCATAGGTTTAGACCAACGTGGAATATCTTCAATGAAATGGCGAAGCCATTCTGCTTCTTCCGTTCCTTTATCCAAAGCAATAAACTCTGATTCCATCGTTGATCTAGATATACACGTTTGCTTGGAAGATTTCCAAGACATGGCTGCCCCACCAAGAGTGAACACATATCCACTAGTGGACTTTGAGTCCTTTATATCTGATATCCAATTCGCGTCACTATATCCTTCAAGCACCGCTGGATATCGAGTATAATGCAGCCCATAATCCCGAGTGTAGTGTAAATACCTTAACACCCGCACAATGCCCTTCCAATGAGAAGCATCAGGATTACTTGTGTATCTACTAAGCCTGCTAACCGAGTAAGCTATATCTGGCCTAGTACAACTCATCAGATACATTAAACTTCCAATTACCCGAGAATATTCTAACTGAGAGACACTCTCTTTATTATTCTTGGTAAAGTGTAGACTTAAGTCTACAGGTGTCGATGACACACTCGTATCTGATCCACTAAACTTCTCAAGTATCTTATCAATATAATGAGACTGAGATAGTACAATTCCGCCAGAGATTCTGGTAACCTTAATTCCCAGAATAATATCTGCAATGTCCATATCCTTCATGTCAAACTTAAAGTTTAACAACTTCTTGGTAGTTTTGATCATTTCATCATTACTACCTATAATGAGCATATCATCAACATATAGACACAAAATGACATAACCTCTGTCAGTGTCTTTGACATAAACACACATGTCACATTCGTTGATTCTAAACCCACTTGACAACATTACGTTGTCAAACTTCTCATGCCATTGTTTAGTCGCTTGCTTCAAACCAAACAATGATTTGACAAGTTTACAGACTTTCTTGCTCCATATAGATTTCTTCATTCAAATCCCCATTTAAGAAAGCTGTCTTTACATCCATCTGGTGTATCTCCAGATTGCGCAAAGCTGCTATCGTAATCACCATGCGAATGGATGTTATCCTAGTTACAGGTGAGTACGTATCAAAGTAACCCAGGCCTTCTCGTTGCATGTACCCTCTGATAACGAGCCTCGCCTTATACTTGTCAATTGACCCATCGGCCTTCATCTTTCTTTTAAAAATCCATTTGCAGCCTAAAGGCTTGCAACCTGGAGGTAAATCTACCAACTCCCAGGTGTGGTTCTGTAAGATGGAGTCAATCTCACTTTTGATCGCTTCTTTCCATAAAGGACTCTCAGGAGAAGTCACAGCTTCATGGAAAGTTTGAGGTTCGTTCTCAACCATATAAGTCAAGAAGTCTGGATCAAAAGACTTGGACATCCTAGCCCTTTTGCTCCTTCAAGGCTGATCAACACCTTGATTCTCAACTTGATCATCAAAATGATCATCATCACTAGCAAGCTCATCAAATTGCTCCAAAACCTCGGAACCCCTTCTTAGGTTCGGCAAGGAAAAATGTCTTCAAAGAAACATGCATTCCTTAACTCCATGATGGTATTCCTGTGAATGTTTGAAGTTTCAGACTTATGTACAAGAAACCGATATGCACTACTATTATGTGCATAACCAATGAATATACAATCCACGGATTTCGGGCCTATCCTAACCCGTTAGGGTATAGGAATCGCCACAATTGCAAGACACCCCCACATTTGTAAGAATTTATAAGAAGGCTTAACGCCTTTTCATAACTCATACGGGATCTTGTCCACTTCGCTTCAACACAAGTTTCACACTTGTGTTTCGTCAGAACGACCTTGTCGGACTCAAAAAACCATGCGAAAAACATGTTTACTGAGAAGAGTCCTTGTTCACAGGGGGCTTCTTCCTTATCCCAGAAAATTTGCCATGCTCAATGACATTGGCCTTCACTGAGGAGGTACTCCCTCATTTCTTTCTATTATCCTCCTCAATTCAGAGTCGAATAATCAGGTCTTCTCTGTAGAATTAATACAAAGTCTTAAACAGATCCTTGTGTCACAATGATTATGAAACTCTCAAAATCATATCACAGTAAATACATTCCCAGAATGTCATCAACCGAATTAGGCACCCAAATATATTTGGTCCAACCTATCACTCTGCAGCCAATAGTCTTACTATTAGGAAACACAAATCCAGTGTTCAATAGTCTACTATTTGGAACTTCATAACATGGCCAGTAGTCTTATCACTAGGAATCACTAATTTCTCAGCATGTGGTCAGTAGACTTTCTACTACTAGGAATCACAATGTCTTAACCTGTGATCAGTAGTCACTTTACTATTAGGAATCACAACGTCCTGACATAGGATCAATAGACTCTTTCATTACTAGGAATCATCATGTCTTGACATATGACCAGTAGCCTCTCCACTACTAGGAATCATGATGTCTCGACATGTGATCAGTAATCTATTCACTACTAGGAACCACAATCTCATAACTGTGTAGCCAGTGGTCTAACACCTCCTAGGAACCACTAGTTTTCTATCTCTGTGATCAGTGATCTTGAACTCACTAGGAGCCACCAATTTAAGAATATATTTGGAATTTAAAAATCTAAAAAATATTCACCCACTATAAGAGGTTGTCTCAACTTTGCTTTCAAGCACAGTCACATAGCAAAAAATGCTATAAATAACACAAGGATACCATAGTAGTTGCCTCTGATCAATTCAGAGATATTTTAATGCAATCTTATGATTTCCTTTAAGAAACTCGCGAGGCAAAGGTTGTCAAGTGGAAAAACATTTCTGTTTGTCACCTTTTGAAGCCATTTCTGAAACATCACAACAGAATTTCACTTCTGTGATTTCAGAAATTAAACTTAACCCTTAGAAAATCCCTCAGGTGGAAATTTAATTCAAAACTAGTCTCACCATTTAACCTAGAATCGAACATGGTCAGGAATGTTCCCAGGAAGATTGGAGGGGTCACATCGGTCCCACTTAAAACCCAGTTAACCTTTTGACAAAACATCCAAGAGCATGTTGACTCCTAGTTCATAGGGAACAATTTTAAAATTAAGATTTCCAAGGGATAAACCAGGTTATAACAAACCGATTTCCAAGCAAATAAAATTTGCTACCAAAATTACACCACTCATAAAAGTTAACCGGTACTCCCGGAACTAAGCCCATTATTTCTGAATAAAATCAGAAATATTTTAGCTAATGCTAAAATTTGGTGTCCTTCTCAAAACCAAAACACTTTGGACATAATCAGATTATAACCAAAGACTTTCTCCAAACTTGGTTTTCCAACACTTTGGGAATAAAATGATTAAACCCAAAGACTTCCTCAAACTCCAAGGTTTGAAACCAAATCCATCTTAGTTGTCATTTCTGAACAAATAAGAACTACTCTTTAGCCAAAGCTAAACACTTTGGTTTCTATCACAGAAAACCAAACCAAGTTCCAAACTTACAAGCAATTTAAAAATTGCTATAACAATTACACGCATATAAAATGCTTCTAACAAAATAAGCAAATAAAACTTGCTACCAAAAATTGGTAAACAAACCAACTAAATCTCAAGCAAACATGCTTCAAACATTTAAATAAAATAGCCAATCCATAAGGATTTTATTTAGTCCAAAAGCCTTTCCACGCTTAGGTATTCCTATTCAACACAAAAGTTAGTAGTCCAAACATTTTTATTTTTACATCCCAAATACTATTCATTTGGTTTTATATTTGTTTTTCGCATTGGTATCCCTACAAAGAAAGTTAGTAGCAAACCACAACAAAATACAAACAAATAATCTAAAAATTTAATTATAATAAATAATTGAAACCATCTAGCCAACTATTTATAAAATTAACCACTGAATTAAAATGCCAATTAAATTAAAACTTTAAAATAAAGTTCAATACTCATGAGTTATAAATGAAATTAATTCATAATAAACATTTAAACTAATAACTCCAAATAGATAAGTCAAATTCAAAGTTAATGCACCCAATTAAATAATTCAGATTAATGCACCTAATTAAATAACTCAGATTAATGCACCTAATTAAATAATTTAGATTAATGCACCTAATTAAATAACTCAAATTAATGCACCCAATTAGATAATTTAGAATAATGCACCTAATTAAATAATTCACATTAATCATGTACACAATTCATAAAAACTCTATAACTCCAAAATACATTAAATTATATAATCTAGTCTAGAAAATAATAAGCATGTAACAAATTAAAACTAGAATAGAATTAGCATGTCAAAATTGCAACATCCATAAATTATATTTTATAACCTTAAAATTCATGCAAATCATGGTAGGGGAATGATGAACCATACGCATAAAACAAGATCATACTAATACAATTAAGTATGCAAATTATGATAGAGCATTCTAATTAAATTAAGCAATTAGAGAATAACATTGCATAATTTACAATCATTGAAATAGTAAGCAATTCCGCAACAATTCCTAGTAACATTATACAAAGCTAACCTAATAGTCTATATAAATCTATTCGATCAATTTCATAGAAAATATATATAAAAATCTGTTTTAAGCTTGTTGTTCAAAATTGTGAAATTAAATAAATAGATTTATGAAGAAAACAAATTATATATCAAGAACATATGCTGATAATTACAACTAAATTTCAACAGAAATACACAAAACAATAAAAGGGTAAAGAGATGAAAACCGAAGCCTGCACGGAAGCAGTTTCCTTAAAACAGATTTCGCCGCCTCACGGGTCGAGTACTTGAGGAAACCCGGCGTCTGTCTCCCAGGATACGACGGTCAAAACCAGCTACGGCAGAAGCACTATCTGTCTAGCTTAGCGAACAAAAACAGTGGCAGCACTCTCACAATAGGAACTTTCTGGCAAACTGACTTGTAAAATGGAAGCAAAAATTTCTATATAGAAACTTGACAGGAGGGTCTCAATTTATACATGTATAGGGAAGAGAGGAAGAGCCTCCAGCCTTTAAGGCTAGTCATTAAAACACCAAACATCCATAGCCCCTTTCCACAAAATGAAAAATATGGATGCCCAAAGGATTCACACCCTTTAGCCAAGAAAAAAGATTTAAATACTCTTTAAAATCCTATTTATGAATCTAACATCATGAAGTAATTTCTTGGCAATTTCTTATTCAAAACCCAAAGGTTTTTGGCTCACTTGGACCCAACACAATAAATGGTTGGGACCCACTTTAATATTTAATTAAAGTCACCACACTTTAATATTAAATTAAAGTCACCAAAAAACATTTTTTCCAACATCAGTAACCCAAATTACTATTTTCCCATGCCTCTGATAAGTAATTACGAGAGAATGTATTTTTTAATTTTGCAATGTCATTTATTTTTTAATGTAATTGTTAGTCTTTTTTTGCAAAGTCTTTTTTATTTTGTAATGTAATGTAGTGGTCCATTTATTTTTTAGTATTTTTATGTTCCAATGTAATTTTATTTTTGCAATGTATAATGTTGACTATTTTTTAGTATAATCTTGTATTGATATGTTTTTTGGTTACGTGAATTATATTTAAATTTTTTTCTCAATTTTTTAATTATTTTTTTCATTTTTATATTTGTCTAGTCGGGAATAATATAAATATATAATTTTTTTTTAAGAACAATTAAAAAAAGGTTACAAAAGACAAAAAATAAACAAAAAAAAAAAAACTAAAAAACTTATATCTAAACTACACCTACAAACTTGAAAAGAAAGTTGGTTGAGATTTACCAAATAACATGTACTCATTGGAGCACTATTGCTATAATTTGGCAAAATAATACTATTCATTAGTAATAGCAATGCTATTTTAACAAACACCATTAGAGATGCTCTAATGTGTCAAGCTAGTTATGAGTGTTATTGTAGATATACAGGAGTGATGAGATCTGTTAAATAATATTATAAACAAAATACATATAAAAATGTGATAAGTATAGTATTATGAAGAAAGAGAGAGGGAAAAAAAAAAAAATCTCCCTACTTCTAAGTTTCTTCTAATCTAAAGGAACTCAGTTCCTTCTGCCATTTTTTATGCAAGTGAATGGATTGGTTTTCTTTTAATTACTTCCGTTTGGAAATAAACTATTTTAGTAATTTTTTTTAGTATGTTTGAAATAATTTTTAAATTTTTTACAAAAAAAAAAAAAAGTATAAAAAATAGAGAAAAAATAAAATTTTTGACCTTTTAACCTCTTTAATAATTTTTTAACTTTTAAATTAAAATATAATGTTCCCAAACTCCAGACATCTTGCAGGGATTTATAGTTTGTACGTGTAAATGTTATTCAAGATTTTTGTATTTGTTTAGCATCACTCTTCCATCTTGGGAGTATATATTTTAGGTAAATTATACTATCAACTTGAGGGTTAATAAAAAAGGGAGATCTATGTGTAGGTTTTAATAGATAAATTTATTATCTAATACGTTTTATAATAAATGATGATGTATTTTTCCCAACGAGAGATGGATCGGGCTGGTCCAAGCTTCCAACAGGTCTGTTGGCCCGGAAGTCCGTGGAGCGTTCCTACAAAAAGGTCCAATGGGAAAAGTAGTCCCTCGGCGAACCTTCCGACGATTGGGTTAGAATAATAGAGATTGATGATATAGAGAGAGAGAAGAGGAGGAAAATGAAGAATTTAACCTTTGATGTGTCTTGAAAACTTCCTTATATCCTTTGCTCATAATTTCCTTGTCCATTCCATCCTGTCGTGTTGGCCGAAAGCCTATGTTCTAGTTTGCGTTGTCCATGGTGAGTTTGTATATTTCGACGTGAGGAGGTTGTCCCATTAAATGCTGCGAGAGCTTCATTAATGGCTGATGTATAGTGTAATAACTTTGCAGGATCTTTGTCTGCTTATATGTCTAAGCCCTGTTTAGCAAGTATTCGAATGTTATTGGTCCTAGCCTAATATTGATGTTATTGGGCTTTGATTGCAAGAATGTGGACTGGGCCTTGATCCGTGGGTTGGGCCCTCCTGGGTTGGACCCTCCTAAGTGCCCATCGGTATGAAATAATATTTTTCATCAAACACTGTTAAAAAAAAGTTATTAATTATTAATTTTCAATTTAAAAATTATCATAAAAAATATCACTAATTATAAATTTTACCAATAATTAAAAAAAGGTCACAAAAAAAGTCTTTAATTTTTAATTTTCAGCAACAATTTAAAAAATTCATCACAGAAAAATGTCACCAAATTTAAATTTTAGCGATAACTTATAAAAACGAAGATAAAAAAATAAAAAGTTACTAATTGTCAATTTTTAGCAACACATACAAAAAATTCTCACAAAAAATATTTTTAGTTACGATTTTACTATGACTTATTTTTAATAAGACTTGATAGAAATTAAATCTAACTATTATGACCTATTGATAATGTACCCTAATAAAAACATCATATGGTCTATAAATTTAAAATAATTACATTAATTTTTTCTCTTCGTTACAAACAGTGTGTATAATACATAGATATAATCAAGAGGAAAATAAACAAAAAATTTCCCTTCCCCATGTGAGCCACGGCTTATGGGAAAATTCTATTTTCACACACTTAATTATTTCAGTACATATTTTTTTCAGTATACACACTTATTAATTAATTTTCTCAATCTACACACTAAAAATTACAATTATATCATTCACTTGTACACACACTACTCAACCCTCATTTCCAGACACTTGTTGAGTGACCTTGATTTCAGATTTGTAGACCCATTGTAGACTCACGTAAAAACCATTCAAGACCATAGTGTGAAATGAAATAAAGGCAAAGTCCTCTATTGAAGACCTCCATTGAAGACTCTATTGAACCTCTATTAAAAATACCATTGAAAACCCTCCAAAATATTGTTGAAGATGAGGCATCTTTTTATCTTGTTATTACATTTACCATTTTGTTATTACATTTACCATTTTCAGATCTCTGTGCACTCTATTGCCATAAAACCCTCGTTTTTTGTTTTTTGTTTTTTTTTTGGGAATTTCGGCACTAGATTTCCAAAATTTTACATTTAATTCGAAACTTAACTTCCAAATAGAAGTAATTAGTTCAACAAATTTATTACAAAAAAAAAAAATTAAAATAAAAAACTTTCGGCAGTTGATATCTGAATATAATGAAATAATTCGACAGTTGATGTCCAAATATAATGAAATAATTCGACACTGGTTGTTTGACTAAAAACAGCAAAAGGAAAAAAAAAATCTACACGAAAAAACTAACATTTTTATCACTAATAGAGTATAAATCTAGAGATTAAAGTAATATGAGAGTTGTTATAAGAGTATTGTTTTGCAAGCAATAGAGGAGTATAGAATATGTAGCATGCAAAGTAATAATAATAAAAAAAATTAGAATTTAGTTTTTTTATTCAAAAAGTATACATTGAGATTTTTTTATTTTTAAAAGATGTGTACTGAAAATATTTTTATATCTATATAACAAGGGAAGGGTATTTTTGAATTGGGGATGGGACATTTGCATGTGTGTCAAAATATAGACCATAAGATTGATTCAATCTAGGGTTGAAAATATCCTACTCTTATTTGTCTTATTTGGACATTTCAATGGTTTAGATCAATTTTACTAAATTTAATAAATGGTCCAGATTTAGCTTTGGTTCCCACACTGAAAAACGTCTTCCTCTTTCTCTCACAGACGTCTTTTTCCTCTTTCTCTCTGATTTTGATTTCAAAATTTGAAATTCCATTCTCTCTCACACCTCTTCCTCTTCCCACCATACATCTTCTTCTTTCCACCAAGCTTTCTCTCTCTAGAAGTTTAAGTAATCTCCGGTGGTGATTTCCTTCGACGGAATATAACCCCGCTGAGAGGGGGTGATTTGTATCATCTGGCTCAATGTTTTCCTCCTCTCTCTCTACACAAATCCAAGGTAAAAGGCTAAATCCTCGCCTTTTTTTACTCCCCTTTTTGTTATTGTTCCATTGGGTTTGTTATTGTTTAATCTTTGCCTCCCCTCTTTCTAATCTAGACAGCTCTCTGCTGGTTTTTTTTTTTGTTTTGTTTTGAAGTGGGTGTGTGAATCTAGGGTTTTATTTGGGTTTTGGATTTTGGATTTTGATATGATAATCAATCTTTGCCTCTTCTCTCTCTCTCTTTCCCTCTCACTTTTTTCCCCTCTTTTATTTGGATTTGTTTTTCTTTTTTCTTATTTGTTACAGCACAGAATTCCAAATAGCAAAATTCTTGGACAGAATTACCAGCACAGAATTATTTCTTTTTATTAGATTCTGTTTCTACAAAAATGAGTTGGGTATGAGTGTTTACTATTATGAGTAAGAAATGTGTTTGGCACTTTACATTGCCTTCTTAATACTTTTGCTCTCTCTATTCAACCTTTTTGTAAGTAGATTAGTTTTGGTTGAAGCTAACTTCTATGGTTGAATAAAAGAAGCCTTGACACTGTTCCAGATCCTTTTAGGGCAACAATTGAATTGTGTTGAACTCCAGCAATCTGAACCAATTGAATTTTTATTTTTTATTTTTTTATGGTTTGTATAGTTAGTCTTTGGGTTTGGGTTTGAACTTGCAAAATTTCATCAATGTGGTAAATTAATTGTCTATTTGTTGCTGAGAAAGTGGCGAAAAAAGTAAAGAAAGTTAAATTTTGGTTACTGTCATTCCTGGGTTTTGCTTAAAGATCTATTACGATTGTATTTTGTCAAAATTAATATTTTTTTATTGGGTTTTGTACTCAATAACAAGGGTTTCACGCACTACCTTTGTTGAAGCACCACTAATCTATCTCATTATATTTTTTCTACTATATCTTTAAGCACCATTATCTTTAACGTATCTCTTTATATTTTTTCTACTCTATGTTTAAGCACCATTAATCAACCTTTGTAGTGACTTCGACTGCGGCAATGGAACAGACTAAGGTTATGGGTATTCGTTTTGGCCTTGTTGGCTCTGTTTCAGTGTCTTGGTCTTGCTAGCGCTGTTCAAGGATATCCCAAATAGTTATTTTAATTAGTTAGTTTTGTTGGAGATGTTAAAACCATGGGAAAAACTACTGGAAACTTTAATTAATTAGTTTTGTTGATTAATTAGTTGATTTCCTTTTGCTGATTTGTATTCGATTGGTATTAAATTAGTTTAGATTTCTAGATTTGTTTTAAATCAATTTCTAAAGTCACCATTAATCTATCTTTTTTTTTTTTGAACAGCCCATTAATCTATCTATTTAAGCACCACTATGTTTTCTGCCATACGATGCAGTGACTTTGATAGCGGCAATGGAGCAGACTAAGGTTGTGGGTATTTGGTGTTTGGGTATTCAGTGATTTGTTCAATGAGATCCCAAACAGATATTTTAATTAGTTAGTTTTGTTGAAACACTAAGGAAAGTTGCTGTAAAGTTTAATTGGTTTTATTGATTAATTAGTTAGTTTCGTTGCTAAAATTGTGATAGATTTGAACTATACTTTAGTTTTGTTTGGTTTGATGCTAAACATTAGTTTTGTTTTTTATTTTTTGCAATATTTGTTGGTAACAGGGTGCTTGGTTTCCATTGTAGGTTTAATGTTATTGTTTTAGCTTCTTCCTCTCATCTTCCTCATTGTTTTCACCTCCTCACCATGGATTTGAGACCACTTCAACTTTCTCTTCAATGTAGTCGTCACAGCCTATTCTAAAATCTCAACCATCACAGTTTTCACCATTGGTTTGTGGTGATTGCGAAGCAACAATTGAGACTTGATATACAAAGTGCTGATGGACGACTGAAACACTTAAAGTGATTTCGAGGCCACGATTCAATGGGTATCCTCCATCACAATCTATGGTCTCTTTCTTATTCTATCTCTCCATTAGTGTAAACATTTTTCAATAATTATTCCTAAATTCTAATTTTTATTCCTGTCGTTAATTAGAATAACACCGATTGGCTCCAATATTTGCAAATCGAGAATTAGATTCTTATTGAAGCAGCCACACCCTGCAGTGCATTTGGCTGGATTATAGAGAGCTTCCAGCCATCAACAGGTTAATAATTTTGTTATTATCATTAGTTTGTTTTACATAGCATTTGTTTAGTAATTTGTTATACATACCATTTGTTTTGTTGTACATTTGTTATACATAGCCATCAAGCAGGTTAGTAATTTGTTACACATAGCATTTGTTTTGTTGTCATTGGTATATGTCTGAATGAAGGTTACAATTATAGTCAATAGTGGTTTAAGAAGAGAAAACACAAGTTTAATTGCTTTATTACATTTATGCCATGGATTCCTATAATTTGTATTTGAAGGTTTGCCTTTGTGGTGTATTATATAACTATGTATATATTTGGATTGGTTGATTGGCAAAACTATTTTATTTGTTTGACTTAATTGCATTTCCATTTTTGTTTTTTGTTTTTAATTTGCTTAATAGGCTCACATTAGAGAGCATGATGAAGAAGTAAAACTTCTTCAGAACTTATCACATCCAAACACTCAAGTAAGAATCTGATTTGTATTCTTATTTAAGCAATGGTTGCTCATTCTAATTGTCTAACTTTTTCTTTTGGTTGGTTGTCTTCCTTGACTCTACAAGTCTATGAATTAATCATCAATCATGCATGCTATTGAGTTGAAAAGTTGAATAAATTTTAAAGCAATGGTTCAATCTTTTCTTACAATTATCATACTTTGGGTATCAATTAGGCCATTTACAACTAGGGATTGATTGGGTCTCTGAAACATGCAACATGAAGTTTCTATTGGGCCTCTGGTTTTCTGATTGAGTCACAAATTATTGTCTTTTATTAATGATTTCAATTAGATGTCTGATATTGTCTTGAGGGTTCCAAGGATGCTCTATTTTCGAAGAGGTGTAAGGTTTGAGCCCTCTTGAAGTTTTATTACTGGTTGGAGCACAACCCACTATTTCACTCTATTTTTCTCAGTGATTTGTTTGTTTTTCTTTGTGATTTGTATATAGGAGGAAAACCTTGATCATGTAGATTTTTGTTATTGGTTAGATTCATTCCCAACTTTCTTCCCAAAACAAAGAGAACTTTTGGATATTGCTATAAAACTTTCTAATTACTTTGATCATGTGGATTCTTTGGTTGGGATTAATTTGAATTATGTTAGGAAGGTTTCTGATTGTGAAGAGAGGGAATAAGCTGATATATTGCATTTACTTTCTTAAGATTTGAATCGAAGAAAGAAAGAGAAACTTTTGTAGTTGGGAATAAAGAGAAACTATTTGTAATAGGTTTCTCTTCAATTGATTGATGTTTGGTCCTCTCACTTTCTTTTTCTCTCTGTATCTCTTTGAAGAACATGTACGTGTGTTTAGCTAATATTTGTTTGGGTTTAGGAATTTGCTTACATTAATTAGCTGGAAATTAGCTGGAAATTCTATTAGGTAGTTTCAATTATATTCTTAGCAATAAAATTTGATGTTATCTGCCACTTTAACATTAACAAAAAGTACATGTGGAGGGAAGCATTATGCATATGATTTTTCGCATCACTAAAATATGAACTTGGCATCACTAAATTTGTCTTTCTTGGGTTAATAAAAATCCCGGTGGTATAATTCCAAAGGAAAGCATTATGCATATGATTTTTTGCTTCTTTTTTTTTTTTTTTTTTGGTAATTTTTTTTTTTTAAATTCTATTAGTAGCCATGCCTATGAGCTTTATATCTTAATAAATACTATTCAATAATAATTTTTTGGCACTTCAATTTCTCGTGGGATTGAATTGTGGAGGTGCTAATATGACTTTTTTCTTTCTTTTCCCTCTCCTGTAGAAACATTGCTTAAGATTGGCATAGTTATGCTTATGTTTGTTTTTTAAAGGCATATTTATGAAAATGTCTATGTTACGGATGTGTTGTATAATATTCGTAGGTGTGTTTGGAACGTGGATTTTGGTAGGATTATGAAGAGAGAAAGTAAAAAAATTAGTGAAATGTGAATGGAATATAAACTAAATTATTTCTCTATTTTCCTTTTCCTTTCCCTTTCCAAATCCCCATTCATGATCCAAACACAACGTTAGCATTAAAAGAAAGTATGAATGCAATTCCAAGCTTGATAAAATATTCAAATGCATGTTTCATTTTGTTGTCTATTTTGACATATGTAAGTCGTGGGGATTACACTTTAATTCCATTTGTTGAACATAAATATTTCAAGTAGCTCATAATGCTTTGAGTTTTATAGGCGAGTGAAATTGCTATTCAAGCCTCTCCATCATGGTATGTGCAAGATTTGGGTATGAACTTGTCACCAACACTATGACACTCTAATTTTGATACGGTTGTTAGAATGAAAAGGAATGCCAAGTTCATATTTTAAGTTCATTATTCTTTTATTTGAAGCAAATGGATTGACTGGTTTTGAGTTTATGGTTTTTTTTTTTCCCTTCTTTTAAATTGATCATATCCTTTGAATAATATTTTTATGGAATACAGTAAATTATCATCTCGAAACCAATTGTCTTCATTGTTCTTTGTCTTGATATTTCATATAGGAATACATTTGATATTATATGCAAGATTCTTTTGATATTCTATATAGATTTTCTTTTGTATTCTAATTGTGGAGCTTTTCTTAATTGATTATGAAAGGAATACTAAATTAGCAATTGATTTATTATATTGTTACCGTTAATGCTTCCATGAGAATGCTGAAACTAGCTGTTTGGTTACTTCTCATGCATTTAAGGTAACAAAATTGAAGCAACTTTTGCACTAGAAACAACTGCTATTAATTAAGTAGGCACCGTTAATTAGTTTTGCTAGCAATGTTCAATTTAGGAGTATCGTAGGCATGAGTAATTTTCTATTTTGTCATTTTAATTTGTCAAATTGTTAGAAGGCTAAAGGAATTTTTCACCCTATATCACTATTTGTGTATGGACAATTTCACTAAGTGGTATTTTTAGGCAAGTATTTTTAGGCACGAGTCATCCACTAGAAGGATAAGATTAGAGACCAAGTTTTGCAACCTACAATCTCTTAAGTTGAGTCAATTTTGTAAAATATTTTGGTGACATGTCAAAGTTGTTTGACTTCTCTCTAACATTTTATTTGAAAAAAAGGAATAGTTAGGTAAATGTTATCTAATGCAGCACTATTTTGTCATCAAGTTTAAATTTTTAAATTTTAACTTTTATTTTGCCATTTTTTTTTTCCATTTATTTTTTGCGGTACTTGCTTAAATATAGAAAATAAGTGTCAGGCATGAGATCTATTTTGACACAGTGAGCTTGAATGTGCTACAAGTGCTAAGAGTATGAGATAATAGATTATTTCAATACTTGAGTTATTTATCTTTCAAGGTTCACTTGGCAGTTTTAGGCAGTTCTAAACTTTGTTCACATAGTTTTATTAGAGAGCTTGGATGTATTGCAAGAAATCATTGGCTTATTTAGCTGTATTATTAATTAAGTGGGCATCATTAATTAGTTTTGCTAGCAATGTTCAATTTAGAAGTATCGTAGACATGAGTAATTTTCTGTTTGATTGTTGTGTGGTATTTCAGATTTTTAGACTTTGATTTTCTCAGATTTTTAGACTTTGATTTTGTCATTTAGAAGGCCAAAAAAAGGCAATTCAATATTTCGTTCACCAATTGTGTTATTCTTGGTTAGCCTACATGGAAAGAGTGGAATGTGAATGTGGGAGAGTTAGGGTAAAGGAACCCAGGTGAATAAACTTTAATGGATTGATTTTAAAAAAATTTGGTGTTGAAATAATGATGCTAATAGAATATTTATGGCTAAATTACTCTTAAAGGTTTTGAAAATATATTTTTTAAGTTTTTACATATACACCATTGAGTTTTATACAAATTTTTTTTTTTCTCATTTAATGTTGAGTTGTATACACTATCGAATGCTTAGGTTTTGTTAAGGAGTGCCTTTAGGCACATGTTCTCACTATATTGTCTATGTTTTTTTTGGGGGGGGGGAGGGGGGGGGGGATAAATATCACTATATTGTCTATGTTGTGTATCAGTGTCAAAAAACATTAATTAATCTTCTAGGAGAATACAATTTGATTTGAAATTTGCATTGTTTAAACTTATGGTTCCTACACGTTATGTGGGTTATTTATATGTAACTTTGGATTTAGTTTGGCTGTCATGATTTGAATTTCATGTTTCTAATGGATTTGTCTCAAGGGTAGTGAAAAATGTATAATCTGAATTTTGAAACATTAACAAATGTTTGCTGCGTGGATTAGCATGTATTCTTATTTTGATTTTCTTGAAAGAATAGAATCTTCGAGAATTATTTCAGGATTGAAAATGGAGTGAGAGGCTATTCAGATAGAATAAAAATTATGCCAGGAGAGTCAACGAAACTGTAATGCAATCAGACGAGTAAAAGGTGAGTTTCATATAAGATGAGTTTAGACCTGTTTCAGCTTTGAATTGCCGCCAACAAAATGATTTACTGACTTTCATGCATTTTTCAAAGCTAAATAAAAAGTGGAGGCACCGAATATATATCTATTTTTTTAAGAAAATTATAATTTCATTAATTATCTATGGTTTTGATGTTTGCTTGGAGATATTCCTATTCAAAAATTAAATTCGACCTTTTGTTTTTTCCCCTAATAATGCAAGTTGGGAAGTATAAATCTTTTTATTTGTTTGTTCTTGACCATTCATAAAAGAAATTTAGCATTACTTTATCCTTGGTTTTGTTTGGATTGGTTTATTCTATGGGTTTGTTTTTGTTAAGAAACACACTAGATTATATAATTTATTGTTTGGTGATTTCTTAATTACTAAAAAATTTATTTTAATCTAATTTGTTGGCCCTTTTGCAGTTAGAGTAGTGGAGCTTATTGTTTGTTTTCTCATATAACAATGGACATAGCTAAGATGGAGGATGCGTCAAGTCCATGGAGGGAGTGTTGGTGAACATAGTTCTAAAGCAAGGCAGTTTTATATGACAATGTCACTTAAGCTAAAATGTCTATTGGTCACATATAGAAGATGGTTTTGAATTGGTTATCTCTTTTCAATGTTAATTAACTCTCAATGATATCAATCTAATAAATTTGGTTATTATATTGATTTTATTGGGTTTATTTTTGTTTTACTTTGTGTTTTTTTTTTTAACATAGTGAACTTAAATGTGCTACAAGTGTTAAGAGTATGAGATAATGTGCTATTTCAGTGCTTGAGTTATTTATCTTTCAAGGTTCACTTAGCAGTTTCAGACAGTTCTCAACTTTGTTCATATAGTTTTATTAGAGAGCTTGGATGTATTACAAGAAGTTATTTATGAGATATTTAGTTGTGCTATTACTTAAGGAGGCACCGTTAATTTGTTTTGCTAGCAATGTTCAATTTAGGAGTATCGTAGGCATGAGTAATTTTCTATTTTGTCATTTTAATTTGTCATATTGTTAGAAGGCTAAAGGAATTTTTTTACCCTATATCACTATTTGTGTACGGACAATTTCACTAGGTGGTATTTTTAGGCAAGAATTGATTTATCATTTTGAATTGATTTATTACAATTGAATTTCGTAACAGATCTGATACCAAATATATTGTTGGGCGTGCCTTCAAGCACGGGTTATCCCTAGTAATATTATAGATACTAGTGGATTTCATTGAGTACGTATACTGAAATAATGAATTTCCCATGGCTTATGTATATAATGTTGGGACCATTTCCATGTGCCCCTGCAGTGCGGTGCCCCTCCAAACTGCCAAAAATCCAAACTACACATTTCTAGAGATCAATCAAAAAACATAAAATAAAAATGCATTAGTTATTCCTCTCAACAGTCAGTCATTCCGTTTCATGAAGTTGCATTGCATCAAATAACTTAAAAAAATGTTCTTAGAAAGGCCATTCACTCAAGATTTCGGCAGAAATAAAAATGACTAGGAACATGGCAAACATTATTCTCAAACTATTATTCTATTTCATTATTTATATGGAACACAGCAGATACAATACAAACAAAATTGGAAGAGAGCGGGAAAAAAAATCTACAAGGACATATTTTTCTGAGGAAAAGTTAAAAATGAGAGTAATACAAAAATTTATACAGTCCAACATTCTGAAACAATAAGGACACTATAACAGCTACTTGGTCACTGATTTTTAACTACTAGTTGTACTAACAAGATGGTTTAGTAAAATAGAAGTTACTGAGACTCCATTTATTTGCCAAAAATTGTGGATATTCATTCACCTATGGCAAACACATTTGTAGTGGTATGCGCTGTTGATCGGATCGTTTCCCTCCACCGGAACTTGCTCTGCCCTGCACTTGTACTTACACCCTCTGCATTCATTGTAAGTGCAGGTCGGTGCAGTCGATCCAATCATCGCTCTTCTTGAATTCCTGTTCATCCATTGTTTAATGCTATCCTATAGACTCCAACGAGGTTACAAACATGAAATTAAAAAAAAAAAAAATGAATATTTTAACGTGAAAAAAACAAATGAACAGTGATTTTTAAGGAAAAGTTTGGTCTTTCTGACCTGCATGAGAAGTTCTCTTTCTGAGGTAGATGATTGATGTGCCCTATGAATATAGGAAAATAAAACTAGAGTTCTAGATCCTGCACTCATCCAAATGTGGGATATTTGTCAAACCAATTGTGGCATGAAGACTGTATGGAAGCTGTTGGTGAAAATTATAACGAAATTGCCAGAATATGAATTTTTAGTGATAAACAAATCACGTTAATGCACAAAAATCTTACTTTCTTTAATGAGATTCAAACCCTATGAGGTAGTAAATATCCAATAGAAGCTAAGATCGAGAAAACCAAATGAAAGCTTCATTGGTGGTCTAGGAAAATAAGCGAATTTTGGAATGTTACAAACACAATTTGGATTTGTAAATATAAAAACAATAAAAAATAAAAAAAGTGACTCAATGTACGAGACTTGTGTTAAAGCGGAACCTGGGGAGGCCAACATATATGCAAACTTATCCCATTTAGACCTGTATGAAGTCCAAATTGGGCTCTTTTGAAGAGAAGTCAAGTACTAGGTCCATGACTAGAATAGTTGGTGCAACAAAGAACCAAGTGAAAATGAACCTGTAATTTCTACAGATAGACCATGCAAACTAAGAGAACAAATTGATGTACATTGTAAAAGGTAACAGAGTTTTTACTAAGAAGGGTTTTGCGAAAAGCCCAGAAGAAACAGAACATTAAACAAGAATGAAATTTAGCAAGAAACAACCAACTATAACCTGACCTTGTATAACATGTGCAGCACAAATTATGGTGAAGAACAGCAAGAGTAAGTTGTTTATAAGTCTAGTGTTGGCCATTCCTGCCTTGGTATTGGGCAAGTTTGAAGCAGATACAAATTGCAAGCCAATATATTAGAGAAAGAGAGAGGGAGGGAGAAGGCTAGTGGTCAAATAATGGCAAAACAGACAGTGCTGATAACAACCCAAAAGAGGTCCCCAACTGACAAAAATCATATTTGGTCCAACTCATGGGGGCTACTGGATTGTGTACTTGAATTACAAAAGTACCCACTGCCCTTTGTGTGTATTTACAAATCAACATTGGTTATTTTGAGTTTTTTGGAAGGGTTATTGTAGGGATTCTATTTGGACAATCATTTCATTGCTCCTAGAGATTTCTCACACCCACCAACAAACAGCATCTACATCTTCCAGGCTTAGGAGATACCTAGAGTATTCTTTGAAAATTCCTAGAAGAATATGGAAACCATGTAACATACTCACAGAATCATGCATAATATAGTGATCAATAGACCTTCAATGTATAATTAAAGGTCAAATTATGAATATACAATCAGCAAACAAACCAATTTTGGAATATATATAATCAGGCTTCACAAATGAGTTTCAGAATTTTGTTTATCTTTTAAGAATACAATTTGTTTTGGGGTCAGCTTGCTGGAAAGTAAATCCCAATTACCCCCAGTCACTCCTAAATTATTAAATTATGTATATCTATTAAAACCAGGCACAATGCCAGATCGAACATAACACCAAAGAAAGGATGAACCTAAAACATTCAACTTTTATTATTCATCCCAAAGAATAGAGAGATAGGACCCACCGGACTCGAATGCCTGGTTGGGATCGCTGCTACTCGGTGATGCTCAACGGACTCGGACGCTTACGCTGTGTTTGGTTGGGGGATTTGGGAAGGGATTTGGAAAGAGAAAGGGAAAATGTGTGTGAAACTAGGTGAAATGGAAGTATATTTTATTCATATTTCACCTACCTTTTTCATTTCTTTTTCCAAATCCCTTCTCAAATCCCCCAACCAAACACAATATTATGGGATTGAAGAAGAACTGGGGAACAGTTATTGGTCGCCGCTGCTGGAAATAGATTAAAAAAATAAATAAATAAATAAAAAATTTACTTAAAATGCGAATTAAATATTTCCTGATTCAAGAAATAACATTGAAGTTTCTAATTTGATAATAAATTTTTATTAATTAACTATCAAATCAATTAATAATTTTTATTAACATCAGAAATATATTTTAATCAATAATTTAAATAATTTTATTATTATATAAGAAATAATTAAAAAATTTACTTTTTTAATTAATTATGTTTGATAAAAAAAATTTATAAAAAAAAATTATAATTTTTCAAATTATTGTTACATTTCGTATTTTAAATACAAAGTGTATTTGTAATTGATTTTTTTTTTTTTTTTTCCAATTTACGCCCAACCATTATACATTTTATATAATTTAAAATTGATCTAGAATTGTTAATGATAGTTACGTTGGGCCTGAATATCATGTTAGGCCCATTTTCAAAATTCCTTTCTAATTCTATTTTGGGTTTTTAATAATCTGGGCCCTAATTTTTCATACACGGTTCCTCTTAGCTGAAAAATAATTGAAAAAAAATTACAAATCGCTTTCACAAAAATATTTATAAATTTGTAGAAAATTTTATAAATTTAATTATTAAATATAATAAAATTTATCATTAATTTAATATTTTTTTTGAAATTATATACTCAATTGCAATTTTTCCAAAATAATTCTGGCTTGCAATTTAATAAAAGATTTTTGAATTTGTTAACAAACACTGAAAATTAAACAATTATGATAATTGGACAAGTTTAAATTTCGAAAAGATTATAAAAGAGAAAAAAAAAAATTTGATCTATGTAACAAAATAAAAAATTTATATAGCACGAGATACGCTCATCCTTGATTTTCAATCTAACTTTTAGTTTGACTACACCAATGATTCATTTAGAATGAGGCTAAAACACTTAAAAATGCCATTAAAAATGTCAAATTAAATAAAAAATAAAAATTTATTCTCATTTTTTTCTACTTTTTATATATTTTTGTTCATAAAAAATTATTACCAAACACTTAATTTTTTCCCTCTTGTAGCCACTTCCTAAATTAATTCTAAATTACGTTTGTTTAAGGAGTCCATTCCAAACTCATAGTGATAAACAATGGACATAAATTATGTTTGTTTGGTTTATGGTGCTCTAGATTAATAGTCCCTTCATATAATGAAAGGCCTTGGGTAAGGGTATTAGTAAGTCTGGGCTGAGAGATAGTCTTAAAAAATAGTCTGTTCAACTTAGGGTGTTATCGGACATCTAGATGGACATTCAGGCGGTCAACCAGCTAAGTGTAATTTTTTTATTTTATTTTTTATACTTGTTGTGCTTTTTTCTTTTTTTTTAACATTAATGTTTAATATTTTTGTATTTTTTGTTAAGTAAAAATCATAATTTTATTTGTTTTATTATTTTATATAAAAATAATTTAATAATGCCTACAGTAAAAATTATCATCAAAATAAACACAATTTTACTAATCCCTTCACTGTCAAACTCTTCTTAACAATTCCTTCATTATTAATTCTTCTCATTATCAATTTTCTGCGTTCTACTTTTGAAAATAAACAGTCCTATAGTGGAGAGAGAGAGAGAGAGAGATACAGATATTGTGGAAGTGGAGGGAGAGGTGACTTAACAAAATAGAATTAACAGTTAAAATTAGACAGTTTGGTTATGCAATTCTAAAAAATAATCCTAGTGAGAAGTTTATCAAAAGTTTAGAATATATTTACTTGATTCCGTCAACAGTAAACCTAATTTATTTGGGTTTAACAGGTAATCTAACAATAATGCAACAGATTGATGTTTTACATTTATAAATACTAGCCTATCACCCGTGCTATGCACGGGATAATTATAGATATTTATATTTGTTTTAGATTTTTTTTAATATATAAATATTGTTTTTTAAGATTTTTTTCTTATCACTAACCATAGTGTTTGGGGAAAGTTGAAAAGGATACTGCAGTAACTATACACGAATTGTATCTATAATTATTTGTATAAGGGGATTTTAAATGCTGATCAGGGGATTTTGACCAAATCAATAATTGCAGGCATGTGGAAAGATATGTGGATTGAAAAAAGTTAATAAATGCTAATCAGGGGATTTTGCCCAAATCAATAAATACTGAGTTTTTTTATTTTTTTAAATAAAAAATTAAAAAAATTTAGATTGGGATATTGAAGCTTCCATAGGCCTTGGGGGTTAAAAACCCCCTTTTGCTTAATATATAGTATAGATATAGATAGATAGATAGATAGATAGATATATCTTTTTATTTGGGCAAATTACATATACCCCCTCGAGGTTTAGCAAAATTACAAATACCCCCTGAGATTTGAGAAATTACAGATACCCCCCTGAAGGTACTATTTGCATAACAAATTAGGGGGCAAATTGTTATGAAAATATAAACCTCATGGAGCAAATTGTTATGAAAATATAAACCTTAGGGGGTATCTGTAATTTCCGAAACCTCAGAGGGGTATCTGTAATTTAGTTAAACTTCGAGGGAGGCATATGTAATTTGCCCTTTTATTTTTATTTTTACGTGGTTTCTATTCGGTTTTTTTTTTTCAATTTATTTAAGATGGAGTTGTGGGTATCTTTTTTTTTTTTAATTTAATTTATCTATGGTTTCTATTTGTTTTTAATTATTATTATTTAAGTAAGTTATGATGTAAGTTAGATATGTGATAGACATGTGAGTTTTATTGATTTAAAGTTTATTTAGATAAACTTTAAAGATTTTTTTTTAGTTTTTTGGTTTTTTTTTGTTATGTTATAATATAATATATAAAATATAGGTAAATATCTATAAATGCTAATGTTGGGTTGGGAGAAGTCAATAAATGCTGAGATTTTTTTTTTAAAATCAAAAAATTAGAAAATTAGGATTAGGTGATTAGAGCTCCTATCTGAATGCAAGTTTTAATATTTTTTTTTGAAAATTTGTGAGAGAGATTAGGAGAGAGAGATTATGAAATATTTTTGTTATTAAATAAATAAATCAGTCAATAGTTTTTTTAATCTATTTTGTAAATTAAAAATCAATAATTTTGGGAAATTGATTAATTTGTCCCATTAAGTGATTAAAATTTTGATAGATATGCATAAAAAAAATACATAATTATATTATTAAATCATAATTCAAATTTAGATGTTATATCTTTTTTAGATCTATAACTAAATTCTTATCTTTTTTATTTTTTATTTTTGTGTTTAACCATAGTTTATGGGCGAAATTAAAAGGATGTTGCAATAATTATGAGAGAAGTCAAAAGGGATTGTGGGTTGGGAAAAGTCAATAAATGCTGAGGTTGGGTTGGGAGAAGTCAATAAATGCTGAGGTTTTTTTTTTTTTAAATCAAAAAATTAGAAAATTAGAATTAGGAGATTAGAGCTCTCACAGGCTTGGGGTTAAAAACCCCCTTTTGCTTAATATATAGTATATATATATGTATAATGATATAGCAAGAGTGATAGACCTCATATTATTAAGCCTGTAATTAATTAAAAATTGATATTTATTAAATTATTATAAGTTAAATTATGAGAGATTAATGGGGTCTCAAACATTTGCAGATAATCTAATTAAATTTAAACTCAAATTCTTTAATAGCATGGTATTCCCGCGAATACCCAACCTTGAAGAATACCAAACCTCAACAGCCCCCATCTCTGTGTCTCTCTCTAACTTGCAGACGGCTGCAAAGGGTCAAACAAAAACAATCCCTTTCCTTCCTTCATCCCCAAACTTCCCAACACCCATTTCTCTCATCTTCCTCCTCTCACTCCCCCAAGCAAAGCATCCTTCCTCTGCTCTCTACCTCCCATAATAAAGCCCACCAAACCCCCCCCTCTCTCTCTCTACATTCCCACAAAACTTCTCTTCACCATTCTCTGTTTTTCAATCTCTACCTCTGTTTCTTCTCTTTTCAACCAACAATGTCCACCAAACAACCCCCCACCCCCACCCCCACTGCCACTGCCACCGCCCCGGTGGTGACCTTTTCCAAGTACTCGAAAAGGGTGATATTGAAAACCATATTGGGTCACGGCGATGGCGGAGTTGGATTGGTTGGTGAGAGAGTAGTGATTGGAGGGTGGGTTAAGACCTCCAAAGAGGTGACGAAAAAACCTGTGCCGCCGCCGGTTGTGGAAGGTGATAAGGTGGGTTCTAAAGATGTTACGTGTGTGGAAATTATTCCGACTCGATTGCCATTCTTTCGATCAATCATGAAGGTTTTTGTGGGAAGTCATGAACCGGTTCGTGAAAAGTTGGATTCGGTTGTTCAAAAGCTGCCGCCACCTCCGCCGCCGCTGCAACAGTCGTCCTTGTTTGCAGTATTGCAAGTTAGTGATGGTTCTTGCGCTGCAAGTCTCCAGGTATACAATTTGGTTTTGGGCTCTGTTTCTTCTATTTGAATTCTCTGTTTCGTTATCTGAGTTAGAATAGGCACAATTTGCACAATCAAAGTTTTAAATATGTTTGTTATGGCAAAAGTGAAGATGAAAAAAGGTTAAAATACAACAAACACACAAGCACATATGTCTACATTCACTAGAGAAGAAGAATGTTGAAGTAGTTTACTATGAATGTAGATATTACAATAAGCTTGTGTGTGTGTTTGTGTGTGTGTGTGTGTCAACCATCTTCTGAAACTCAGTAGATTATCATAAACCTAAGAATTCTAAAATAACCCAATATATACAATAAATCGAAAGTAGTAAACTGGGTCAAAACTGACCCAAATAGAATTACCAAGTTAGACCTACCAGATTAATCAAGTTTCTTGGGTCGGCAGCTTGTAATAAGCATCATTCTGGTTGAATTGGAGTAATATACACAACAAATCTCTCATCTTTTTCTTTTTTTTTTTTTTTTTTGGGGGGGGGGGGGGGGTTGAGCTTCTCTCAAGTTGATATATTTTCCTTATTATTTTTTGTTTTCAAAAAATTCTGGTAATTTACTATTTTGCATTGAAGTTTCCTTTATTTTTTGAGGTTTCAATTATTGCTGTCAACTATTGTTATAGTTGATGTTAGGGTCTCAATTAATTGAGGAAATAAGTTTTTTTTTTTTTTTAATTTCAGTTATTTATTTTTTTGGGTAAAGTCTGAGAATCTTGGTGCCCTGTTTTTTTTTTTTTTTTTTTTTTTTCAATAGATCTTGTAGGATGTCAGTAGATTTGTAAGTTAATACAATCAGCAATCAATGCTTCTCTATAAGCTCAAATCCCCAACCTCAAGTACAACCACTTGAGTTACGAGGCGAGGTTTATTCTACACAAAATGTTATTATGCTATATAAAGATTTACTTGTATGTGTAAGCTATTTTGGTGATTGGTTTTAAATTTCTCAGGTTCTAGTGGACTCATCAATTGAGCGTCCAAGCCAAGTCATGCCAACTGGAACTTGTATATTAGCAGAAGGATTTTTGCAGCAGCCTGAAGAACCTGGAAAACATGCTGTTGAACTCAAAGTAGCGAAACTTCTTCACGTTGGGACAGTATATCAAGACAACTACCCCTTATCAAAGAAGCGATTACCCCTCGATAAGCTAAGGGATTTTTCACATTTTCGACCCCGGACAACTACAGTAATTTCATAATGCCATTGCAATTTGTCCTTTATTTCATTATTGTGTTGTGAAAATTTGGGAGCTTTTCAACACTTCTGTTGAGTTTTCTTCCATATTGCAGGTGGCATCTGTTGCACGAATTCGTAATGGCCTGACTCAAGCCACTCACACCTTCTTCATGATCAATGGATTCCTTTATGTTCAAGTGCCCATTATCACAACAGCAGATTGTGAAGGATTTAGTGAGAAGTTCCATGTTTCGACTCTTCTTGGGGAAAAAATAAAACAGGAGGTAATTACCACGGATGATACTGCAGGGATTAGCTCTGAAACTGTCAAGGCTTCTATTAAGGAAAAAAATAAACAAATTGAAGTACTCCAAAGAAGCGATAGCAACAAGGAAGCACTGGCTGCTGCACTTCAGGATCTCCAAATAACAAGTGAACTAGCAGCACTGATTGAAGCAAAAGAAGCAGCAAAACAAAAATTTGAGTCCAGGGCTTCAGTTAAACCTGTACTTGTGAACTTCTCTGAAGATTTCTTCTCTCGCCAGACTTATCTAACGGTTTCTGGCCGCCTTCATCTGGAGAGCTATGCACGCGCTCTTGGAAATGTATACTCATTCGGGCCTAGATTTCAAGCACAAAAATCAGAGTCCAAAAGGAATGTGGCAGAGATGTGGATGGTTGAAGTAGAAATGGCTTTCTCACAGTTAGAGGTATAAGCTTTATGTTTGTTTCAGTATTAATGGTTTTTTAATATTGCTCTTGCTCATATCATTCCATCTTTATTTCTGATGTAAATTCTTGGTACAAATTAGAAATGTGAAGTTATTTTCCTAATATTCTTCTTATTTTTTGGTGCTCCAGGATGCCATAAGCTGTGCACATGACCTTTTGAAGTCTGTCAGCCAATGGGCTCTGGATAATTGTTCAGAAGATCTGAAATTTCTTTCAAAACGAGTTGACCAAACTATTGAGGATCGCCTTAAAAAGATGACATCAAGTTCATTCCAAAGGATCTCCTATGAAGCAGCAGTGGAGGTTTTAAAACAGGTAATATTTTGCCATGTCATATTGATACATTGTTCTAAATGTATTTTATCTTTGCCAATATTATCTCATATATCTTCTTGGTGCTTTTCGGACAGGTCAAAGATAAGAAATTTGAAGCAACAATCGAGTTGGGTACACCTCTAACTGAAGAACATGAAAGGTGTGCACATGGTAGCAGTATTTGTGTTGTTGTTGTTGTTTGAGGAGAGAGAGGTAAACATTTAACCCCTTTGTTGATTGCAGTTATCTGGCTGACGAAATCTACAAAATGCCGGTCATTATAGACAGTTACCCTAAAGAACTTAAGCCATTCTATGCGCGCCTGAACGATGATGGAAAGACAGTTGCAGCATTTGACATGATTGTACCAAAGGTAGGATGAAATTCTTTTCTGCAAGAGATTAAGCAACAATTGATCATTTAATCTTTAATTCTTTGTTCTATAGATTTTCACTTTAATGTAGCTAGACTGCAATATTGTTATTCACTAAGTTGGAGAACATTTGTTCGCAGGTTGGAAAACTGATCAGAGCTAGCCAAAATGAGGAACGCTTGAGTATGCTAACTACAAGGTAAGAGCATAGCTTTACGAAAGCAAAAGTTCAGATTTTATGTTCATTGCCGCTACCAAGTTCTATTTTCTGATTTTGAATTTGCTTATATCTTCAAAAATAATAATAATAATTAAAAAAAAGGCTCAAAAAATTTAAGAGATTTTTTTTAATTGTTTTTTTTATACTGATTTGCTGCTATTCATGATTGCAGGATCATCGAATTGGGCCTACCAAAGGAACAATATGAATGGTATTTAGATCTTCGCAGGCACGGGACCGTCATACACTCTGGCTTCAGTCTTGCGTTCGACCTTCTGGTTGCCTATGCCACCGGCCTCATCGATGTCAGGGATGTGATCCCTTTCCCCAGAAGTCATGGCAAAGCTAACAACTAATTCAACTTGCGAAAATGTCACTTCCATGTTGGAGAGAGCTACGCCAAGCTCTGTGTAGAGATTGAAAAGCTGCATAGCAGACACATATACTAATTATCTTGTGTGTGCAGAGACACAAACACAGTGTCTCTGAATGTAAATTTGATTCACTTGTACATATTATAAAATATTTCAAAGGCGAAAAGTTCTAATTGAAATGAAATTATTCAGAAGATGTGCATTCTTTTTGACATCTTAAACACATCTGACATGCCAGACTAAGAGACTTAAGGTTTGGAATAAGCGGATTTCTGACTTACAAAAAGCTATAAGCTGCATTGTTAAGCTAAACCAAACACATCAAAATAGCTTAAATTAAGCTGAAAGCTGAAATAAGCAGTTTTTAAGCTGCACCAAACAGGCACATAATAGGCCATTGAAGCATTGGCCGAGCCTTCTTGCGCATCAAGAGGGAAGTAAAAAGGATAGAGTTCATATCGGAGATAACAACTACCATACAAAACCCGACAGCCCTTTTTGTTGTTGCAGTAGTTTGGGATGTTACCAACCGCTATGGAGAGGCACTGAGAGCAAGATAGCGGTGAAAGGTCCCTAGTGCATTGCACCAACGCGTAAATTGTCAAAAATGGTGTATACTTATTTTTCGCTCTCCCATTCCCTCTGTTACCAGGCACAACAGCCTGCGTAGTAATCTGATCCAACAGAGCTCCAAGTTCTTTGTTGAAAGTATCCGGGTCATTCGCATCCTCCACATTGTAAATGTAAATGCCAAAAGCTGTGTCTACATGTCCAAAAAAATTGTTGATGTCATACCTTAGGAAGCAATATTCGTACCAAATCCTGGCATCGGCTTGGTTTGGGCACCGTGTGCGGATTTCTGTGGCAGCGTCTTGAATGCAGTTTGAGCAGTCTTCGTTGCTCACATCGGCTCTGCATTGTGATAAGCCATAGACTTGGTTTTTGGCTTTGCCATAGGAAGTGTTAATATAGCCATTTAGGATTGTACCCTTGACCAATTGAGGCAACAAGTAATCAATGTTTGCTGATATTTGATTATTGCTTATGTTGGTGTTTGTATTGCAAAACTGGCCTGAGGGATCAGTGGATTCTGCAGGGGAAGTACTGAGGAAGAGTAAGAGAAGAAATAGATGGCATAACAAATAACCCATGTTTTTGTTTTTGGTTTTTTGATTCTATGTTGAAGCTCTCTTACATGGGTTCCTTCTTATTAAGCTTGGGATTGGGGGTGGGGAAATGAAGTGGGGGATATGACAAAGCAGAAATTATTGACTTTGTGACACTCTCGCCCCTATGAGTGGAGGAAAATTCAAGTGCTTCTGGAAGAATATCAATTTCCTCAGTAGGATTGGTGCAATTATTGATCAAAATCATATCAACAACTTGCACATTTAAATTATAGCTTTACTCCATTTTGTTTCTAATCCTTATTCTATGCTTGAAAAACATCATTAGCTAACTATCTAATGAGGGAGTGCTTTCTCACAGATATTGCAAATTCGTAGTTGTACTCTCCAGATGAACTTGAGTCATAATTTAATTTTAATTTTATTAAGAGTATAGTGGTAAGGAATTAATTACTCAGAATTAGTAAGCAAGAGTCTTGCCCGTCTAAATTCATACTGTCAGATTCCTCACTAAATAGAAACTTCTATGATCATGTCCAAAGAAAATTGTAACACATTGGTCGCCTCCTCTTACCTTTTTCTGTGGCAAAAAATTAATAATCTAACTAGCTTCCCCCATGTGAAGTAGATTTGTTAAGAAACAAATTTTAAGAAACATGTTTATATTTTGGGTATCTTCATAAGAAAATGAAACTGAAAGCATTAAAATTATTACTCAATTATCAGCTTTATTTGAAAACTGTGTTAATATGTCATGCCCAAAGAGAATTGTACCGCATTAGTTGTCTCCTCTTACCCTTTTCGTTAGCAAAAAAACTAATAATCTAACTAGCATCCCATGTGTAGTAAATCTGTTAAGAAACAAAGTTTAAGATATATATATATATATTGGGTATCTTCATAAGAAAATGAAACTGAAAACATTAAAATTTTACTCAACAATTAGCTTTATTTGAAAACTGTGTTAATATGCATATTTAGGAGACATTTGAAAGAGAACAAATCAAGATGGAATGGAGTAGGGCACCATCAATGTCTAAAATTTCACATTCTAAAAAGTCTTTTGAGACCAATTGACTTTCAATATGGTGTTTTGTCTCCAGTATCTCACTACTCTTCCTTGTGTTGTGTGGCACCATCATGCAGTTGTATACTAGGTGTGAGATATATGACTCTTATCCCCCAACCGCCCCCCCTCCCCCCAAGTTTCACTTGTTTGTCTCGATTTGTACTCAAAATTTTTATTTTTATATTTTAATATGTATTTTTAATAACAAAATTATATTTTGAGATTTTTATTACATTGAGTGGATGAATATGCCATGTAGTATTCAAATTTCATATTCTTTTATCTTTATACTCAAAATTTTTATTTTTATATTTAATATATATTTTTAATCACAAAATTATATCTCGAGATTGTTGTTACATTGAGCAGATGAATGAAACCATCTAGTATTCAAATTTTATAGGGGGATTTGGTCAAAATCCTTTGATAATAAAACTTTAATGTATTAAAGATAAGTATAAAAAGTTTTCCTTAAAAAATTCAATAAATACCACTCTAATCAAAATATTAAACTTTAAAATAATATAACTTTTAATGTAGATGTCGGTTTTTAAAAAAATTAATATTTTTAGAATCCTCTCATCAAAATTTATCAAATACGATCTATATTAATTATGAAATTCTTTAAAAAAATCAAAAGAAAAAATTATTACCATAAAAAATAATATAAACAGTAACATGTTACTCTTTCTCACAGTAACATATTATTCTGACAATATTGTCTAAGAAAAAAAAGATATTTTACTTTATCTTTACTCAATTATGTATTTTCTCTTTAAAAGAATTTATGAAACAAAATAAACTGAGCGATCTTATTCAGTAAATAATAATCTAATAGAAGGAATTTAACTAAATGTTCCAAATTCCTCAATGACCGGGATATTGTTAAAATTGGATTGAAAGAGGAAATAAATAGGAAATCCCATCATAGACGTTTGATTAGCAATTTGGCACTAATTGATCCTTTTGCGCATGTCATCATCTTTAGGAATGGCAACGGGCCAGCCGGGGCCGGGGACTCCACTCCCCGTCCCCGATCCCCGAAGATGAAAAAATCCCCGCTCCCCACCCTGATCCCCAGTGGGGGAACCCATCACCCTCCCGTCCCCGTCCCCGTCCCCTAATGGGGATCGAGTTTCCCCGACCCCGAAATACCCCCAAGTTTTTTTTTTTTTTTTGAATTTTGTTCAACAAATCACTGAACAATAATCTGAACAAGAGAGATCTAAAAAAAATACAGATCAATATATAATCTAAAAAAAATCACTGAACAATAATCTAAAAAAAATTAACACAGATCAATATATAAATTAATCTGAACAATACAGATTAATATATAATTAACACAGATTTAAAAAAAAAATATATTCTGAGTACAGATCAACAACATCAGATCAGAGAGAGAGATAACATATCTGAGTATAGATTATTTGAGTACACCTCTATCGTCTGGCACAGATTTGAGCGACGCCAATGACTAGGCCCTATGGCGAGATCGACGGTGGCTGTGGCGGTGGGTTCGGTGGTGATGAAAGAGAAACAGACCGTCTGCTCAAGAATAGAGAGAGACGAAGTGGAGAGAAAGAAAGAGAAACCGAGGCGAGGAGAAGAGAGAAAAAGGGGGTTTGAGGCCAGCGGTGGTGGTGGTGATGTCGCCGTCGGCGACTGTGAGAATGAGAGAGTTGAGTGAGAGAGTTGAGAGAGAGAGAAGAACGAGAGAGTTAAGAGACAGTGAGAGAGTTGAGAACGAGAGAGTGAAGAGAGTGAGAGAGTTGAGAGTTGAGCGAGTGAGATAGTTTGAGTCAGTGAGAGAGTTAAGGGAGAGAAGATAAGATCAAAGAGTGAAAGATTTATTTATATATTTATATAATACAACTAAGAGGTATAAAGGCGGGGGATATCGGGGAAATTTCGGGGCCGGGGAGCCTATCCCCGTCCCCGGCCCCGGCCCGAAAATTATCGGGGATATATTTTTCAATACTAGCCCCAGCCCTATGGGAAATAATTTTGGGAAATTTGGCTATAAACCCCATTTACTTTCTTTTCATTGTTAAAAGGACTAAGAAAAAAATTATACTTTCTAAACCCCTTCATAATGATAAAACCTTACATAAAGGACAAAATTTATTATTTAAATATTTTATCAGACTATTATACCCTCACAGATACAACTCTCCTCCTTCAACTCTCCTTCAACTGTTCATCTTCTCTCTCGTCTCTCTCTTCTAGCCCTAGCTTCCTCCATGGCCAGAGCTATGGAGAACTTGCAAATCGCACTGATACATATATATATATATATGTGTGTGTGTGTGTGTGTGTGTGTGAGTGTGTGTTTGTGTGTTTTGAGATTTGAATTCGAATATATATGTGTTTTGGGATTTAAATTCGAATATATATATATATCTACATATTCCGATCTCTAATCTATATATATCTATATATATGTGTGTTTTGAGTCTTTAAGATCGGAGATTTGAATGATTTTTTAGTAGAAGAGAGACCTGTTAGATCAAACATCATCGTTGTTGCTGATTTCATCACCGCCACCATAGATCATAGCATAGATCGGTCTCGGCGATCATTTGATTCGAACTCAAAAGCTCAAAGATTTAAAGTAAAATCTGAAAAATCTGTGTGTATGAAAAATATCAAGATTTTTGAAAGCTCAAAGTTTCAAAAATCTGAAAAATCTGAAAAATCTGAAGAACTGGGGTATGAAAAATTGAGATTTCTCTGAAATTTTCAGATTATAGGCTTGATTCAATGTTTTTCAGAGTAAACATTGATTGATTCAAGGATTATAGGCCTAATTCAAAGCTCAAAGCTCAAAGTTCCATCGATTTTTCAGAGTAAACATCAAATTTCATTTGATAGAACCAGAGTAAAATTTTACTCTGGTTCTATTACTCTGTTTTTTTCATTTGACAGAACCAGAGTAAAATTTTACTTTTATACAGAGTAAAATTTTACTTTTACCTTCAGAGTCTCACAGTTTACTTGTTTTTCAGAGTAAAATTTTACTTTTATACAGAGTAAAATTTTACTTTTAGTTTCAGAATACAAAATTTTACTCTTATTCAGAGTAAAATTTTACTTTCATACAGAGTAAAATTTTACTTTAGTTTCAAAGTGTAAAATTTTACTTTCATACAGAGTAAAATTTTACTTTAAAATTTTACTCTGAAATACATAGTGAAGATGGTTTAATAGGAGAGCTGATAGATATGAGGGTAATATAGTAAAAGAAACAAGTTTTAAAATATCAGGGGGTTTTGAAAGTACTTATATAATTCTTGTCCTTTTGAAAGACAAATTAGATAGTGAGGGGGCTATGACCAAATCTCCCAATAATTTTCAAGAAAAACCTTATTTATCGGGACAGGGCGATCCGAGTCCCCGTCGGGCCAGGTTCATATTGCCATCCGTAATCATCTTATGAACATTGAATGGATAAGGAATATTTCATTTTATCCATCTTTTATGCAACTCCTATTCATAGAGCAAGTAGATTATCCCCACTTTACAAATTAGACGGTGTTGTTTGATCTTGTGAGATTTATCATGCGTTTAAATTGATAATTTGAATAATTTAGTTTTTAAATTATATATGTAAAAAATTAAGTTGATTAATTTATTTTTTAAATCATAATATGTAAATTATACATATAAAAAATTAAGTCGATTCGATAATTGTAACTAGGATAATTTATTGCATTTGTCTCCTGAAATATGCATGATTTAGTTTTCAAATAATATTTATCATTCATTTTTTTTTTTGTTTTTGCAAATAAATGTCATAAACTAATAGGATTATGGTAATGAATGTTATAGTAATTAAAATTAGATAAAATAAAATTTAAACTCCACGTTAATAAGAAAGCATATAGAAGCAAAGTTGGATATTTATGCAAACCAAACCGAACAAAAAGATGGCATTGTCAAGGTTCTTTCAAGAGTCCAAGTAATAAATATTAGGATAAATTACAAATACATCTCTTAAAATTTACTTAAAATATGAATTTTTTCTTATGATTTAGAAAATTACAAATATCTCCCTGTCAGAATTTTTTATTTAACAGAATTAATTGAATGTGAAATTTTTAACTGTTCACCTATATAATAATAAAATTATCTAAATTATTAATTGAAATAAAATTTTAACATTATTAAAAACTGTTAATTAACTTAATAATTTATTAATAAAAAGACCTATTTGTTATGAAATTAGAAACCTTAGGGGGCATAATGCAATTTTTAGAACCACAAGGGATAATTTGTAATTTAAGTAAATCTAATGGGGTGTGTTTGTAATTTACCCTAAATACTAAAAACTACATTTTGATATGATATAACATCTTCCATTATACAAATATTATTTCTTTTTTTGAGAACTTACTTATAAGTCTCATACACAAAATTCAAAATTCATTTAGTCTCAAAACAAAATATTTGTAAAAATTAGTCCTATATATTTTTAATTGTTACCAAAAAATCCTTTTTTTTTAAAATTTTTTTTTTAAAAACGCTACTACATCCCATTTCCGCCAGATTTCCATCAGACGGTCATCGAAGACTTGTCGGAATGTTCAACATCATCGGAAAGTCACCAGAATATCACCGAAAATTCATTGGAGTATTGCCAAAATGTTTTGAACGTCTACCGGAAGAAGTCGAAATGTCTAGAATGTTCGCTGAACGTCAATAATAACGTCGGAGACTCACCAGAATGTCTAGAATATTTTCAAAAAAAAAAAAAAGAATAATAAACTAAGAAATTAAAATTGTAAATTAAAGTATAAACGCAACGAATAAAAAATTTCAGATCATACCTTTTAGCAGAGCTTGAAGCGAAGAATCTCGTGGGTAAATCACATGCTTCCAGAATGTGAACAACGAACCCAGCAGTGGAGTGATACTACAATATGAGTATCACCCAAGTTACAATGCAAAATGGCTTGATTGTTGTTTTATGGGAGAGAGTCAATATGGGAAAAACATACGTTGTTTCCTATTGCACATATCCCATATATCATATCAAATATATAAGATAAATATATCATCTATTTATATCAGTTGATATGATAGATATAGATATCCTGAGTAATTATCCAAATAAGTTTTGAATTCAAATTCAAACTTACATGGATAAGGTTCAAAAAGTTCAAAGGGTCATGCCACATGGGCGCCCAATTTCTAATATCTCTCACTCGCACATGAGTTGGCATGACACTGTCACATCTCTATCTTAATCTCCCCAAAAAAGGAACAATCTCATACTAGCCAATGCACCGTGCGACCGTTGAGAACACCTCAATGTGGGAGCTCTATACTAGAAACTCAATATGAGTCAGTATAGAGACATCAACCCAAAATGAACAGAAATAGTGTCTCATGTACCCAGACCCATCTAGCTACATCGGTCCAAAAACATCTCTAATCCCTCAAAGAGCATGTTTGACTCTCCTAGGTCCCGTATTATATTCACACCCAATCAGCATCCCATAGAGAGCGATGTGAGTTGTCGACAGTGAATATAGAGCAGAGATGTAGAACTAGATGATCTTCCCTTCACCCTCATATCATTTAATTTGAAATTGACCGCTTTCCCAGTAATGTCCTTGAAAGCCGAATCATACATGACCGCAGGCAACATACCAAAGTAGCTGAACATCAACTCCTCATCTTATGACGTAGTCAAAGGTCACAAAAGGAAAAAAGTAAAGTCATTTAGGGGGAAAAATGACTTTTAGGAAATGACTTTTAGGACTCACACGGTGAATAAGCAGGGATCCATTCTTTCACCTCGCTAATGGGTCGATAAGTACATGCAGTACAAATGCATGTTATAGTGGAGTAACTCTTCCAAAGAGTATAGATCTTAGTCTAGTCGCTCTTAAGCACACAAGTCTCTTTTTAGCATCTAACTCAAATTCTCTATTTGCTCGCCTCTCAGGCATCAAATGAGATCTCGCATCTGGCTATCCATAACAGACACATCATGGAAAAGTGGGTACTCTCATATCCATGGTCAATCTCTAACAAGACCTCATTTTGGCTCCAACCAAGGCGACATAGCTAGTGGATAATTTTAGCTTCTCTATTTGCTCCAAATAAGCCACTAGTCTCATCCTTGCTCACTACCTAGCGCTAAGGGCAATTGCTCGTGTGAGTGAGCCAATCTTGCCTGCTAACATCAATTTAATTATTCTGTGTATGCTTATTCACAAACCATTGCAAAAAGTAGTAAACATAAATGTGTAATAGAAACAAATATGAATACTAATGGCATAAATATCCCAAAAATATGAGTTCAACTGAATACACATAAATATATCACCAGCTACGTAGTCCTAAAGCCCTAACATGAGTAAGATAAACATCTCTAGCAATGGGCTTAGTCAAAGGGTCCGCAACCATGTGACTCGTAAGGATGTGCTCCAGGATCACTTCTTTTTGCGCCACGATGTCTCTGATAAAGTTGAACCTCACATCAATGTGTTTGGTTCTGCCGTGGTATTTAGGATCCTTAGCGTAAGCGAGTGCAGTCATGCTATCACAATGGATAGTCACAGGGTTTGAAATATGTGTGACAACATCCAAATGCTGAATGAATCTCCTCAACCAAACAGCTTCCTGAACGGCAAATGAATAAGCCACAAACTCAGCCTCTATAGTCGATAAGACGATATAGGATTGTTTCTTACTGCTCCAAGAAATAGCACCATCGCTAAGCATGAAAGCATATCCTGAAGTAGACTTACGTTCATCTAAGTCTCCTCCCCAGTCAACATCACAATAGCCAACCAGATGTAGATCTGAACTTTGGTAGCAAAGTGTGTAATCTACAGTCTCTCTAAGCTATCATAATATCCTCTTAACTGCTTTCCAATGAGCTGGTCCTAGGTTGGATTGGTAACGACTCACCATTCCGACTGTATAACAAATGTCAGGACGTGTACACATCATAGCATACATTAAGCTTCCAACAGCATTTGCATAGGGAACACGGGTCATCTTTTCATTCTCTTCTGGAGTCTTAGGACCCATATCAAGGCTTAGGCTCTCGCCTTTCGCAACAGGAGTGTCAATGGGTTTGCAGCACTACATCTGGAATCGCTCTAGGATAGTCTTAATGTAAGTCTCTTGAGACAAACCAAGAAGTCTCTTAGAGCGATCCCTAAGGATCTTAACACTGAGCACATAGCTCGCTTCACCCATGTCTTTCATTTCAAATGTAGAGAACAACCACCTTTTAGTGGCGACAATCATCTCCTTGTCATTTCCAGCCAATAATATGTCATCTACATATAATGACAATATCAGAAAACTATCCTTGGACCGCTTAACGTACACACAGTGATCTTCATCGATCATCATAAACCCATTAGAAACAGTGGCTCGAATTCCACTGTCTGGATGATTGCTTTAAGCCATAAATAGATCGTTGAAGCTTGCAAACTTTGCGCTCCTAACCTACTACCACAAAGCCTTCTGGTTGATCCATATAGATCTTTTCATCCAATTCTCCATTGAGAAATGCAGTCTTAACGTCCATCTGATATAGCTCTAAGTCCAACTGAGCTACTATGACCAGGATTAAGCGAATAGAGGCAAACCTTACAACTGGTGAAAAAGTTTCCTCATAGTCCACACCCTCTCGTTGGGTGTAACCTTTCGCTACTAGGTGAGCCTTATACCTTTCTATGGAACCATCTGCTTTGCGCTTGATTTTGAGAACCCATTTGTTCCCAATAGTCTTGCGCCCTGGCGGCAAATCAACCAAGTTCCAGACATGATTTTTCTTCATAGACTCTATTTCTTCATCCATTGCAGTACTCCATTCTTTACTAGCAGGGGATGTGAAAGCCTCTTTGAGATTCTTAGGCTCCATCTTATCACTTGGAGCAATCATGAATGCTTCCCCTTCAATCTCAAAACGATGACGGGGTATAGTTCCACGTTTGTTTCTACATAGTTGAGAATCCTGAGAATCCTCATCCATTGGATCTAATCCATGGGCAGGTAGATCGCTCCCACTGTCCCTAGGAGCTTGAGGGATTATCTCCTCATTCTCTACTAGGCTACTAGGTGCGCCTTCAAGTAGATCATTCATCTCATAGAGTTCTACATCTCTAGTTACCTCACCTCTGCTAGGGAAATCCTCCTTTAGGAAATCCACATCTCATGACTCAATTTCAGTTACACTTCTATCCGGATGCTCCCCAATAAACACATAGCCCTTAGAATGCTCACTATAGCGAATGAAGATACACTTTTTTCCTCTAGGGCCCAACTTCCCAAACTTATGAGACGCGTTATGTATGTAAGCTGCCGAACCCCAAGGCTGCAAATTGTCCAAATCAAGCTTTTTGCCAGTCCACATCTCATATGGGGTGGAAGGAACTGATTTGGAGGGCACACGGTTAAGGACGCAGGCAGCAGTCAATAAAGCATCTCTCCAATAAGAAATGGGAAGATTAGCTTGCGCCATCATTGATCTAACCATGTCAAGCAATGTGCGATTCCTTCTCTCCGCTACACCATTTTGTTGCGGAGTCTTAGGAATTGTCAATTGCCTGATAACTTCTTTTTCCTCACAGAGCACTTTAAATTGCTCAGATAGATACTCGCGTCCCCGGTCAGTCCTTAGAGCCTTAATGCTCTTGTTTAATTGATTCTCAACCTCACTAATATATCGTCTAAAGCAATCCAATGCTTCTGACTTGTGAGAAATCAAATAAACATTACCAAAACGTGTGCAATCATCTATAAATGTGATAAAATAAGGGGCTCCATGCCTTGCCCTCACATTCATTGGTCCACATATATTAGAATGAATAAGTTGTAATGGGATAGATGCCCTTATGGCTTTCCCAAATGGTTTCCTTGTTGCCTTACCAGCAAGACAGTGCTCACAAGTAGGCAAAGTGACTCTAGCGAGTGGGCCTAAAAGACCTTCTCTAGCCAATCTAGTCATCCTGTCTTGTCCTATGTGGCCTAATCTAGCATGCTATCTCATAGAATCATTATCACAAAAAGATGCAATATTAGAAACAAAGCCATTGACATTTTTATTATAACTAGAATCATCCACATCCAAAACTAAAAAACCATCTGAAAGATAACCAAAACTATAAAAAAGTGTTCCCAAATAAATGTTAACACCATTATTCTCGAAACAAAAGCTAAAACCAAGGCTCATCATGCTAATAACTGAAACTAAGTTTCACCGAATATCCGGAGCATAAAGAACATTATGAAGATATAAGGTGCGCCCTCGTCGCATTTCCAGCTTGTATGTGCCAATGCCAAGCACCTCTACACTAGACTCGTTCCCCATGTAAACTTTTCTGCACAGGTACTCGGCGATACTCAACGAACCCTACTCTGTCCCTCGCGATGTGGTGGGTTGCTCCGGAGTCTACAACCCAAAAATGAGGAGAATGAGCAATTAATGCTTGACTAGAAACAAAGCATTGAATGGGAGAAATTAAGTAAGGGAGTACCCTCTTCTGCTTAGGACAATCCCGAGCGAAGTGTCCTTCTTTGTTACAGTTAAAGCATGTTAATTTAGCCTTTACCTTCTTTCCACCTCTCTTGTTCCTACATTTGAAATTTCTAGTGCCATTGGGCTTTAACGCAGCTGCTGCTTGCTTTTTAGGGGCATATTTTGCTTTTCCACGTTTGAATTGAGAAGTCCTACATGAGCTCGACTCAACCACCATAGCGGAACCATCAGACTTAGCCGCCTCAAGGCGCTCAGCCTCTAGCTCCAAATGACGCGATATGTCTTCGAATGTTTTCACACTCTCATTGTGCATCATGTTCTGCTTCATCTGCTCCCAAGAATTTGGCAGAGAGCGAATCACAGCTTGTACTTGCTGCTCTTGAGTCAAATTGTGCCCAGCAGCCGCAAGCTCACGTATCATGACTAACATAACCCTCAAATATTGCTTTATCGAGTGATGTGCCCTTTTCTGATAGGAGTCAAACTTCATAGTCAACCCACATAGCTTTGCCAAAGAGGTAATACCAAACTTTTGCTTGAGAGCTTCCTACATCTCAAATGCAGTCGGGCAATGTTCAAACTCACTAATCAAGTCGTTGTGTATGCTGCTCAACATAGTAAAGTGCGCACACCGATCTTTATTACGCCAAGTCTGAAAGACTTCAAGATCACGACGATGTTGAGCTGTATTGTCCTGCTCTGGCTCAACCATCACTTGTTCAAGTATGGTCAACACGTCTTGCTCATTGAGGAGGTATTGGATCTTACGGCGCCATATATCATATTTGTTGCCATCCAATTTCTCTCCCTTAGTTAAGTCTGCCACCACTGTCTTAGCAGCCATTTCTACATACAGAGTAAACAAATGCGCAGGGGATATTAATGATAACAACACAAAAAATTATTTTGCAGCAAAAGAATCTAAATTAAATAATGATAATTTTACACACCAAGATCGAAAATTTGCTATGCTCGTAATCATCTCTTGCGCCTCTAGTGATAATTATCAAAATTTAATTTAATTCCATGCTAAAAAAAAAAACAATCAATCTCCCACTACTTATGGCATATACAAAGCATGATAAATTCCATACAATAGCATCTTAATGTAAATTTGTAAATAATTCATGCTATGTTCATTTAATAATGAAATTCAAATAAATAAATAAAAACTAGGCATGCTTTTCTAATTGCAACATATTACAAACCCTAAAAAAATATGCTGTATTTAATATTCAGATTATGCCATAATAGAATGTACATCATTCTGAAATTTTCTGGAATTTTTTTTGAAATTTTTTGGAATTTTAAATAACTAATAAACACACATAAAATTAGAAATAAATATTCCAGAATCTGATAAATTGAAACAATTATACCAGTAAATGGTAAAATTTTGCAGTAGTCTACAATAAAAATTTCAACCCTAGAAAATTATTCATGCAACACCAGAAGCATTTTAAAGTGGAAATAATGAATTATTATCACAGAAAAAATATTTTTCCTTTCATAAAATTTTTAAAATTTTACAGAAGATAGAAAATTTAATTCTGAGTCTAACAGTACTAACTACGCATAAAACAAATCTATAACAAATTACTTATGACAATTTAACGCAATTCAAATTTAAAAAAAAAAAAAACAAACAATGCCTTAACATCAGCAGCCAAGCCAGCCAAGCCGGCGGAGGAAAACGGCGAGGCTCAGAAGGTTGCTCAGCACGCGGCTCAGCGCACGGCGCGCATGCATGGCGCAGACTGCGAGCACGTAGACAGCATGGCTGACGTGTCCGTGATGGCGTGTGGAAGTGCATGGTAGCGCTTGGAAATGCGTGGAAGCCGCTCACGGCGTCAGATAGCGCGTGCGGCCCACGCGTCGACTTCCAGGGTGTTTTCTGGTCCAATTTTGGTACTGCCGGACTCCATTTTCCAAAATAAATACATTTCTGGTCTTAAAAAAATATTTAATGAACATAAAAATGAGGTATTTTACACTCTCAATCTAATGAGAGTGGAAGTGTAGAAACCCTGCCCTTCATCTTCCTCCTTCATTAATTTTCATGCATATAATGTGTATATATTTATATGAAATTATACACATGATTTAAAAAATAAGCACGAAAATACCCATATAGGCTCTGATACCAATGTAAATTAAAGTATAAACGCAGCGGATAAAAATTTTCAGATCATACCTTTTAGCAGAGCCTGAAGCGAAGAATCTCATAGGTAAATCACATGCTTCCAGAATGTGAACAATGAACCCAGCAATAGAGTGATACTACAATGTGAGTATCACCCACACAAGTCACAGTGCAAAATGGTTTGATTGTTGTTTTATGGGAGAGAGTCAGTATGGGGAAAACATACGTTGTTTCCTATTGCACATATCCCATATATCATATCAGATATATAAGATAAATATATCATCTATCCATATCAGTTGATATAATAGATATAGATATCCTGAGTGGTTATCCAAATAAGTTTTGAATTCAAATTCAAACTTACATGGATAAGATTCAAAAGGTTCAAAGGGTCATGCCACATGGACTCTCAATTTCTAACAAAAATGAAAAAATATAGCAAAAGGTGCTAAATATTGATAAACTGAAAGAAGAAAAAAACTAAGAACAACAAATAGCAACAATGAAAAAAAATATATATATATATATTATTTTCAATTTTTGTAGGGTTTAAGTAAATAATTTTTAATATTGATCAAACTGAAAAGCAAGTTTTGAAACTATAAAATGTTACAGTTTTAAAGTATGATTCTATTAAGTATTTATTCTTATTAATCAAATTGAAAAACAGGTTATGAAGCTGTAAAATTTTACAGTTTTCACCGCCTATAACTAAAACTCGAAAACAACTTGTTTAGAATTTGAATTTTTTTTCCATTATAACAAGAAAATAGAAATGTGTAGGACAGACAAAATATTAAAACTGAGATATCGAAGGAAAGAGACAAATATAGAGAAATACTTGTACTTCGACAACTATTTTTTGGTTTAGATCTAACCGAATTTAACGTAAATCTATTCAGATCTAATGTAGATTTGAGTAGATCTACACAATGTTGTGAAACCCGGACCCGGATCGGCCGGTCGAACCGGTTGGACCGAGAAGTGGGCCTTGCTCCGGTCCGGTCAACCCCCTAGAACCGGAGTAGGAGTAAAACCGGCCTAGAAATGGAAAACCGGGAGACCCGGCGGTCGAACCGGGAAAACCGGTGACCCGAACGGGGTCTGGCGGGTTGGATCGGTGATTTTTTCTTTTTTTTTTTATTTTATTTTCTTTCTTTCTTTCTTTCTTATATATTTATATATATATATATTATAAATATATTTTAAAATTTTGACTAAAAATTCTTACTTCAAGAGTCTCCTCTCATAAGGAAGAGTCTCATTGAAAGTTGGAGAAGATTATGAAAGTCTATTCTTATTTATAGGAAAAGATTTTTCAAAAAGAACCTACAAAATTTTATATGGGATTCAATCAAATTATTTGAAACATATTGATTGGAGGGAGAGTTGAAAATTTCATTTCCCTCCAAAATTAAACCTAACATTCAATCAATTTGTTTGGAGGGAATATTTAAAAATTTTAATTTCTTTAAAATAAGTGACTTTTTTTTTTTATCAATTATGACTTTATTAAATATTATTAATAAATATTATACAACAATTTTTATTTTTATTTGAGTATTTATATATATATTTATTTATTTATAATTTTTAATTATATAATATTAATTATAACGTCACGGTTCGACTGCTTTGACCCGACGGTTGAACCGGTGACCCGTCCACCCGGTCCCTTTTCTGGTTCGCTTACCGGTCCGGTTTTTCAAAACATTGGATCTATATCAAATTTGAGTAGATCTGCTCATCTTCTTCCTTGAAATTCATCTCTTTCGTCGTTAGCGAGCACGAAGCAAGGAGTTGGTGCTCGATGGTTGCCTGTGAACCCTAATCAATGGTGGTCGCCGGCCACCAGTGATTGTAGATTAGAAAGAGAAAGAAAAGAATGAAGTCGTGGGCATAGTCGTGGTCATGGTCATGGTCGTCGTCGCCACTAATATTCGAGAAAGAGAGATAAAGAAAAGAAGTAAGGTGTAGGAAAGAGAGGAGGAAATAAATAGATATAGGACTTTTGAGTCTATCTAAAAAGTTTTGAGATTAAATAAAATACACACTTTCTAAATAGGACTTGTGGGTAATTTACCCTTATTTTTCTTCTTCATAAAATGTCAAACTTAAAAATAATTTGTGAGCCCATTAGAGGGGAAAAAAACGTGTCGCTAAATTCGGCCCATTTCCTTTTGATGGGCAATGAAAAAATTTGGCCCACGACATAAAATTTGAGAATGTTATAATTTAAGTATTGATAATGCTAAATAATTTTTTATTTCCTATTTTTGTTTCATGTTTACAAAAAGACAAGGAATAAGTTTTTATTTTTTTGTTTGTTTGTTTCGTAAAAGACAAAAACAAAAGCCTATTTGATATACAAAATATATATATTTTTAAAAAGTTTGGTAAGCTACTTGAGGTGATAATTGACAGAGTAAGGTCAAGTTTGGCATACACAAAATAATTTATCTTTTTATCTTTTTTTTCATCACATTATCTCTTTGTTTTTCTGTATATCTTTTCGTAAAAAGATAAAAAGTACACTTATTTAGGTCATTTCAAACAATCCCTAAACAGATCTTGTGACCAATGATAGGAATAACTGGACGTGGTTGCTAGAGTGTGAAGGGGTGGCCAAAGTTCATAGGTGGCCGCCAAAAGGTAGCTGAAAGTCGTGAGAGGCTCGGGCCGAAGGTTTGGGAGTAATGTGAAATAGAAGAGAGAATGAAAACTTAATTTGAAAACAAGTGAAACTATTTTTTTTTTTTTAATTTTGAAAAATTTTCAATCAATTTAAGTATTTTTTTAAATGAAATAATATACCAAAAAGTTTTTGTTTCCAATCTCTATAAAAAAAAAAAAAATCAAATCAAATTAAAAAAAAAAAAAGTATTACCAAACACAGCTTTAGAATTTTGACATATTATTGAAATGAAAATTTTGAGAAATAACATTGACAGCCATAATAACCATCCGCCATTGACCTACGAGTCCGCGTAGAACATTCAATACCTCTCAATATCAAAAATAAATAAATGAACTAAAAAAACTACTACTTTAAATTAAACAAATCTCAAAAGCACAAAACTTTGACCAAATTTATCAGATCCAAAGCTTTGCTGGCACTTTTTTCAACAGCATAACCTTAAAAAAAAGCATCCTTCTCCCAAACTTTTTTGCACAAACCCACACTTTTTTTTTAATATTATATTTAGTAGCATCCTTCTCCCAAACTTTTTTGCACAAACCCACACTTTTTTTTTAATATTATATTTAGTATATAAAATTATAAAATGCGTACCAAATGTTATAAAATGAAAGAATTTTGTTTTATTTTGATTTAATATATAAAAAAAATTAACATCTTTCATTTTTTTTTTTGGTAATAAAACAAAATCAGACACAAAATACGATCATAAAATTAAATACAAAATAAATAAGAGTGGGTTTCACTTTTTTTTATTTTTTATTTTTTTTATTTCCCCATATATTATCTAAGAAAATTTATTTATGAATCCTACATTGAGAAACTGTGATCCGTTTAGTTCCAAAGATTTTTTTATAGACTGATTAATCTCATTGATTTTTAAAATGTAGATTTAATATATTATTTGAAAATTAAATTTACAATTATTCCCTTATTTCTATTATGTTTCATTCTTCTTCTTTTTCTTTTGCTCTAGAAAGGTAAAATAGACGACCTATGGGATCAAATTTGAAATGAATTTTTATATGAAAAACTTTTTTATTTGGTATGATTTGAAATGTGAGATTTTTCAAACATTTCAAAAGGAATACAAAAATAATTTAAAATACAACATTGATTCAGTGCTCTAATTTTGGAACACTAATGCCAGCTCTAATGAGCTGGCAGTGCAAAGACAAAAAGAAAAAGAAAAAAAGAAGGCCAAATTATCATATCAATGGTGGGGTCTACGTCCGTCACGTCATTAGTGGTTTATTAGTGGTGTAAAATTAGTGGTCTAAAACATTTTTCTTTGAAATATGAGATTCTTCAAATATTCTAAGAGGATGTGAGATTCTTAAAAGGGCGAATTACACTACTGGTTCTATAGTTTGGGACTCGTGTCACTTCGATCCTTGACTTTTTAATTGTGACACATTTGACCATGAATTTTGAATCTTGTTCCAAATAAAGATAATTGAAGATACTATTACTTAATTTTAAGGGTAAAATTGTCAATTTAATAAATTATAAACTAATTTGACAAAAATAAATGTCAAAAAAATATTTTTAAATTTTTGAAAATTATTTCTACCAACAAAGATAAAATTATGTAAAATTGATAAATCTTTTAGATATTTATTTTTTTATTTTTTTTTATCAAATTAGTTTTTATTATGTGTTTAGATGATGATTATGTAATGGGTGGTTGTTAGTATTTTAATGTGTAATCGATATATTTAATATATGAAATATTTTTAGTTTTGGATTTTTTGATTTAATGGATTAGTTTAATAATGATATTAAAATTGTTGTCATATTTGACTTTTAGAAAAATAGAAACTAATTTAATAAAAATCGAAATAACCATCCATTACATGATCATCATCTAAACACATAATAAAAATTAATTTGATAAAATAAATAAATAAATAAATAAATGTCTAAGAGATTTATCAATTTTATATAATTTTATCTTTAGTGAGTAGAAATAATTTTTAAAAATTTTAAAATATTTTTTTGAAATTTATTTTTGTCAAATTAGTTATTGACAATTTTGCCCTTGAAATTAAGCAATGATATTTTCAATTATCCTTATTTGGAACAAGATTCAAAATTTAAAGTCAAATATGTCACAATTAAAAAGTTAGGGATCAAAGTGATACAAGTCTCAAACTATAGGGACTATTAGTATAATTCGCCATTCTTAAAACATTTTAATATGAGTACAAAAATTCTTTAGCAAACTTTGGGCAAATGTATAATTTCAAATTGCAACACTCTAAAAAAATTTCTTAGTATACTTTTTTCAAACGTAGTATTCCAATATAACACTCAAAAAAAACTCTTTAGTGTAACATTTCAATGTAACACATAAAAAAACTCCTTAGTTGTTGTTTGGCAAAAAAAAATTTAGTTCATTTTTTGGAGTTGAACTTTTTTAGCTTGGGACTAAAAAGTTCATTTGACAATTTTTTTTTAGTTTTTTTGACTTTTGTGAGAAAAAAGTAAAATGATTATAATTTAAATGTGTCACTGTGTTATATTAGCGTATTTAACCTATTTTATTTTTTTGTATTTTTTTAATCCCAACTGGCTTTGCCAAACGAAGCATTAGTGTACTTTTTTTAAACTTAACATATCAATGTAATACTAAAAAAAAAAATATGAGATTTTTCAAACTATTCCAAAAGAATGTGGGATTCTTCAAACCATTCGAAAAGGAGTACAAATATTCCTTTGTAAGCTTTGGACAATGTATAATTTCAAACTATAAGTGTTACGTTTGGAAAAAAAAAAATACATTCAAATTTTTTTTAGTGTTTTTGTGTATATTATATTAGAGTGTTATATTTAGAAAAAGCACAATAATGAATTGTTTTTGTTTGTTACATTAGAGTGTGTTATATTAAAGTGTTACATTTAGAAAAAGTATACTAAGAAATTTTTTTATGTGTTACATTAGAGTATTATGTTTGGAAAAAGCACACTAAGAAATTTTTTTACATGTTACATTGGAGTATTACATGCTTGTTTGTAATGTGAGATTTGTTCCAAAATAAGGGAAAAACAAAAACCTCTATAGCGTGGATTGCCCAAATAGGAAAAATCAATTTTTATTCCTAAAAAATTAAATGACTACCTTTTATATAATTTTTACTTCAATAGAACTTTTAAATTCATAAGATAAAAAGAAATATTAAATAATTCGTAAGATCATACTTTTATTGCTTCACCCTATTATCTACGGTGGTACTATCTGCACCAATTAGTGTACTAACTAATATATCAACATTAGTTATGATATTATTATTGATCCCACTCATTATACAAATTATAAATATCAAAAATTTCTTAAATTATATCACATCATCAATTAATATGCTAATTAATATATTAATTGATACATATAATATTATTATATTTACACTTATTTAAGCATTTAGATTTTAATTGGTTTCGACTTTTTAAGTCATAGAAATGGAGGCTTTTATTTTTATTTTGACTAAAAAAAAAAAAAGAAAAAAAAAAGTACGGATCCCCCTCAATTTTTTCACTAAAAAATATTTTTTCAAGTTTTTTCAAAAATATAAGGCTGTGCTTGATTGTGATTTCAAATCACAATTCTACATCTTAATTCAAGCATTGTGTTTAGTTGTGATTCTCAAATGCTGTTTTGAGAACTCTGCACAAAACATCTGTGTTACTCTGCAACATTAGACGCATTGTTCCTTTTTTTTTTGAAATTTATGCCTTGGGGACGTCCACCCGGATGTCCTCTGAATTCCAGATTTTTTTTTTTTGCAATTGATTTACATAATTGGGAAAAATATTTTCCAAAATTTTTTAAATTTTTTATGTGCTTTAAAATAATTTTGAGTTGTATGTTTAGTTATGAGTTGTAAATTTTTGTATCACACATCAATTGTCACATCAACAATTTCCCATTCAAATCAAACCTCTTTTTCAAAATTATTTTCAAAACTCTTTACAAACAAATTTTCTATACTCAAATCATAATTTTACAACACACAAACTCAAAATACAACTCATACTCTCAAATCACATTTACAAAACACAACCAAACGCAGGCAAGCTTTTTAATAATTCTATTCCCAAAAATTTAAAAAAAAAAAAATGGAATGTGAGTGAATAACACTTGGAACATTTTTATCAAGGCGTGCGTCAATTACGGAGTCAGTCTCTGCTAACTACACTCCTTTCCAAGCTCATCACCACTTTCCGCCATTGTCAACACTCTCTCCTCCCTCCATTTAATCTCTCTCTCTCTCTAACCCAAACAAACCAAAAAAAAAAAAATGGAGAAATCAGAAGAAGGAGAAGAGTACTTGTTCAAGATAGTGGTGATTGGGGACTCAGCGGTGGGAAAATCGAACTTGCTCTCGCGATTTGCGAGAGACGAGTTCGATTTGCACTCAAAAGCCACAGTGGGAGTAGAGTTTCAGACCCAGGTGATGGAGCTTGATGGCAAGGAGATCAAAGCCCAGGTCTGGGACACCGCCGGCCAAGAGCGCTTCCGCGCCGTCACCTCCGCCTACTACAGAGGCGCTGTTGGTGCTCTCGTCGTCTACGATATATCTCGCCGGACTACTTTCGATAGCATCAAGCGGTGGCTCGATGAACTCAAGAGTAAGTCGATTTTATTTTAATCGATCTATTCATTAGTTGTTTTGTTTTGTGGGTTTGATTGCTTGCTATTGAAGTTGTTGCTGTGAATCTGAATTTGTGTTTGAATAACCATTTTGGGTTTTTTAATGATTTTGAAATTGAAACCCCAAGTAGTGGATTTTTCTGGATTTTGGTCAATTCTGAAGATTACTATTGCTTGATTTTGCTTTGTTTTGTGCTGGAAATTTTTAGGCCGTGATTGGATGCTCTGAATTACAAATTGGGATTGGCATGGATGTCTAATGCTGCATTCTTGATTGGAAAAAATATCACCTTTTGTTGGAAAAAAAAAAAAAAAAAAAATTGAAATATTACCGGAATTTTTATACAAAATATGAGTCACATTGATCGGTCAGCTGCCACATTATTCTAGATCATACAAAACTGGATATTGGATCCAACTATGGTACAAAAGTGGAAATTTTGGGTTCCATACCCCCCAAAAAAGGTATGGTATCAATAGTGTATTAGGGTCATATTGTGTATTAAATTAAAGTCAGTTCCAAATTCCAATGGTTAGTAAAACAATGAAAATTTTTTGGAAATCACTTTTGTTTTTTATATCCTGGTTTTGATATTACTAATCAATGGCTTAAATTTTTTAGAATTCAAATACAAAGATAAGAGATAATTGTTGGGCAAGGTTTCGAAAAGCTTTTTGTTTTTGGTAGTATAGAAAAGTCCTGGATAATAGAGTGACATACTGACGGTGTATGTTAATGTGACTCTGGCTTGACTTGTTTGTTTGCATAACAACAGAACGTAACATAATGACTTGTTTGTTTGTTTGTTTTGTTCTGATACAGACTATATATAGGATGATTCTTTACTTGAACAACATTTTTCAACTATTAAATAAAGGTAGCCATACACTTATTCATGGGTGTAATGCAATAATAGGATGCTACATACAGACACGGACCATGGTCCCCTACCTTTCTGTTTTTTTACATCAATGTAGGAGGAGCTTATATCAAGGGGAAAATTTTGATAAGGCATATCTGACTGAAAACAGCCAATCACATTGGTAACTAGTGCAAAAAATTGGGTGAAGGATTGTCCTTTGCATTAATCTATTCAGAGCACAAACAAGGTGAAAACGGGCTATGCATTGGGTGGCTGGAGATTCAAAAAGGTGTACCAATTTGAGGCAACTAGTAGTTGGTGTGTAGGGGGCGTAATAGAGCGAAGACGTTGAAGGTTATAGAGAAAGAAATTCCTTTATTTAGTTTAGGGCTTTTGCTTTTTTAGAATCTGAAAAAACTGATGCGTAGCTTTTTGAGGTCTTTTCAAACTTGTTTTTCCTAAGAAATTGCCATATTACATTGTGGAGACACTGGGATTTTTGAAAGTAGTGAGGGTAAAGTTGTCTTTTCACCATTTTGCTAAAAAAGTTGTTCTTTTATGGTTAAGCCATCCCAAACAGACTTATTTGTTTTTGAATTTTTTAGCAGAAAAGCTAGTTTCAAAAGATTGTGTGAGAAAGTTGTGCAGATATAAGTAGATGATCTAGAGTTTTTGACAATGATTTTTCAAATGGATCTCTTCTGCAAATCATGAAACTAAAAGTTATTTTATCATAAGCATTGTAAATGTTTAGCTTCCTTTCCCTGTCATTTTCTGTCTTAGACATTGCACATCCGAAATCTGTCATTATACATTTTTGTGCTTGGCAAGCAGTGAGACTAACTCTGAACGGAATAACCATGCAGTTCATTGTGACACAACAGTAGCAAGAATGCTGGTCGGAAACAAGTGTGATTTGGAGAATATCAGAGAAGTGAGCATAGAAGAAGGCAAAAACCTTGCAGTGGAAGAAGGATTGTTCTTCATCGAGACATCTGCACTGGATTCTACTAATGTTACGGCAGCATTTGAGATCGTTATCCGTGAAATCTACAGCAATGTCAGCAGGAGAGTCTTGAACTCTGATTCCTACAAGGCCGAATTATCTGTCAATCGTGTTACCCTTGTTGATGGGTCCGGCAAGCAAAATAAGGGAGCTTTATCTTGTTGTTCCGGATGATTTCTCTAATTTAGCTTTTCTGCACATTAGTTTCTTGTTTTTGTTAGTTCCTTCAATTTTGAAGGTAATTTACAAGCTTAGTACTTTTATCTTTATGTGGCCTGTTGATTGGTTGATCATGTTGTTTTTCCCTGATGTGAATCTTAGCATTGGGGGATTAAACTGTGATGGGAAGTATATGTAATTTTTTGGGTTTTACGATTATATATCGTTACTGGATTATGCAATCACCCAAAATTTCATATATTTTATTGTACTTCATAGTGATTTGTCCAATATCATATGGATTTGATAGGGGGAAATATCAATAAATTTTAAATAGTGATTTTTATGAATTGTTTGGTTTTTTTTATTTTATTTTTTTATGAATCTAAACGTCTTATTTTAGTGTGAATTACATGAAAATGTGAAATTTTTTATAATATTGAAATTACTAAATGTAATATTTCAAAAAAAAAATTTCAGTGTATTTTTTCCGAACATAACATTCCAAAAGCTTTATACTCCAATGTAATATATTAAAATTCTTTAGTGTAAAAACGAAGCATTCTAAAAAAATTGTACTTTTCTAAAATATATTAATATAACATTTTAAAAAAATTTCTTAGTGTATTTTTTTCAAGCGTAACATTTCAATGTAAAACATTAAGAATAAATTACAAACACTCCCTGATGTTTATTTAATTTACAAATTTTCCTATGATTTTAGAAATTACATTATGCCCCCCTAAAGTTTTTAATTTCATAACAAATGTCTTTTTTATTAATAAATCATCAAATTAATTAACAGTTTTTAATAATGTTAAAATTTTATTTCAATTAATAATTCAGATAATTTTATTATTATATAGGTGACCAGTTAAAAATTTCACTTTTTCAAATAATTCTACTAAATAAAAAATTTTGACAAAGATATTTGTAATTTTTCAAACCACAGAGAGCAATTCATATTGTAAGCAAACCTTAGGGAGTGTATTTCTAATTTATCCAAACATTAAAAATTCTTTAATATATTTTTCTCAAACGTAACATTCTAAAAAAAATTATTGGCATATTTTTTCTCAAACGTAACAACATAACATTGTAAAAAAAATTTCTTAATGTATTTTTTCCAAACATTACATTTCAATCAATGTAACACAAATTCTTCAATATACTATTTTCAAACGTAATACTGTAATGTAACACTAGAAAATCAACACTAACAAAAATATAGAGTTCCACACTCAACAATCAACACTTCAGCATCAATCCCCCCAAAAAGAATTTTCGACACCTCACATTTTCATTCTCATCCCAAAAACAAATCAGAAAATTAGAAAAATGAACCACAAAAAAGATATTTACTTAAACTCAAATACACAAAATCAAATAACTATAACGTTCTAAAACAAAAAAAACTAATTAATTCATAAATAAAAACTCTTAGGATTAAATGGATCAACATTTCCCTATATAAAATTTATGGGTAATTTTCCATTTGAAAATCATCAAATTCTCATATACAACTTTGAGCAAAAAATTATTATAAAAAATAAAAAACAAAACAAAACACAAACACAAACAAACGGTCACAGATAGAGGTTTTAGCGTTGTGATTATATGTTTTTTAAGATCTCGTTTGAAAATAAATTATTTTAGTAATTTTTTAACTTTTTACAAAAAAAAAATATGTAAAAAAATAAAGAGAGTAATATAACAACTTATAATAATTTTTTAACCAAAATATATAGTTAAAAAGGAAACTTTAAGTGTCAAAATCATATTTCTTGCACGGGTCAACAGGCCTCAAGTCCACTAGACCGAGAGGCAAGTCTATTTTTCAGTTTTTGCTCCAAATCAATCACATAATGAAAAAGTTTACAGGACTCACCTTTGTTAAGTACTTTGAGACAACTAATACTAATTCACTTATTAACTGTGATTTCTAATTAGGCAGAAGTAACAATGTAAACAATGCACATGATTACCCTGAGCTATTTCGAGAATATTTAATAATTTTTCACGCAATAAAGAAAAATAAATTTTAGCCACGAATAATAAATTACATTTGATGTTTTCTGAAACTCACCTACTCTAGGTGTGGCTTTAACTTCATAATTAAATTCTCCATGCTAGCAGAGAACTGAACCTACAATAGACATTAAGAAAAATCTTACTATAAAAGTAGGTCAACGTTTGGTCTATTAACAAAATGAATAAATGGAAGGTAGGTCATCTGCTATGGATAAAAATAATTATAATCTAGTAAGATTAAAATCACATACACCAACAGAACACAGATATAAAACCTTTTTAGCTGACTCATTATACATCTGGCAGATATGCCATTGGACGGCAAAGGACCAAAACTGTTTTGGATATCATGGTTTCCTTAGGGCAGATGCTGCGCCCATGACAACAGCTAGGATGATACCAAGACCGGCTCCAAGAGAAGCACCCACAGCTGCATTAGTCAAAGAGGATGCCTTGGCCTGAGAATCTTGAGTTGCAGCCACTGCACGATCTCGTGCCAATTCCAACATAAGTGTATCTTGTGCAAGTTCCTTTAAAACAATAGGGAGAGGCCAAGATGAAATCAAAAAAAAGAAAAAAAACTTGGAATTGTCAACAAACTTGGAAAATGAATTAGAGAATAGTTTACAACTGCAGCAGTCACAATTCAAAAGTACCCAGTAGGTTAATCCTTGTTCTATTCACATGAAGAACTCGAGAATTAACACAATCAAGGTACTATCCTTTGAATACTACAAGATTCAAGAACTTTTTCTAGTAATGTATCATTACGCACTTATTTTCATCTACTAATGTAGCATTAAATATTTTATTAAGAAAACAGGTGGGTAATAATGCATTATTAGAACTTCAGGAATCTTCTAGTATTCAAAGAGAGTAACAATAAATATATTTTTAAGAAAATACCTCTTTACCCACCTACAAGATTCCCACCCCACCTTGACAAGAAAATACCTTTTTATGTGTATACATTTATACATAATTTAATTTGTTAAATATAATGAAATTAAAACACCAAAACATAAACATATCTCTCATTTTTCGTCTCTTTCTCTCTCATCTTTAATTTTTTTTTACCTCTCATCACTCATAAATCATTCTCCCTCATATATCATATCATCTCTCATTAGTACCACCCCTCCTACAGGTGCCAAATTACCTTGTCACCTCCTTGTGCTCCTATCATCGCCCCCACTTTTCCCACACCTACTCTATCAAGGAATGGGGTGAGAATGTGATACCACAAACCCCGCCCCCGGCCCATTCCTACAAATAAACTTGTTCAAAGGGAAGGGAAGGTTTAACCACCAATTTTTTTCCCATACCCTTCCATCCAAGGGTGAAGATAGGGGTGATTTTAAAACTGCTGTATATATACATAGGACCTACTTTCTAACATTACATTCAACGGATATTTTCCTCGGCCCCCTTTGATTTTAGAAAGGCTTTTATATGGTATAGTGCAAAAACATTATAACTAGTTTAATATGAAGGTTTCCTACATTATAACCAATTACATTTCATCGTTCATGCTTTAGTAGATATAGTTTATTTCGTTTACTATTTATGCTTTTGTATGAAACCTTAAAATCAAACCCTTGCTTCACCCGTGCTTCCATCCACAATTTATCTGCTATAGCCCATACATCCTATTACTAAGTTAAACCTCACTCACACTTGATTAGATACCTTTCTTTCTCTTTTTCTCATTTTCATGATGCAACATATTTATGAAATGTTTCTACCTACTTATCAAGGGAATTAAAAAAGAAAAAGAAAAAGGTATCCAGTACCCGCAAAGCAGCCTCCTCATGGCTACGAAGCACACGGTGGACAAGCTGGCACAAAGCAGTTACACCCTCTACAGGGAGAACGACAGCTTTCTTCTGGAAAGGCCTCCGGACAAGATTAATAGGAACAAGAATAAGCTGTTGAGGACCCATCCTCCCAGCAGAATTTCCATCTCCTGCACCCCAAGACTGAGGAGCACTTGCAGCACTGGGCATGACATATGGACAGGAATTGACAACCCCAGTTGTGCTTGGAGATGCTTGATATGCCTGCAGAACAGCATCTATCACTGCTTTTTGCTGGTGGGCACTGACTGAGAATTTGTTTGTTATTGCAAGGACCCAAGGGATTCCAAGGGCCTTAGCTTCATCCAGCAAAAGTGAGAGGGCTGGCTGCTGCTGAGAAGCATTTGACTGACTGTATCGAGGTATTATGTGGGACAGATTATGCACAAGAACAATCAAGTCTGTTTTCCTACTAAGATCACAGATTCCCTTCCAAAGTTCATCCCTGAAACGAGAGGCCTCCATATTCAGGTCCTGCAATGTAAAAATAGATGGCGTAAAATGAAATGCTAAAAACCAGAACTCAATGGCACCACACAAAGGACAAAAGAAGCAACTCAAATGCCCAAAAGTAACTCTTTTTTCCATCCAAACAAGAGCAGACAAAGAAAAGCAAAAGCTCTATGTAGCCTTCATTTTTAATGCCTATGCCAGTATGTATCACCATAAAAAGTACCAATTGCACCATTGAAGAATAGAATTCAAGGATGGAAAAGCAGGACAGGCACCACGCATCATATAAAGGCAATTGAAGGTGCTAGAAAAAACAGGAATGATGAAAAGTGTCACCAGTGGTGTTGACTGTTATGTGGTGTTATATATACTACCCATAATAATCATGAAACTAAAAGTACCACCCCAGAGATTTCCAACTTCATAAGTTATAGATCAGAAAACAAGCTAGCTGGAAAGATAGGATAACAAACATTTTTATAATCTTACATAGACTACACCCTATTAGAAATATACAGCATGTTTCAGCTTACAACTGTAATGAAGAAAACATTTACCCGTTAATCTACAATAGCAATCAGGTTGTCAAGTTCTTATGCTTTTGAAATGGTTTATTATAACATCAATAGGCATCAAAGAAAGGTATGTGATATGATAAATGATAATTTGCGAGGTTTCAACATTGAAATTTATGACATAGTATCTAAAGTTGAATATCATCCTCCACAATATTAAACCAAACTCTCAATTAAAACTCAAATCACAACATTAAAATGACAAAATGTCTAGTCAAATAAAGAAATGTAGAGTTACCCTGAAATGAAAGAAAAAGTTATCTTTAAAAATGTGACAAACTCTGATACAGCTGTTGACATGAAGAAAAGGAAAAAAGAGAAACTGCCAACAACTCAGTTTATGAAGTGCTTGAAATAATGTTGGTGGAGCACATGAAACAGAAATATTGTCAGCAAATCAGCATGCCAGCACTGTGAGCGACCAAAAAAAGAAAAAAGAAAGAAAGAAAGATACAGAGTACAAACAGGAGACCTTCATCAAAAGATTAAGAACAGGAGACCTTATTAAATAACACGGACCTGCAAATTTACTCCCGTCGAATCTGAGTAGCACAAACCACCAGCAATACCTTCTTGAACATCAATATCCATATGCAAATTTTCAATATTAGCATGTCTGCTTTGACCCAAGATTGCCTTAAGAAGAGAAGTTTTACCAGCACCCTAGAAAAACCACAAGTCATCTTTCAGCACTTGGTAATGAAGTAAAGGTGTACATATTTTATGTATTGGGAGTCTAATGTGAATACCTCTAGGCCAACTAATCGCACCCTACGGGTCCTGACATGAACCTCCTTGGAAACTGTAGAGAAATCGCTTGTACAAAATACAACAAAATCACTCAAACCTTCAGGACGGATAAATTTTCCCTCATGAAATGCACAGACATTGCGTTCCACTTTCAGATCAACAGACTTCGAATCAATAGAAGAAAATAGAGGTAGTAACGAATCTGTCATCTGATGTTTTGGTTGCCGTCTCAGTGGAGGTCCAACCAACACTCGGATATTTTGTATATCTGGCTGTACTCCACCATCCAAAGAGTGTGATGGTGATGAAGGAAAGGACTCAACTGTGGTTGAGCACCTGAATGAAAGAAATAATAGCAAATGATTACCCCATGAAGACAGTGAATCATAAAGTTGTATCTACTAAACAGATTAAAAAGTAAAGAAAATTGTTTACCATGATATATAAAACTTTTATCCTATCTTAAAGAAAAGATGTATAAAACTTCATATCTACTTAGGTAGCCTCAACCAAATAGATATAAGATGAAGAAAACTCGAGATAACCATTTCTGAATATATGAATTGATTGATGGCCTTTGAGTTTAGGATCACATTATCTAGGGGCTCTCATTATATGCATATATGTATTCAAGTTCCATTTCCCAAATATTTTCCTAATTATCCTCTCACTGTAGTCACTTCAATGCTCAATTGCAGTTAATATGTCAGGCACGATTCATTCCAGTTTAATTCAGCTCATTTTTTTAACCTTTCTTACTCTCATATGTAAAAAGGACTTACCATTTTGTTCTATTTACTGCAAAACTGCATTTCTAACCTTACTGGCTGAAGGAATATTTTCCTGTGAATGCTGCAAACAAATAGTAGCCTACTAGACAAACTGTGGAGTTTAATACAGGGATTAATGGATGGTTCTTCAAATTAAAATCTGTTCAAAATAATTAACTCCTCCCACACAATAGTTACAACAAATTTTTTCATTTTGTCTTGGCCAAGAAATCTGCTTGGGATTGCATCCAAAACTTCTAATCTAGTCAGATAAATAAATTAAGGACTCCAAGGATTAGAACGTTGGTCAGCCAAGTACCAAGATTTCATTTTTCATGATTATGTAATGTGAATACCAAATTAGGGAATCTCTTGGCCTCATCTTTAGTGCAATGAAGTGCATCACATCAACTTGAAAGAAAATTGCACTTTCACACTTTCACAGATTTCCCCTCCAATCCAACGCATAATCTATTGCTTCAAACTAGGATGGAACCATCATGAAGAAAATTCATGGATGCAGCACAACAGAATAGATTTAATCAGGTTTTCGAAAAAGCATTTGGGGGGAAAGACATAACATGTACAATGAAAGAATACCTTCTTTTTTTTTTTTTGGATAAATTACAGTGAAAGAATACTAACATGGAAAAATGAATTGAAAAATTTGAACGCATGCTCTCAGGATGATTAGCACAAGACAGGAATCATTGTAATGGCAACCAAATTACGGCATACAAGAAGGGTGCCATGCGCTATGCACATGGGCCTTACCTTATAGAATTTTTTCCATACTACTATTTACAGCTATGTTTAAAGTTTCAGAGAGTGCAAAAGTGGTAGTAGTTAGTGTTAGAATAATATATTATTATTTGAGTTATTATTTTGTAATTATTCTATGCCTTAGGGCTCCCTTGTAATTATTGATCTTCATTAATATAAATAGGGGATGATATCCTAATCATTCCCTAATCTTGGTATTTTTTAAATTTATCATGCTATTAGAGCCTAACCCCAAAACCTAAACCCATCTATCCATACAGTTCTTGTTACTCACCGGAGCCACTAGCCATCAGCCGGAGACATCCTACGCCACCAGTGACTACCCTTCAGCAGCAGACTCCACCCCGAGGGGTTTCGGCTTACACTGAGAAAGACCCGGGTGGTTTCGGGTCTGAGTTGATGTCTGTCTAGGGTTTGAACCTTACCTGGGTTGGTTGACATCTTCACCGCAAGCATCGACATCCCTTGTTGGTCTTTGCTGACAAGCCTCGTGGCCTTGTCTTGCCTTGCCTTGCCGACTGCCACGGATAGCTTTTCTGGCCCAACCGACAACCCCATGTTGTCGTTGGCCTCATGCGACACTCTTGTCTCTTGCGACAGCCTCTCTTTTCTCTGTCAATGTTCTTCAACCACACTGGTACCCTGGTCTTTTGTATTCTTCGACAATCTGTTTGACCAGGTCCTCTGCTCCTTCGTAGACTTGTAACCTAATAATATTGGTACCCTAGTTTTCTTTTTACATACATACATACATACCAAAAAAAAAAAAAAAAAAAAAAAACTCTATGAGTTCTTAATTTGTTTTATGCTGTCATAGTGGGTAGTTGTGTCTTTCCTTCCACCACCACCACCTTCCGGGTTTGTGATTGGTATTAGTTTTATTGAGGGTTCATTCGTATAGTTTCCATGGCAGATTCCTCCAATGTGTCCACTACTTCTCAAACGCCTAAGAGTTAGAGTTCCATTCTACCTATTACTATGACTGATAACCCCAACCCTAATCTTAAAGTCACCACCTCTCTATTTAATGGTCAAAACTATCTAACGTGATTGCAGAGTTTGACTATGTTTTTGACGAGCAGAGGGAAGATGGGGTATGTTGATGGTAGGACACAGGCACCCAGCGTCACTGACCCAAGTTATGACTAATGGGAGATTACCAACTTTTTGATTATGGGTTAGCTTATTCATTCGATGGTACCAAACATCAGCGAGGGCTACTTGTCTATGGAGACTGCCCAAGATGTTTGGGATGCAGTGGCTGTTACTTATTCCCGCAAAGGGAATTTCTCCTAGGCATTTGAGTTACGCTGCTCTATTGAGAGCTCTGTTCAGAGGGAACAGACAGTTCTCCAATACTTCACCTTCCTTACCAACGGCTGGAAACGCCTTGATCACCTACAGGACTATAAGCCTGTTTGCACTGCTGATTCAATCGGGTACAGGAAGTTCATTGCACCGGAAAGAGTCTTCAAGTTTTTAGCAGGGCTCAATGTGGAGTATGATTCGGTTTGGAGTCGGGTTTTGAGTATGGACATTCTTCCTTCACTTTAGGAGGCATTTGCCTATGTACAGAATGAGGAGAGTCGCCGGTCTGCTATGATGTCCCCTGTCTCTACCGATCGCTCCGCATTACTGTCTACTCCTAGAGATGGCCTTAGCTTGACTCCCATCCCTCCATCTGCCGCTAAGGAATCTATATTACGTGATTACTGTAAAAACCGCGGCATACTCGTGAAACATGTTGGAAGCTTCATGGGACTCCATCCGGGGGTCGAGGTGATCGGTCTAGTCTTAGAGGAGGTCGGTCAGGCCAGTCTAGAGGATAGGATTCTCATCCACGGGTTCATCAGTCTAGTACCGTTGATACACTTGATTCTACTTCCACTTCCGTTGACCAGCCTTCTGATGGTCTCTCTGGCATGACTACTCCTGAACTTGAGGATGTTCTGCATCACTTGCTGGACCGCCGGTCTTCTACTGCTCTCAGTACATCTTCCTCATCGTTTGCCCACTCAGGTAACTTAACCTCTTCTCCTTGTGTTTTCTAGTCTCATAAGTCTTTACCCTGGATTATTGATTCTAGTGCCTCAGATCACATGTCTGACTCCTCTGACCTTTTCTCTACCTATAAGCCCTTTTCAGGTCAGGACAAAGTTAGGATTGCAGATGGTACTGTTTCTTCCATTTCTGAGAAAGGTTTAGTCCATGTCACTCCTACCATACCTCTATCTTCTGTTCTCCATGTTCTCAATTTTTTTGTTAACCTATTATCCTTGAGTCGTATTACATAAGATTTGAATTGTAGTGTGACGTCGTTTCCTGATCATTATCTTTTTCAGGACCTTGTCACGAGGAGAACGATTGGTAGTGGTAGTGCAAAAAATGATCTCTACTTCCTGGATCAACCGGACAAGCTTGCTTATTCTTCCACCAAGATGAATTATGGCTGTGGCATTAGCGTCTTGGGCATCCTTCTTTTTATTTACTTAAGCATTTATTTCCATCTGATTTTGCAAACAATAATGTATTTGAATTTCTTTGTGAGTCTTGTCAACTTGGAAAACAACACAGAGCTTCTTTTGCTCCCAGTTTTAATAAAAGTTTAGTTCTCTTTTCATTAATACATTCTGATGTTTGGAGTCCATCTCGTGTTATGTCTATGAAAGGTCATCGATGGTTTGTTACATTTATTGATGATTTTTCTCGTACTACTTGGATGTATCTCATGAAAGACAAGAATGAGATTTTCCCTGTGTTCCGCAATTTTCATAAGATGATTTGTACTCAGTTTGGGGCCACTGTCAAAATCTTCCGTTCTGATAATGAGGGAGAATACATAGATTCTGAGTTAGGGCAATATTTTTCTGCTCATGGCATTATCCATCAGATCTCTTGCACCAATACCCCTTAACAAAATGGGGTGGCGGAACGCAAAAATCGTCATCTTCTTGACATGGCTCGGTGCATGTGTTTTTCTATCAGTGTGCCTTGGTCCTACTGGGGCAACGCCTGTTGCCCATCTTATTAATTGTCTTCTTACCCAGGTCTTGCACAAACAAGCTCTCCTTCAAGTCTTCCTAGGGTCTGAGTCCTTGTTTTCTATTCCTTTAAAAATATTTGGCTATGTCTGTTTTATCCACAATCACTCTCCTACTCGTGATAAGTTGGACCATCGCTCCCTAAAATGTGTTTTCCTTGGATACTTTCCTACTCAAAAAGGGTATAAGTGTTACCACCCTCCTTCTCGTAAGTGGTTTGTGTCCATGGATGTCACATTCTTTAAGTCCCAATCCTATTTCTTGTCCTTTCCGGTGTCACAGTCCTCCCTTCAGGGGGAGCCTTGGTGTGAAGTGATTCTTGTGATTCCTATAGTGGAACCAGTTGTTCTTGCACCACCACCTCCTACTAGGACTACAGAACCCAATGTTACCAAAGATAGGGAAGGGCAAGTTTATGTCAGGGACAAAGAAAAACAGAAAATTAACTGAATACAAGAGACCACTTCTGTTCTTTCACTGCCATCTCCTACTTCTGATGAGAGTCCAAGTAACTTTGAATCTCGAGTCCATTGATCTTGATGTTCCTATTGCCAAAAGAAAGGGTGTGAGATGTTGTACTCAACATCCTATCTCAAATTTTGTGTCCTAATCTCATTTCTCGTCCTCATATAGAGCGTTTGTGTCAAATATTTCCTCTGTTAGCATTCCTAACCATTTTCAAGATGCTCTTGCCATCTCTGAGTGGAAACTTCCCATGATTGAGGAAATGAAAGCACTTAGGAAGAATGGCACTTGGGAATTGACTAAGTTACCTAAGGGCAAACGACCTGTGGGATGCAAATGGGTGTATACTGCGAAACACAAAGCGGATGGGTCTATTGAGCGATGTAAGGCTAGACTTGTGGCAAAAAGGTTCACTCAGACATATGGCGTTGACTATCAGGAGACCTTTGCACCAGTGGCTAAGATAAATTCGGTCAGAGTACTTCTCTCTCTAGCAACTAATCTAGATTGGCCACTTCATCAATTTGACGTAAAGAATGCCTTTCTTCATGGTGACCTCGAAGAAGAGGTATATATGGACATTCCTCCTGATTTTGAGGATTATCGGACAGAAGGCAAAGTATGCAGGCTTCAAAAGTCATTATATGATCTCAAACAGTCTCCAAGGGCTTGGTTTGAGAGATTCATTCAGGCTATGCTTAAATATGGATTCAAACAGAATCAGGCAGATCACACCTTATTTGTGAAACATTTTCACGTGGTAAGACTACAACACTCATTGTTTATATAGATGACATAATTCTTACAGGCGATGATAGTGAGGAAATGCCTCTGTTGAAGAAATATTTAGCCAGTGAGTTTGAAATCAAAGACTTTGAGAGCTTGAAGTATTTTTTGAGAATTGAAGTTGCTCGCTCTAAGGATGGGATATTTGTCTCACAGAGAAAGTATGTGCTTGACCTGTTAAAGGAAACTGGGATGCTTGGCTGCAAGGCTTGTGACACTCCACTGGAACCCAATAAGAAACTTGGGGGATGATAAAGGAGGGGCAGCTATTGATAGGGGGAGCTATTAGTGATTAGTGGATAAGCTCATTTACCTATCTTACTCCCGTCCTAATATTGCTGTTACTGTCGGTGTGGTTAGCCAGTTTATGTATGCTCCTCATCAGATTTACTTCGAGGCTGTCATGAAAATTTTGAGGTACTTAAAGTCTGCTCCTGGTAAGGGTCTTTATTTTTCAAAGTATGATCATCTTCGTGTGGAAGCCTATACAGATGCTGACTGGGCTGGATCAGTAACTGACAGGAGATCGACTTCAGGGTAATGCATCTTTGTTGGAGGCAACCTAGTTACTTGGAGGAGTAAGAAACAGAATGTGGTTGCCAAGTCAAGTGCAGAAGCTGAGTTTAGAGCTATGGCACAAGGGGTGTGTGAGCTCTTATGGATCAAGTTATTGTTGAGTGATTTAGGTATTAATCAGAAGGACTCCATACGGTTATATTGTGATAATAAGGCCGCTATCAACATTGCTCACAATCCGGTTTAACATGACAGGACAAAACATGTTGAGATTGATCGCCACTTCATTAAGAAGAAACTCACTAGTGGCACAATATGTACTCCCTTTGTGCAGTCTGACGAACAACTTGCTGATGTCCTCACCAAGGGAGTTGGGAGTAAGCCCTTTCATGGCATCTTAGGCAAGCTGGGCATGAGAAATATCTTTGCACCAGCTTGAGGGGGAGTGTTAGAATAATATATTATTATTTAGGTTATTATTAAATAATTATTCTATACCTTAGGGCTCCCTTATAATTATTGATCTTCGTTAATATAAATAGGGGATGATATCCTAATCATTCCCTAATCTTGGTATTTTCTAAATATATCAGTTAGTTATTTAATTCTCCTACAATTGTGCCAAGTGGCATTGTGTTTTCTTTCCTCGAGAGGCTGTAACTGCTCCCACACCAGAATTGCCTGTCAGACACTGTCATGTGTTGTCTTTATACAATAGAATAGATTTATCATCTCCTAGTAAAGTGGGTGTTTGGGAAGTGGCTATTTTAGAGGCTTTTTGGCTTTTTAGCTATTTTAGTAAGCTATTTTAGTTTTTGTATTTGGGAAGATGGGATGGATTTTTATTTGAGTTGTTATATTAAAATATGTGTTGAAAAGATGTTTGAAGTTAAAATGACAACTTTGTCCCTAACCTCACATTTTTCAAAATTAATCTACAAGGGCAAAATCGTCATTTCAGCCTCAAAGACTAGGCTGTCACAATTTTGTGCCTACACACTGTCATGACAGTGTAGGGCTGCCCACTGCTGCCGGCTTTGCCTTTTTTTTCTTTTTTTTTTTTAATATAAATTGATTTAGAATTTTTGAGACTTTTTGACTTTTTTAGTGTTTGAGGCTATTTTAGCCTCAAAAGTGGGTTCCCAAACACTCCCAAAATATGCTTATGCAAGTGATACGAAACTAAAAAATTGTATAGGTGCTCAAATGGCTCTTTACAACCAAAACTTAAATTAACAAAAAGATGAATAACTGATAGGATAAAAAACAATACCAGCTACCATTAACACGAGCCTGAACCAGCGTACAAAGATGTAATCCAAAACCAGTAATATCTACTTTCAGAGGTTCCTCATTCTTCTCACCAGGAATACCACTCCATCCCAGAGGAACAACAGAAGTGGCTGCACGAATAACTGGAGACTCTACTATATGCCCAAAATCAACAGTACCAGCAACCGAAAGGCCTAGCCACTTTTGTAAATGAGGAAATTGCTGCAGTTGCTCGACTCCCAGGAATGAAGCATCATCAGTCATGCACAGCTCATATATTCTGCAAGGAAAAGAAGACATACTAGTCCTGGTAACCCAAGATGCCTGGAATTCAAAACCAATAATGCTAAAAGGAACTTACTATTAAAAAAAGAAAAAGAAAAAAAAAAGAAAAAATGCAATCCACACTAATATGCAGATGTATTCAATGCCAAAAGGGTTAAAAGCAGCCCCCGTGTACATATTCTCCTTCAAAAAATTAACACGACTTAAATGTGTGCACACATGTAGAATATAAATAACCATATATACTATAATGATGGGTGAAATATACCCCTAAAAAATTCCAGAAAAACAAGATCTATGAATAGATCTTGCTCTTCGGACACAACAACAAAAGTTCTACTAACAGTCAAATGACCACAAAAGAAAGACAGCTTTCAAAAGAATAGATATTACCTTTGAAATCTAAACCTGTATGACTTCATTGAGTGTGACTGAAATCGTTCCCTTACTTCAGCAATCACGGATCTGACCTGAAAATGCCTTTGCCAAATGAAAGCAACAACATGAGAGGTGCTAGAAGCTGGTGTGTAAACATAAACTATGTGCAAAGTTATTGGCTATTTTGCAAACTTTAACTACCGCAATATATTACATATAAATATATGTAAATAAAATATACAGTTCATCCAGGGTAGAATGCTTATTCCTAACAGTAACAGAATATTGAACCATTATTTGAGGGTCAAAAAGTAAACAAAACTTATACCGATGTCAACTTTGAGTACTCTGCACCCGATAGTGACTCCACTGATGAATTCTCCAAGAGATAGAGCTGTTACATATGAAATATAAAATGTTGAACTCACTGCCAAAAACCAAATCAAACCAAGCCTTGTATCCCAATCAATCAGGTTGGCTACATGAAGAACTTAAAATAATAGAGACATAAGTTACATAAGCTTAAATGAACTGAGAAGATCACATGCCTTGTTCCTTTATGAGAAGTGAAAACGTATAATGATGTCGCAAATGAAATTTAAAAAAATGTTGTAAAGGAATTTTAATGAGCACAAAGTAATGTCCTTTACACATCATTACTTCATTGATCCCATTAACAAAACAAAATAAAAAAAAAATTCCCCAAAAAGAAATTAAAACAGAAAGTATAGGAAATGATTTTTTTTAAGTCCAGCAAGGTTGGATGACAAGCATAAAGATTTCCACAATCGTTACAAAGGACCTACTTAAGGACTGATGGTTTAGAGTAGTCATCAACAATATAAACAAGGATAAGACTCCTCATTTAAGCTCAATGACTGATCAATGAGAAACATGTTAGAATTTTGGGACCATCCAACCCAAAACCAATTGGTCTTCGTTGGAGACAAGGTCAGCCTTGACTTTTTGGGGGCCTAAGGCGAACTCAGAAGATGGGGCCCCGGCTCTCATACATATTTTAATATATATATATGTATGTATATATTGGTAAAATAATAACAATCTTCAATTTATTTTTATTTTTTGCTTGTACCTTCTATAAATTTGTTGCATATGGTACACATATTATTGACATAAATAATAATTATCGAGATAAATTTTGAATATTTTCGATTGTTAACACTATTAATTTATTCACTCTTTTTCCTGACGTAGTAAATTAAATTGTAAAATTTGATTAACTTCAATCTAAAAAAATTATTGTATAGTCAAACAATATTTTATAAATAATTCATACATTGGCAAGCAACCATCCATTATTTTTAAATAATTCACCAATTCAATTGTTCGTTTAAATCTTCATTTTTAAACTACTAATATTATAATGTAGTGTTTGGTTCACTGAAATGAAATTAAATTGAATGGAATGGACATTTCTTAGCCTCTTTATAAAATTACTATTCCCTCACAATGAAAAATGATGATTTTGTTTGTAATTTTATTAAATCAAATGTGAAAATGGACATTATGATGAAATGATTAATCTATTCAAATTTATTTTAATAAACCAAACATAACTTAAGACCGAAATAATTAACCAAACATAACATAAGATCGAAATTATTCAGGGCTCTATTTCTTAGACAGAATTTGGGGGCCTGAGGTGGCGGCCTTGCCCGCCTTACCTCAGGGCCGGCCCTGGTTGGACAGGCCCTTAGAATATATTAACCAAACTTGGGTGGCTTAAAGTAGTGATGCCAGACAATTCTCTAAGACTTCCCTAAGTTGTGGCCCGGTTGCATATGGAGGTGATAGAGAAACGAGAAAGATAGACCCGGGCAGAAACTTGGTCCACGAAACACCCAAGATGCAAAACCAATTGGCCATAGAGACTTAACCCACATTGCTTCTCTAAGCGACTCAAGTTTGGTTAATATAGTATAAAGGCCTCTCCACCTAAGGACAACTGATTTGGGTTAGATGCCTCCAAACTTCTAACAAAACAAATGGACATTAGCCAGGGTCGGTCCCTCCTCCTAATTGAGGGCGCTGACAGCAACTAAAACAAATTAAGCAGTTGCATATAATCCTGGTTTAAAAAATGGAAAATAAATATCTAATGATGAATATAAAATTAACATCACAACTTCCAGGGTTGCCACAAATTTTCTTATGTCATATATGCAAATGGGTTTAAATAAACAACATAGAAAACAAGAGTATCAGTTTATAGTGACTACCTGACCAAACGGTACATAAGAAGGTAAATAAGGCACTCTACGCCATGCCCTATTATTATCCGTGTCACTGGTGTTCATTTTTCCAGACAACTTTGCATCTCTTGCTTCACCTTGGGGCCCGGTTTCTGTCTCAGAAAATGGTTTGAGAGAAATGCCATCAGAACCTTCCTGAATTTCAAGAGACAGTGGTGCAGCTGCTTCATCATCAAATGAAGATGTTACAGCAGAATCAGAAGCAGAAGATGTCTCAACAGGGCCAACTTGTTTCCCTTTGTATTTGTTGAATTGTCTTTTGACACCCTCTAAAGGGACAAGCCTTGAAAGTCTCCAAAAGGAAGTCTGGACAGGGCCTAAACCGAGAACCAGCTGCTCCCCTTCTATCTCTTTTAGTTTTTCTGCTTTTTGCTTCTTCACACCTTCCTCACGTTTTGACATCAACGAATCGCTAGTCTTGGTATCAACAGGGAATGGCAGCATTTGGGCATTATAATGATGAAAATAAGCAGGAGACAGGATACGAGGCACTAGATCTTCTGGAATACAGTAAGTCTTAAAATAATGATGCCAACCTTTTCCGTTAACATAACTGAAAGAAAAATTATGTCAAATTTAATATATATATATAATACTTTTACTATTATAAGAATATACAAGATGGCAATAAACCTACTCTCTTAAAGCAGCATTCCCAACTGGAGGCTGAGAGAATGTGATACACTTGACTTGAACTTTTTCATTGTCTTTTGATGACGAGGAAGCAGCAATAACCCTCAAAATGGCAAGGGTAGCCAAGACTGCTACCTAGACAGTAGAAAGAGGGAGCACTAAAAAAGATATTATAGACTGAACAAATCACTGTCCGAAATGTAAGCAAAATACATAAATTGAACTTACTGCTCCACCAAGTGAATGCCCACATAGCACAAGTTTCCGTTTCTTTTTTTGAGCAAGCCTGTACAACTCCAATGCAGGTATCCCTTTAGCACGAGCCATGAATCCCTAGAGATAAGAATTTGAAAGAAAAAATTACAAAAATAAAGAAAACAAATATATGTCCCCTCTCATTTTGGGGTGGGGGTGGGGGTGGGGGTTGGGGTGGGGTATTCTTTAGAAACAGATAGCAAAGAATATCGTAAAGGTATTGAACACGCAACGAACTATGTTCAAATGAAAATTAGGATTGGTTCGGGAATAGACTATTTTAGTAACGTTTTGGCTTTTTGGTCAAAATATGAGGTAAAAAAATCGTAAGTTTGGGATTTTTTCGGCTTTTTACGAAAAAAAGTGCAAAAAGTAGAGAAAAAATGGAATCATTGACTTTTTTGTATAGTTGTTTGATTTTTATACTTTTTAATGACTTTCTGACTTTTTTAGTTCTTCCCAAACCAAGCCTAAAATTGATGAATTGCTCCCTTACTCGATGAACAGCAGGTTTAGGTGTAGGTTTTGGTTGCTTAGGCTTTGCTTCAAGAGATTTTGAAAGATTTGCTACGTTTATCTTTTGACTATCGACTTGGGCAGATTCAGTAGTTGCAGTCTCATAATTATCTTCTACAGCATCCTCATGAAATATAGCACCTTGAAGTATGTTTGCATCAGCCATGACGTCCCTTTACAATAGGCAAAAAAAAAACCATTATGTTAAAAAGACTACAGAATAGACAACTGAACAAAGGATTATTATCATGCTTACTTGTACTGCTTGGTCCCAATGAAGGAAGCAAATAATGTGTCCCCTGCTTCTGCTAATAGATACCTACGTAAAAGTAAAACACAAAGGTACATGAGAAACCAAAGCAGTTAAGTTGCATTAAAATACAAAATCTCAAAGAAATCACATGCTTAGAGCTTCCTTGCTGGGCATTATTATCCATAATATGAGCAAAATTGAACTAAGGATGTTGAATAGATGAGTGAGGCTTAGTAACCATTAGTAAAATATAGGTAGCATCAATTGAGGGAAAGCAATAGAACATTGGCATACATGAGTAGCTAGGGTAGATGTGATAGAAGAACCAATTATTGACAAGATGGAAAAAGAAGAAAACTAGAAGAAAACAAACAGTTCAGAAAAATGCCAAGTAGCAAAGAGAATTTTGCATGAGTGACAGAAGTCTGAGCACACAGTGAATGTTGAAAGAGATATATTTTTTAACCAGGCATAGTATGAGTATAGCAGAAAAGCGCTAAACATTACTGACTTCTGAAAATTCAAGAAGTGAGATAATGTGAGATTTTTGCAGGAAGAAGACATAATTCTAAATATGAAAAGAATATGGATTATTAATTTCACAAAAAGTACAACATTACTCGCATGCTAACCCATAATTCCACAATCTTATGCCAGCATCTTGATATTACATCAAAATCTATCAGCATCCACGCAACATAGAACAGTGACAGCCAAGTCAGGAGTGATTTTGTTTCAGACACAGGCAAAACCGCAAAAGTCAACTTGAGTTGTGAGGCTATATCTCGGATAATTTTTGACGAATTAAATACCCACCCAAGCTCCTCCTGAAGTGCAGAACAGCAAACACCAAACCAAACCCAAACTACAATTAAATCTACCCGTGTGAAGTTCATTCATTGTCCAATTTTTTAGCTCAGATTGAAAATGGGCGGCATCAGCTCATTCAAGCTAGATAGAATAGGATGCTATTTAAAGAATAAAAAAAAAAATGTGTCAAGCTATTTCTTCTGCTTGCCACAATTTTTCCAACAAATCACATTCTTAAATATAATGATGACAAATTAACAGTTAGGGAGAAACTAGAAATAAGAAAATCCTTGAAATGATCAACTACAACCGACAGAACAGGGGGGAAAGACCAAAAAAAAAAAAACACATAAGCAAACAATAAGAATAAAAAAACATCCATATGTGTAGCGATGTGATTACAGCACATCTTAGAATGGCTAAAAACTTTGCACCCTGTAGTCTAATAAGTTTCAACTAAGGCCTCGTTTGGGAACAGGCTAATTTAGTAACTTTTTGGCTATTTGGCTAAAAAGGTAGGTAAAAAAAACTTGTATGTTTGGGATGACTTTTTGGCTAATTACGAAAAGATGTGCAAAAAGTAGAGAGAAAAGAGAATCTTTGACTTTTTAGTATGAGTGGTTGGCTTTTTGGCTAATTTAGTAACTTTTTGGCTAATTGGCTAAAAAAGTAAGTCCCCAAACGGGGCTTAAGGGAGGCAAATTGATCTCTTGTCTGAAGAAGGAAAGGCAACATAATGAGACATAAGCTGCAGTGCTACTAGTTTGATCTACTCAAGTCTTATGTATGAAGAAGGGGGAAAAAACGACAATAAGAAGCAGCTATCACTTTGACTTCCCTTTTTGGATGAATAAGATAAGATATTCTTGGTCAAGTTGTATCTTATAGGCAGGTTTGACACTGAGCTTCAGATCTATTTTGTCCAAATTATGGCCAACCAATAATCTTTGAGAAATTATACATGGTGCTCGCCTTAGTTTGAGTCAAGCTACCCAAAACATAAAAACAAACCCACCATGGGATGAAGTTGGGTTGAAAATTTTGAACTGAAACAATCCTGAATCCTAAAGAAACAAAAAAGCCCTTGTACTCCACAATAAAATTTTCAGATAAATTGATATTTGAAACAAACAGAAAACAAACTATTAGGCAGATATCAGAGGAAAAATGGTTTTAAAAAAAATTTAAGTAAAAAATAAAAATGACTATACTGAAGATCATAAATTATCCACCTGTGAGGAACATGATCTGAAGAAGGCTGCACCCGCTCTATAGAAACAACTTGTCCTCCAAAGTCTGCCTTAAATTTGTTCACTGCTCTAAGCATCTCAGCAGCAGGTCTCTATCATGCAAGGAATAACACATATCGTAACAAAATGCCAAATCTTGCAATTGCTAACATTTTAAGAGGCACTCAGCATTGCAATCATGACCAGAAAAGAAGTATAAAATACATAGCAAGGAACTAATTTAAAACATTTAACAAATCAGTTACCTTGAAAGAATGTATCTGGAAAAGATATCAGATAGCCATGGTTATATTCCATTTTCAGCTTCTTGAGTTGCCATTTTAAAGAAACACCACCATCACAAGGCTAACACACAGTTTTGCTATCATAATGAAACCAACCAATATCCTACTCAACAAAGGTGATTCTACCAGTTTGCCACTCTTTTCCAAAAAAAGGGTATTTAAATTCCCTTAATTGAAATACAATTATATCTTCACACAGCCATGATGAAGCAGGATAACAACATGAGTTTATGTCTTAAGTAGCTAATAGCACATAAAACATGCAGCCCAATTTTCATGGACATTATTCTTTTGCCCAAATAAAGAACAACATTCCACTGGGTGATCCCACATAAGTAAGACAACATAAGTAAGACAAACACTTTGTCTTGTTCAATATTTAATGGGTACTTATCTAGATGTAATTTGGTCAGTCATTTCTCTGCCACATTCTTAAAATTTAGCAGTGATTCCACAAGATATAGATTTTAGAAGTTCTGATAAAACACTAGTAATTCTCCACAGCCACGAAGTTTAAATAATGTTACTGAAGTCCCAAAAAAGAAAGATGAGGATCATGCATCAGTAATGCATGTCACCATGAACCATTCAAATGGGTGTTCAATGGTCATTACGCTTGTACACAAATATAATCACAAACTTCAAATATACCTTCAATTATTTGGGTAGTTTTTTAATCAAGGGGTCAATAAATTTCCATGTAATCTGTACATATTCATGTCAATGTATTAATTTGTTAATGGAAAACTTTCTTCTTCTCGATGAAAAAGGTTTGCATCATTGTTGTTTAAAAACGATTCAGATTCTCCTACTGATCTAACAGCAACGCTCTAGCTTCAAAGCCTTTATTTGATCAGTGCTCCCGCTCAATCAATCACCCATGAAAATTTCACATAAAAGCTAATCAAATTAAGTGCACCACCACAAGTCCATGACCCTATTTCCTCATTTTACCTAGAATATTCTCAAACATACCATATTGCCATTGCCACCAATCTCACTTCAAAAGTTCCAAACTTGAACTCTAAATAATCAAACTGTTGAATATTCATTATTACATTGCTGTTGAATTTCCAGAAATTTGTTTTCATCAAGACAAATCATGTAAACCAAAATGCAATGAAAATTATTTCAATTCAGGTGAAGAATTGAATACACAAAGGCTGCGAAAAAGCACAAACCTTGTAAACACATTCAGAGAGCACCATGCAACAGAGAATGTCTTGCAAATCAGAGACAGACTCAGCCTTGACTGCGCAACAAAGATCGTGAAGCTGCTTCTTCCTTCTCTCATACTCCTCATGAATTCGCTTCCTCTGTTGCCTTACGTTTGTCCACGGCCACTTCACCACCATACGCCATTGAGGAGGCCAAGTGACCTTCAAGATCTTCGTGCTTTGGTCTTTGATCCATGTCTCCACTCTCTGTTGCAGAGACTCCATCGTCCATCACATCCAGTGCGAAACCCTAAAATCCAATTCGATCGAATGAGAGAGAGAGAGAGTGATAGAAGTTCGTTGGCGGTTTATGATTGCGTGTTTGTGTTTATGATACGCTATTAATGTTCTAAGAGGAACGAAACGAATCGGGGTTTTATAAGGTAAGCATATGCTAAAGGATCGTAATCGTAATACTGGCACCAGAGCGCAAATTTTTTTTTGCCCCTAAAAAATCTGTCTCTAATGGCCAAAACGACCATTTTCTTTTGTTTTTTTTTTTTTTTTCCTCATGTCTTGATTTTCTGATTAAGGGCATTCGGGACACCTGTTTTTGGGGTCCCAACCACTGCTCAAAAAAAAAAATGGTCAAACTTGAGCCCACCTAAATTAATTTGTATATATAATTTTTCTGCACCACATTTGTGATTGTATATTTTTTTAATTGTTTTATTTGTTGATTTTAAATAATAATTATCAACTAATCTTATTAACGAGACTTAAATACTGTTGTTAGTTTTAAGAAGATTTTACTTTTTTTTATTTTTCGTATTTTTTTTTTATTTTTAATGAATTTTTTTAATCTTTTAAGTAATTTTTAGACACACCTAACATAAAAACACTTAAAAAGTATAATATTTGTGAAAAATATATTTAAAAAATTCATTAAATACCAAAAATATGAAAATCCAATAATTTTTTTTATATTTTTGTGTATTTATTAATTTTTCACAAATATTTTACTATCTAGATACATCTAAATAAGGTACATCTAAAAAAGTCAAAAAATTGCTTAAAAAAAATATATAAAAAAAAATAAAAAACTCAATTTCCAGAAAACTGAATTCAGAAAATTAAAACTAAACACACTTTTTATTTAGTAATAAATTAATCAGTTTCTCTTATTTATATGAATAAATTTATAGTGATAAATTTATCAATTAAGATTTGTAGGTAAATAAGTTTAATTGATTAATTTGTAAGTTTTATGTTGAGATAAAAAATTTAAATAATAATTAAAAATCTAAAATGATATGCCACTAATATTCTTTTTCATTTTATACTTTTAACTTACTTAAGACACTGGTTTAATTGCCAAAATACTCGATCAACTTGTAAATTTTGGTATAGATGGGTTAAAAATTTTCAATCACTCACTGCTGGCATTGTGTCATAGGAAAATTGTGAAATTACTCAGATTGAAAAGGCTTTTTAATTTGTTAATAGTTTAGTTCTTTTATGGGAATTATCTAAAAAAATTTATTTATTTTTTCCAATGTATTTTTATTTTTATTTTTATTTTTATGGCTTTAGGGAGGGCCATGGAATAGAAGAAAGGGATTTTGGAATTCAAATTCAAACGGCCATATTTGGGTTTTTTTTTTATCTGCTTGGTAATAACTTATTTTAGTTTACAAAATGAAAATATAACTCTCACTCAACTTTTCCCAAGAGCACAAAATTATTTTCTTAACATTTGTCAAACACATTTAATAATTATTTTTTCTAAAAGAATTACTAAAATAGGATTTGTAAAATGCCACCCAATCACTCCACTAATGATCCTCACTATTTTTCTCATCAATACAAACCAACCGTGGGTATGGACCAGGGGTACAAGCCTGGATTAATCACATTCATCAGGTCCAGCCCTTAATACAAACAAGCCAAGTTCTTGAAGGTCAATCAAAATATTGGGCTAGCTTCCTTTTAAACAACCATTAAGCTTGGGAGTGACTTGTGTCATCTCGAACTGGGACAAGGAAATCAGATAATAGGCCAACTCATCTCATCTAAGAGTTACACCAAGTCGGCCCAACTAATAGCCCCAATATTTGGCCCATATTTTTCAGGCAAAAAAAGATAGCTATTCCTACATAAACTACCTAATATTTTACACACTAGAGCCAACACCAGTGCTTAAAATATTGGAAAATTCTAGAGGTCCCAAATAATCTACCAAATATTTTATCAAATCTCTCACATGGGTATGGAATCCACACCCATGTGAGAGATTTGGTAAAATATTTGGTAGATTATTTGGGGCCTCTAGCTTTTGTTGGCTTTTTTGGCTTTTAAAGGTTAGTATTGTAATTTTAAGCGTGCCAGTAAGGATCAATCAGTTCTTATAGAAGATTAACTGCTAATCAATTATCAGACGATTGTGTTTTAGTTCTTTCAGCCTTAATGAAGAGGACTTTTACTGGTGGCTTTGTTTAGGAAAATTTAGTAAACAACAATTAAATGAAGAACAATTGTAGCATTTCATTAAGTAAAAATGAAAGACTTACAATGATCTAATTCAGCCCCGTAGAGATTTACAGCAACAAGCTACTTGAAACTACTCATATGAATGAAGTGCAGTGCAGGAATTTGAAGTATTGAAATGTAAAGAATAAGAAATGTAAAAACTGGAAGGAAAATAAAGTAGATAAAACTGGTTTCTAGATCTAAGTCCGGGGGCTTCTTTTTGGGGCCTTCTCTGTTATTTATACTTCTTAATGATAACCGTCGAAATGAGCTTCTAACCGTCAAATCATCCCTCCATGATCGCTGATCATGTTTCCTCACAGTTAACTCCACTACGCCATGTCTGCAATTCGACTTCCCTCATGATTTTGAATTTAAATATATGAGTAACCGTTAAAACCACGTCATCTTGCATCTCTTTGCTAATCCAGTGCTATGCAGATCCACAATAACCAATACTAGCAGTCACGTGTGTGATTACGATTGAAGATTTGAATTGTCTTCTCGTATTGCCCTCATCATGCCACGTGTTGAACTGTGATTGGCCTGTACAAAATATGTAGCCAACATTACCCTCCGCACTAATACAACAATGATTAATCCCCCCTTTTCCCATCACCCCCTTTGACCCCCTCTCTCTCTCATTGGTTGCTTTTTCTTTTTCTTTTTCTTTTTTTTCCTGCTCCTCCAATCACTCCCTGACACATGGCAAAGGGGGTGAGGGGGTGACCCCCAAAAGGGGGTCTCAAGTATTATTCGCACTAATATACCCAATACTTGGTGATATTTGTGAATCAAGGCATTTTATTCATGTCTCAAAATATGCATGGGTTTTGCATTTTTTCAGAAATGCAACCGTCATTTATTAATGAAATATTTGCATTAAATTCTCTTCTATCCTTTGAACGTTCCCATTATCTTAGTATTCGAAAAGACTGGTACAGCTTTCATGGCCAAGCAAACCTTTTCTTACCTTGATCAAGCATATGAAGAGTTTTTGATAATGTTGTTCATCCTCGAAAGAACCTTCATGCATTGATTAGCCACCTTTATCCACCTTCCTATATTCAAGCCATGGAAGCTTTTGCAAACTATCGACCTTTGGATTACGAACCTATTATTCACAATTCTTTAAACCAAAATTTTGCAAACATGGATATTAGAAGCTCTTCTTCTGACCCACAGCCTTTTGCGTGGGATGAGGCTGTAACTTCTTCTTCTTCTGAGACTTCTGGCTAGAGAAGCTAGCCAGAATCTAAGAAGTCCAAGTTAAGAGAGCGAATCAATCATCACTTTGTCAAATTTGTTAATCCTCTAACTTTCCCTCCCTTTGCTCGGAGCTCGGTGGTTTATCCATATGTACCCATCGACCGCCGACGCCGTTTGGAAGACAATTTACTTGTAGCATGGTACACATCTTCCATGCCTACGAAGATAGTACAAGCCACTCGTTGTGCAGAAGAGGCATAAGGGTACAGCCCGTCGTTCTTAGCCCGAAAGGCAAAACTTTGTTCTTCTGACTAGCTTGACTGCATCAGCAACCCCCAATTCCTTTCTTATTTCGAGATGGAAGCTCCTGCACCTCCTTTTCCACAAAACCCTCACTGAATGAAAGAATTGAGACTTACTCTTTTTGAGGACCAGTTTCTCCCCTCCTATAGCCCTCCATCTCTCCCTACTATATTTGAACAATATCAAGCCCAACTTCTGCTTGCAGCCTTTTCTCACTTGCCCTTCAATGTTCTCGAGGGTGATGTTCTTCTTAAGAACTTTCGATGGGCTTGTGATGTTATGACCCGGGGTTATGTCCTCAACCCCATCGCCCAAGCAGAGCTCCAGATGTTTTAAAACCAACTCCCACTGCTTCTTCATTGGCATCAAATTTCTGTGGCCACCACTCGATCTTTGGACCAAATCTCAGCCCGTCGGGTTCATACCCGGTATGAAACAAAGAACCGTATTGACGAATATAATGATTTCAAGAATAAAGACTCTGCATACTGAGATGACTTGGACATGGATGAGATAGAACAAGGGTTGAAAGAAACAGAGTTTGAAATAAAAGGCCGAAAAACTTTTTTATCAAATAAGAGCATATCAACTTCAGCAGCCTAGCTTGGAGAAGATAAAAGATAGAATTAAAAAGGAACAGAAGTTCATTGACCACAGTTGGAACAAATTCCATGACCTTGTCATTTACTCTATTCCCTATTTTTATGAACTTGAATATGTAGCCAAGAAAGGCTTCTGATGTAATTGCTTTTGTCTTAATAAAGATAAGATGTCTTCTCTTTATTTGGCATGGTCTGATTTTATTCTATTTGTCAAAAAACAAACAGAATCAGGGCTTCGAATTCACCAATTTTGTCCTTCGAAGCTTGATTCGATCATATCCGATGAAATACTGGAAACCCAATTTGAACTTTTCCAACATATGGAGTGTAATTGACAACCTTTGCCTTAGGCCTATTTTCAAAATCAGAGCTTTGAATTTAACAATTTTGCCCATCGAAACTTGATTTGATCATATCCAATTCCCCAACATATGGTTAATACAATCAAGCAGTTTCAAATTAACTATTTTTGCTTCAAACAAACAGTCTACACTTTCCAAAATATGAAAACCTCCTTTAAGGATTGCACTGTTTTATTCTAAAAAAGTTATTCCTTTTGTATACTACTAAACCAACTATTGGTTTGAAACCTAGAACAAACAAATTCTAACCGTAAGGTATTTCAAACTTTGTTTCGAAAGATTTTACTCTCATCAAGAAACCTAAAAGCAGGTCTTTAATCATTTTGAAGTAAACAAATACCTCGGCATTCTTGCACTCTTAGGTATGAAATGTGCTTCGAAGTCAACTTCTTGCTTTCGAAGCTGTTTGTCACTTGATTTTGGCGCCAAAGCTTGGCTTCGAAGCCAAACATTTTATTTCGAAGCCAATATTAGTACTTGAGATTCGTTTCCCTCCATAACTATCAACATTGAGAGGAACTTTTCGCACTCGTACCTTTAGTACCCTTTTTTTTTTATGAATTCTGCCCACTTAAAACGACTGGGTGTTTTCAGACAGAAAGGTTTAAAAACCCTTTTATTTTGTGCTTCTAATTCACTTGGTCGCCTAACACACAAACCCTTCATCTCCATTGGCTTTCTCTTTCCTTTTACTCTCTTTCTCAACTTCGTCTTCTGACAAAAAAAACTCCTGCCAATGGCTTATTCTTCCTTGAAAACACTGGTTGTGGAGCGTGCGAGTCCATCCGTAGCTTTAAAAAGGATCATTGATGAAGAGTGTGAGAAATATAAGGCTGGTGAGAAAAGTGTCATCGACGGACGCATCTTCATTCCCTGTCACCATGAGCAACAAGAATATGTGCTTAGGCTTATTTTTAAGGAGATTCCCACTGAGCTTCCAGTTCTGTATCCACGTCTAGAAAATCATTGTCTCCTTTATGAAGGTGGTCTTGATTAGGGAAGCTGGAGGATGAACCGATCCCATCATTGCTGGCCCACAGTGAGACCAGAGTGAGAGAAATTGTATGATCGGGTTGTCCCTGATAGGACACTGGATCTTCAGGAGCTCTATCTCTTCGACGCCCTTCAATTATCCAAGTTCACCATTTCAGAGGACCCTTTTTTAATACCTGCTGCCCTTTGTTTTTAGAATTCTACTTTCAATTTCTTCCAATTTAAATGTGGGATGATGGCTCCTACTGTCCTTGACATCTGCCATCTGTTAGGATTATCCCTTACTGGTACCCCCATTGGTCTAGACTATCCTGACCTCAAAACCCCTTTTTCTCTCCCCTCTCTGAACTCAACCTATAGTGACTTTGTCAAGGTTGACAACAAAAGAGAGGGCCCTGTGACTGATAGAGAATTTTTCTCTTTTCTATTGTATTGGCTTTGCAAATTCCTCTTTTGTACCTCTTCTCAGAGGATCATGCCAGAGTTTGCCCCTCTTGCCAAAGCCCTTGTTTTACAAAGAAATGTGGCCTTAGTTCCATACGTTTTAGGTCATGTTTATAGAGCTTGTTCCTCTTTTTGTGAAAAACCATTGGATGCCAATCAGGGAGGCCCATTTTGGATACTTCAACTTTGGCTTTTTGCATACTTCACCGATTTACAATCTAAAAGCCTAAGGTTTTTGGAGCCAAACCCTACCACTCATGGTATGAAGTTAGCCAATGTTTCACTCTATCCTTCCAACTTTGCTTTTTTACTTTTCTTTCTTTCACCAACTCTCAGCTTCCCCTTCTTCTCACAACTTTCGTCCCTTCGAAACTACCAATATTGGCCCATTCTGGTTGAGGACCTTTTTGAGTGATAGGTACTGTTCTACACCCCAGCACAAAAACATGTGGGCCTCTATTCTGATTCCCAAGGAACTATTCATTAGGACTATGAACCCCAGAGCTTACAAGTGCATCTTTGAGCCCTATTGTCCTGCCCAATTTGCTAGGCAATTTGGATTCTCACAAGGGGTCCCTATTCCTCTCTGCAGTCAGACCAATTTAAGCCTTACCAGCAAGGATTTGAAGATTCGAAGATCTAGATTGGAAGAAGCAACTTCCAAATTCATCCAAGATTTAACTGACTTTGAGTACTTACCCTTCATACCTCAAAGCAACATACTGAAAAGGTGCCAGAATTGGTGGATGGCCAATATGAAGGTGCACTTGGCTATTCCTCCTCAAGATCTATTAATGGTACTGGATGTACCTCAAGCCAAGTCCAAAGGGACTAGAGCTGTTATCTCCTCCACTGCTTATGTTACTTCAGCTCTTGCATTTGCCACTACAAAGTCTGTTCCTGCTGCCTCACCTCTTCCTAGAGTTACTCAAGCTGCCTCGAAGAAAAGTATGTACTCCTGCTTCTTTTCTCTTCTCATCCTTTATGATGCTCTTGCCCTCACTTATAGCTCTTTCTTTGGTGTAGGTGGTGCGGGTGCCTCATAGGGAGATTCTCCCCAAAAGGTTCAAGCTTTAAATCTTCTCAAGAGCAAACAACAATAACAAAGGAAAAGAAAGCTCTTGCTTGACCCTGAAGAGGAGGTACCTGAAGTTCATGTAGAAGAAAAGGAAGCAGAAAAAGAAGGTATAGAAAAAGAGCAAGAGACACTCTTAAAAAGAAGGAGGAAAATGACTGTCTCTCTTTCTGATTTCACTGGAGACCCCATTTACAAAGCATCTGCTAAAGCAGTAGAAGCAGAACATTCCAAAGAACTTGTTGTATTTCAAAGGGCCGAGAAGAGGAGGCAACAACAAATGCTTAGGGATGAAGCTGCTGCTGCTAATGAACTCCAAAGAGAAGTTGTAAGAAAACAACAAATTGCTGAACATTATACCCTTCGCAGCTCTCCAACCATTGCTACCGCTTTTAAAACCAGTAATTTTCTTTCGTGTCTCTATTTTCCTTTCTCAAATTCTTGACACGGAGACTTAACATTACTTTGTATTTCTTCTTTTACAGTAACAACTACTCTGCCTTCTCTTTCAATAAGGACTCCTTCAATTTCATCTGAAGTTGAAAGATCTCAAAATGTGGAGCCAATTCAAGCAATGCTCCCACTTCCTGGTCCTACATTTTTCATACCTTTCTTAAGGCAAAGCATTCCTGCATCCCTATCTTTTGGCTTAACTCTATACTTTCCTTTTCTATCCTTTAACTTTACCCAATTTATTCTCCCTTCAAGCCTTGCTGCTCCTTCCCCTCCTGAGGAAATTCCAGCTATTACTTCATCTCCAGTGATAGCTGATTCCCGTAGAGAAGACACTAGTAGCTCACTAATTCCTTGTCCACTATCCCTATCTAGCTCCAGTCCTTCTTCTCTTGACTTACTGGTAGCTAAGACTATAGAAACTGCTAGGGTTACTTCATTTTCCTTTCCTATCCCTATGCAGCCATTTCTTCCTCCTATTAAAGCCCTTTCTGCATCAACCATGTCAACAGAAGAGGTGGACATTTTTGAAGCTAGACTAGTTAGCCTTTTTGACATGCCTTCCACCATTCCAACAGCTAGCAATGAAACTGATCCATTAGTTCTAGCTGATTCTCTCTTAGAAATTTTTGAGAGCTCTTCCTCCACCAGTATAACTTCCCTGCCTTCATTAGACTTGGACAATTGTTTGGAGTTGCTGACATTCTTCTCGAGGATCCCCTTCGAAGCCTTGCAAAGGCCTACTATTAAGAATGGATTCCTCCAGTGCTGCAAGGATGTTGAGCAATCCAGCATAACTATTTCAAGTCATTTATCTCAGGCGGCAGCTACCATTGACTTTTACATCAACATCTGCCATGTTGCCAAAGCTATAGAAGAGAAATTGTTAAGAGACCAGAGATTTGTTTCCCAAATACATGCTGAAGTGTCAGAATTGAAAGAACAGCATTCCTCTGTCTCCCAATTTCGAGCTCAACTATTAAAGAAGAACGCTCAGCTTAAAGAAGAGTTATTAGCAGTCAACCTGGCTTTAGATCGAACTACCACCAAGCTGCAGATTACTAACCAACGACTGGCTGATCGAAAGCAGGAGATGGCTACAACCATTTAGTTGTTCCCATCTCTTAAGAGTAGAAAGTCAATTGTAAAGGAACAACTGAAACATTGTATTGACTTTTGGGCCAATCTATGGCTGCATGTATTCAACTCATTATGAAATAAGATCTTTATTTATTATTTGAGTGTTTTCATGCTCCTTTCGTTTAACACTTATTATATTCCTTGTGTTTCCCACACGGTTGGATCATAAGGCTTCAAATATCTGCCATTAATTTTCTTGGGGTGTACATATCTATTCAAATTTCTCAAATGATATGTTCCCCAAGGCAAGACTCTATGAACTTGATATGGTTCTTCCCAATTAGGTGACCATTTGCCAAACTTGTGGCTTTTAATCCCTATTGGGAGTATTGTCTTCCATACCAAATCACCTTCATTAAAGCTAATGTGTTTGACCTTCTTATTACAGTTTTTGACTGCTTTCTTCTTTTGGAAAAGAATGCTATTTAATGCCAGAATTCTAGCTTCATTCACATTCTCTAATTCCAAGCACATACTCTGATGGTACTGCTCAAGAACTAACTGATCCTGGCATCTTACCCTCAAGGACTTGATGTTAATTTCTACAAGTAGTACTGCATCATGCCCATATACTAAGGCATAAAGAGTGACTCCTGTACTTGATCTTGGAGAAGTCCTATAAGCCCATAATACATCCAACAATAAGTTATGCCAACTCTTGAGATTGTCTTTCACAGCTTTCTATATTCCTTTTTTCAAAAACTTATTGGATGATTCTGCCTGACCATTGGCTTGTGCATAATAGGGGGTAGAATTAACAAGGCTAATTCCAAACTCTGCCACAAAAGACTTTACCATCTTCCCATCAAATACAGTCCTATTATCAACAGTTATAGTCTGTGGGATTCCAAATCTGTGGATCAGATTTTTAATGAATCCAATAACTTCAGTCTGGTCTACAGCCTTATACAGTTTAGCTTCGACCCATTTAATGAAGTAATCTGTGGCCACTACGATGAAACAATGATGCTTCGAAGAAGGTGGATGTATTTTTCCTATCATATCCATAGCCCATCCTCTAAACGGCCAAGGCTTCACAACCGCATACAGATCAGTTATGGGTACATGCCTTATTGTGCCATGTTTTTGGCATGCCTGGCAACCTCTAGCATATTCTATGCAATCTTTAAGGATGGTTGGCCAATAGTAGGAATGTCTTCGAAGCAGCCATCTCATCTTCACACCAGGCTGATGAGCACCATAGATGCTTTCATGAACCTCAGCCATGGCTGTCAATGCTTCCTTTGGGCCTAAACATTCCAATAATAACCCGTCTGCCCCCCTTTTGTAGAGAGCATTACCATACATTATGTATTACATAGATTGCAATTTGATTTTTCTGTTGGCTTTCGAAGATGGGCTAGCTAGATACCGCATTATTGGATGTCTCCAATCTTGTTCTTGTAAGTCATTATGATTGACTTCTAAGACCACATTCTTTTTATTTAAGGGTGGTATTACCCTTTGATATGTTGTTTGGCTTATGTTCATTTGAGTGTTATCCCTTCTCCTGAAATTCGAAACTTTTTGAGCCACATCATTAGCTTTGTTATTCAAGAATCTTAGGACATAAGTCACAATTGTTATCTGAAATTGAGAAAGCAAATGTAATGTAACAATATAGTATGGCAACATGCTTGCACTTTGACATTTGAAAATTCCCTTCACCTGGTTAACCACCCATTGAGAATCTCCAAATATATCAACTGCATGATCTTGTAATCCAATAAGTATTTCCAGTCGCATTATTAAAGCTTTATATTCAGCTTGATTATTGGAACAAGTAATTTCATCCACTCTGAAACCATGTGTGGTTTCTATCCCTTGTGGTGACTTAATCACCACCCCAATTCTAGTTAGACCGTTGGCTTTTGATCCATCGAACCACATTTGCCATGGTTCAACACTAATCATACCAAGCTCCATTATCTCTTGAATTTCTGTCTGACATGGATGATCTGATAGGAAATTAGCTAAAACTTGTCCTTTTACTGCCTTTTGGGGGACATATTCTGAATGAAATTATGATAAAGATAGTTTCCATTTGTCAATTCTTCCTCTCAACATAGGTCCAAACAACATATATTTAACCAAATCTGTGGTTGCAATTAAAAAGACAGTTGTAGGCAAAAGATAGTATCTTAGTTTCATTGCAGCAAAATACAATGCACGGCACAGATTTTCTACAGCTAAATATTTACATTCACAAGAATTTAGAAACCTACTAAGGTAATAAATTGCTTGCTCTTTGCCTTCTTCATTGTCCTGAGCCAAGAAAACTCCTAGTGAATCTTTTGCTGCAGCAATATACAACTTCAAGGGCTTATCACCCTTTGGTGGCATTAGCACTAGAAGCTTGGCCAAGTAGGCTTTGATTCCTTCGAAAGCAGTTTGATGCTCTGTTGTCCACACAAACTCCTCTTCATCTTTCAACCTTAATAAGGAAGAAAATACTTTAGTTTTCCCTGCAGTATTAGAAATAAATCTTCGAAGAAAATTAACCTGTCCAAGTAATTTTTGTACTTCTTTCTTACTTGATGGAGGTCTGGCTTCAATGATAGCCTTGGCTTTATTCTAATCAATTTGTATTCCCTTCTTGTGTACTACATAGCCTAAGAAGTTTCCAGTTGATATGCCAAAAGCACATTTGAGAAGATTAAGTTTCAACTTGAACTTTCTCATTCTTTCAAAAGCTGCTTCTAAGTGAAACAAATGTTCCTCCATGGATTGGGACTTCACTACAATGTCCTCAATGTAACACTCTAAATATCCTCCAATGAGATTATGAAAGATAGTGTTCATAGCCCTTTGGTATGTAGCCTCAGCATTCTTCTGGCCAAATGGCATTTTAACCCATTCGAATGTGCCAATGTTCCCAGGACATCTGAATGCTGTCTTGTGGATATTCTCTTCTGCAATATAGATTTGGTTATAACCAGAGTGCCCATCTATCATTGATAAAATCTTGTGCCCTACTGAACTATCCACCAATAAATCTACTATGGGCATGGGGTACTCATCTTTTGGAGTCGCTAAATTCAGGTTTCTGAAATCGATGCATACCCTCATTTTACCATTCTTTTTAACTACAGGCACAATATTAGATAGCCATTCAACATACCTGGTTGTCCTAATAAAGCCTGTCTTATGGAGCCTAAGAATTCCCTCATTGACCTTCTGAATCACTTCAGGACTCATCCTTCTTGGTTTTTGCTTGTATGGCTTGAAATTAGGCCTCATAGGGAACCTATGTTCTACTAATGACCTATCCAATCCTGGTAGTTCATTATAAGACCATGCAAAACAATCTTTATATCTTTTTAAAACCACCAACAACTGGTCTCTGTTAAGAGCATTTAACCAAGCACTTATATAGGTCGGCTGCTGTGTAGAACCTTCCTCTAAGTTAATTTCTTCCAACGCGTCCTGTATCTGAGAACTCACTAATGCTTCTTTTTTAATTTCTTCTGTCTTCGAAGCAATTTCTTTGCTTTGTTCTGCTCCCAGTTCCTTTGATTCAACATCTTTGTCCTCCTCCTCATAGACAAAGTCTGTCCATAAGGCTTCTTCTTCTTGTATCTCCTGGACTTTTGTTTTGATGTCCAACGCACAGTATTTATCAAAGGCCAAAAACCTGACCTATTGCTGCTTCTGCTTACAACCAACTACTATGGCTTTTTTCTCTTGTTCTTGCACATTCTGGACTATTAATTTTATGTCTAATACTGAGAACTTAATTAAAGCCAAAGATCTGGCCTCCTGAGTTCTATCTTTTTGCCTACAATCAGGCATCATTGTCATCATTGGCGACAAATTCTTCATCAGCACTTTCCTGAACTAAGTGCTTCAGGTGTGCTAATTCCTCATCTGCCGTCACTTCGGCTGATCCATCAAGTTTTCTTAGTATACTGAGTGGTGTCACTCTTTCAGTATACAATTTGGCCTCTGCAAAGTCTGCACAAGCTATGAAGGGTTGAGGGTCTGCATTGATTTCCTCTGTCTCTCCATTGCACAAGGCCATCATTATCTTCTGATGTAGAGAAAAAGGCGCACATTTGTTGGTGTGAATCCAATCCCTACCAAGTAAAGCATTATACTTAGCATTGCTGTCGATAACAAAGAATGCCGTCATGCAATCCCTGGTTCCCACACTCAGGTTGATGGGCAAAATACCCTGAGCCATCTGTTTGTCTCCAGCGAAACCAACAATGGTTGTGCTGGTTGGGATTAATCTGGGGTTCCTTTTTCCTAGTTTCTTCAAAGAAGATTTCGGAAGCAGGTTTACTGCTGCCCCATTATCCACTAATACCTGGTTCATCTGTATCCCATCGAAGAAGGCCTTGATATACAAAGGTTTGACATACTGTGTCATGGATGTCGTAGGATACTCAAAAGGGAATGAGCTGTTAATACTCACCTCTTCCTCACTCTCGCCTCTAGTTTCCATTGGTGTGGTCACTTCGAATTCGTCTTGCACTATGATAACCTGTGAATCTTCACTAGAAACTGGAATTGGGTCAATCTCCTGACCTTCTTGGTTTTCATCTTCAGCCTGAAACTCCTGTGGTAGTATATGCACCATATTCACTGACACTGGAGGAAACGAGCCAAATTGGACCACTGGTTGAACTTGTTTCTTTTGCAGGCCAACTTGTTCAATTACTTCAGAAACATCTTCCATGCTGCCTTTTGGCACTTCAGTACAAGTGACTTCCTTCGAATGGTCTGTTTCTGCTGGTTTTTTGACCAAAAATGTCTATTCAGTCATGAAGGCTTCAAACATTTCCTCATCAACCATCTCATTCCTTTGGCCTAGGCCAACTTTTCCTTTTGTCTCACTATCATTTTCCATCAAAGCCCTTTCTAATCCTGCTAAACTGGATCTTTCTTTGGCTTTCAGTTCGGAGTGAACTTTAGCCAACTGCTCTTTGCCCCAACTCCTTTTGTCTTGAGGAGTCGTCGGTTTTGGACTATGATATAACTTTGGACTTTTTCTTTCCTCTGTCTGGCCCTTTGGCTGGACCAATGAAGAGCTTTCCCCACTTTCTTTCAGATCCTTCTAGTATTGAGTGTACCTTCGTTGGATCTTTCTCCTTTGGGATCTAGAAATTATTAGGGCCATATTTGGTTCCTTTGTTTTTAGATGTTTTAGTAACACCTAATTATTTGGAGCCACCTAGGGAGGTTTAACCATCCTACCCTGGTCTCTAACAACATTTCTTTGGGTAGGTATTTCCTTAGGTTTGTTCTGCATGACAAACCAATCTGGAACCCTAGGTACCCATGAACCAACTAGTTCAATTGTCGAACTGTTTCTTTCTTCCTCCGAAGCCAGTTTTGAAGTTGCCTGTGAAGGCCACTGCTTGGCCCTGACTCCTTGTTTTGGGCCTAATTCAAGCCTTCCATGAAGGTGGCCACTTTCCATCTTGTGTGTGAGGCTGGCCTAGGGGGGCCAATCACTGGCTTTAATCCCATAACTTGAGCCCACTTCAAGTCTCCTCTTAGGATGATTGCCCTCCATTCTGTAATAGTTAGGTTGTTTGAACTCATGTAAAGGTCTCTTGCCCTTTCAGTGCACTCTAAGGGCTATTGGCCCAGCCAAGAATGGCTGCTACTTAGGGCCAGTTGGATATGGTCTTTTGTTATAGGCACTGGTTGGTTTAGGACGCTTTTGCACATCCTTGTAATACTGCTTCCCATCAATCGAGAGCCCTTTCAACCACTTGTAACTTAACCTGCATCTGGGACACATTCTTTGCATGATAATTGCCTCTAAAGAGTCATCATCCAGTGCCTCTTCATCAGAGTCTTCCCTTTGGTCTGCAAAGCCCTGTCCATCAGCTGGTGAACTTCTAGCATTTTTCTTGATAGTAGTCTAGCTGGCAACATGTATTTGCACATTAACCTCTTTTAATTCCTTTAAGGATACGTTTTGAAAGTCTGGCACAATAACATTGGTTGCAACTTCTCCAATTTCTGGGAATGGATTAGTGTCAATCCCCATAGCTTTTTCTGCTTTAGTCGGGAATTTTAAACTCCCCTTTCAAATCTGTTCTTGGATCCTGTCTCGAAAAACAATACAGTTTTTAGTTGAGTGAGACCAAGAATTATGCCATTTACAATACACTTTTCCTTTAAGTTCTTCCGGAGAAGGAATTTTGACTCCTTTTGGTAACTTTAGAAGTTTGCCGCAAGTAAATGATCAAAAATGTCATCTATCTTTGTTAAATTGAAAGAATATTTCCTATGAAGGTCTTTCTTTTTAAACTGCTGGTCTATTATAGTGTCTTTATGAATTAATGCCTTACAGATCACAAGCTCTTTCCCTACAATCTCTGCTGCATCAATCTCATAATTAGGATATCTATAATATGTCTTGTATGATGTATTACTCCGATTTTGTTCTTCCTCTAGTAATGATTCATACTTAGACACCTTATAGGTTAATTCCACTAAGTCTCTAAACTCGGTTGAGTCAAACTTCTTTCGAAGCCTAAACTCTACACCATTTTGAGCCAATCTCATGAATTCAGGCTCTGGTAGAATGATCCTACATTTGTTTCGTGCTCATTTGAATCTGGCAATAAATTGAGCAGCCTTCTCATCAGGCCTTTGACTCAACCTTGCCAAGTCTGCCATGGAAACTTCTGGCTCCGTTTGGAAGAATTGGGCATGAAACGCCTCCTCCATTTATTGCCAAGTTTGGATAGAGCCAGGTGTAAGGTTAATATACCATACAAAATCTACCCCTGTTAGAGAATTTGGGAATAGTCTTAACTTCATGTAATCATTATTGGTAAATTCACCACATTGGGCAGCGAATCTAGCAATATGTTCTACCGTTGACTGGTTTCCATTCCTATAAAAAAGAGTAAAGTCTAGTATTCTAAACTCTCTCGAGTATTCATGTATCCTATCCACCCATTCTGGATATGGTTTCCTATACACAGGAGTTTGCACCCCCCGAGCCATAGGTCCACACATTTCTCTAACAATATCAGTAATTTGGTCCCTAGAAACCATATTTTGTGCTTGTTGAACCACCACTGGAGGAACAAACACAGGATTTGGTGGATAACCTTGTGCCTGAGGTCCTCTTGGTCCATAGAGAGGTATATTTGGGACTGGTTGTCCCTGTGGTACTGGCTGCTGTTGAGGGTATGGGTGACCCCTCTAAGCCTATCCTGCGAAAGGTGTTGGAACAAGTGTTGTGTCTCTTCCAGTCGCAGGAATCCCTTCCAACCCCTCGAGTACAAATTTGAATAAAGGATTAGTGAACCCCTTATGCCAGGTATGGCTTCGAACATGGGATTTGGAAAAATCCTTACGCCATTTTCTTGTGTTGGCCCAGATCCACCAATTTGCAAGGTTTCATTGTTAAGTAATGAGACATTTTGATTTGTCACAGACCTCGAAAGAGGCTCATATCAAGACTAAGATGATGGTCTTTCATAGTTTTGATTACTAGTTTGACCATTAGCATGTCCATTACTTTGCATAGGCTGTTTATCTCTAGTCAATCTTTGCTGAGGGACATTTGAAATTTCCTCTGTGTACCTTGCGTTAGTTAGTTGATAGGCATTCATTCGATCCATAAAGGATATTGCTCATCTATCCATTGTGTTCATTAACTGCTATCCCATGGCATCTACTAGGCCTCCCCATGGATTCATTGGCTGAGTAGATGGAATAGTGAATGATCCAACTCCATGACCTCGTCCAATATTTTGAACATGTGGTACTTGCTCCGAAATGCTAGTATGTTTGACCATAGGTTCTGATAAGACAGGTACTTCCACAGGATGTGTTATCACATTATCCTCTGGATTAGGTATTTCTACATCTCCTTCCACACCTTCTTCCAAGCGTTCATTTTCTCCTTGTCTCCTACGTCTAGCCATTTCAATTAGTCCCACCGGGCATGCCAAAAATATATGTTGGCTTTTTTGGCTTTCGAAGGTTAGTATTATAATTTTAAGCGTGCCAGCCAGGATCAATCAGTCCTTATAGAAGATTAATTGCCAACCAATTATCAGACGATTGTGTTTCAGTTCTTTCAGCCTCAACGAAGAGGACTTTTACTGGTGGCTTTGTTTAGGAGAATTTAGCAAACAATAATTAAATAAAGAACAATTGTAGCATTTCATTAAGTAAAAATGAAAGACTTACAATGATCTAATTCAGCCTCGTAGAGGTTTACAGCAACAAGCTACTTGAAACTACTCCTATAAATGAAGTGTAGTGCAGGAATTTGAAGTACAGAAATGTAAAGAACAAGAAATGTGAAAACTGGAAGGAAAATAAAGTAGATAAAACTGGTTTTTGGATCTAAGTTTGGGGGCTTCTTTCTGGGGCCTTCTCTACTATTTATACTTCTCAATAATAACCGTCGAAATGAGCTTTTAACCGTTGAATTATCCCTCCATGATTGTTGATCATGTTTCCTCACAGTTAACTCCACTACGCCATGTCTGCAGTTAGGCTTCCCTCCTGATTTTGAATTTAAATATATGAGTAACCGTTAAAGCTACGTCATCTTGCATCTCTTTGCTAATCCAATGCTATGCAGATCCACAATAACCAATACTAACTGTCACGTGTGTGATTACGATTGAAGATTTGAATTGTCTTCCCGTATTGCCCTAATCCTGCCACGTGTTGAACTGTGATTAGTCTGTACAAAATATATAGTCAACAGCTTTACTCTAAAATATTCTGTAGTTTTATAGGGGTACATAGCAAAATTGTATTTTTCATTGAACTAATTGTAACTTAAAAACTTTGTTTGTTAATAGCTTATTTAAAGTTTTTGTATTTTTTTTAAAAAAAGACAGTAAATTTGTTTAACAACGACTTACTTAAAAGAAAAATAAAAGGCAATATATGTTAGTTTTTTTCTCAAGAAACATACTATCATATTAAAGTAAAAAAAAAAACATGTATTGAAAGGTTATTTTACCCTCACTTTGTTGCACAATAAAAAATAGGGTGAATTATATTAACGGTTCGTATAGTTTGGAGCTTGTGTCATTTTGCTTTCTGACTTTTCAATTGTGACACATTTGATTCTAAATTTTCAATCTTATTTCAAATAAGAACAATTGAAGATACCATTGGATTTTTCAAGGGCAAAATTGTCAATTTGATAAAATATAAACTAATTTGACAAAAATAAATGTCAAAAAAATGTTTTTAAATTTTTAAAAATTATTTATACCCACTAAAGATAAAATTATGTAAAATTGATAAATCTGTTAGACATTTATTTTTTTACTAAATTAATTTTTATTATGTGTTTGGATAATAATCATGTAATGGGTGGTTATTTTTGTTTTCATTAAATTAGATTCTATTGTTTTCAAAAGTCAAATATGGCGACAATTTTGATATCATTATTAAACCAATCCATTAAATCAAAAAATTCAAAACTAAAAACATTTCATATATTAAATATATTGATTACACATTAAAAACTTAACAACTATATGATTATCATCAAACATATAATAAAAATTAATTTAATAAAATAAATAAATATCTAAAAGATTTATCAATTTAACATAATTTTATCTTTGGTAGATAGAAATAATTTTTAAAAATTTAAAAATATTTTTTTAACATTTATTTTTGTCAAATTAGTTTATATTTTATCAAATTGCCTATTTTACCCTTGAAATTAAGCAATTGTATCTTCAATTATCCTTATTTGGAACAAGATTCAAAATTCAGGGTCAAATGTGTCACAATTGACAATTCAGGGATCAAAGTGACACGAGCCCCAAACTATAGAGACTGTTAGTGTAATTCGCCTTAAAAAATAATAGGGCAAATTACATTAAATAAAAATTTGAAGTTCCCCGTGTTAGTTCTATTCACCTTGCTTGTTTCCACTTTTCAAAAAACACTTTTCAGAAAATTCTACTTTCTTATTTTTCGTGTTTTTTTGTTTTTACTGAATTTTTTTAATATTTTAAGCAAATTTTTTTACTTTTTAAACATACCTAACATAAATACACCTAAAAAGTAAAAAAATTGTAAAAAAATCTTTTAAAAATTCACTAAATATCAAAAATACAAAAAAAATACAAGAATTCAGTACATTTTTTTATATTTTTATGTATTTATTAATTTTTTCACAAATTTTTTACTTTTTAGATATATCTAAGTAAGATGCATCCAAAAAAGTAAAAAAAAAATGTTTAAAATTTAAAAAATATTCACTAAAAACAAAAAAACATGAAAATCAAAAAAGTCAGTTTTCAAAAAACTTAATCTAGAAAACTCAAACCAAGCACACTGATTGGTATTCTTCCATCCGAATACAAGAAAAATATATAAAATAAATTAAATAGAAATGACAAAATAATTTATTTATTTATTTAAAGAATGAAATACAGAATAAAATATACAACTAAAAATACAGAAATGATTAGATTACATTACTAATAGAACAAAATTATTAACACGGATAACTAAAGATTAGAACTCATCTTTATAAACTAAATTTTTGAAAAATTAAGAACAAATTATAAGAAAAGAAGCAAACTGAAGCTTGCATTAGACAGTTTCATTAAAACAGATTCACCGCCTCTCGATGGATGCTAGAGGTACGCCGACGTCTGTCTCCCATGATACAACAGTCGAAACCAGTTAATACAGAAACACCTTTTGAATAGTTTTGGCAAATTGGACAATGGATGCACTCTCTCTAACAAAAACCAAAGAAGAGGCTAACAAAAGAAGATAGAAAATTTTTTCTTTGGTGTAAAAAATCATCTCCAACTTTTTATACCAAGACACCATCTCATTTTCCATCACAAAACCTCTCTAAAAAAAACCTACTAAAGAAGAGAAAGATCTCTATTTATATTAGTAAGGGAGAGCCTTAGTTATGAAAGCTAACATTAATGGGGTCATCAAATGTCATCAACTCTATTCATTAGGGCTAGAGTTACAAAAGTTCAAAACTCTAAAACCATTATATAAATCATAATGTGTATATAATGTATAAGTTTTGAGAATTAAACTAGATGGATTGCAAAATGGATATGGGTGTTGAGTCACAGCCCGATCCAAACCCAATCCCAAACACATGCACAAACTAAGCCCAACACAGCTCCACAACATTTTTTTTGGGAAACTGACCCAAAGGTCCAAGCCCAACATATCATGCCCCATTTAGCCCCGAAACAAATTTAATACTCCATTAAGTCCTCAAATTATCAATCAGAGGAAAATACCCACACTATATCATCCAATTTACACACGCGCAACCTTCACCTACGATCATCTCAGTTTGATCAGTATGCTGTTACATCAACGCCGCTCGACTCTGCATTCTCAGTCCTCCATCTCTCCACCATTCGACTCCACTCCCTTTGAAACCCTACCCTAACCACAAAACGAACCCACTATCGTCGACTCTTACCAACTCAACACCAAGCCGTTCATCTTCTCCAATCGGTGACTCTCAACAACACGAAGAACCATCACTACTCTGAAGAAATTTCATAGTTCCTGACTTCCGATTCACAGAAATGGGGAAAAAAAGTAACATCTCTCTTCACCTATTATTTTTTATTCAAATTTGTACATTATTCTTTTGTATTTCGTATATACCGTTTCAATAACACTTTCATAAACAAACCCTTGTAAAACACATTTTACATACTTCAAAATGTATAAACCCTCTTTTATATATAATCCCTTGTTTTAAAACATTCTAGTCCCCTATTTTTAAACATTCTAATCCACTGTTTTTACACATAAATCCCTATTTTTACCCATTCAACTCCTTGTTCTTGCTTCTTCTTGTTGTTAAATATTGGTTTTTCTTCTTCGTATTGTTGCTATATTTTGTTGAATACTTAATCTTGTTGTTGTTATTATTGTTATTTACAAAATAGAATGGACTGTTCTTATTGTTGATACTGTTTATAAAAATTGAAACATCAGACAGTTTCATTTCATCACTGTACAAGTAACATATCTAAATTTATTCAAACTGCAAATGAAAGAGCAAAATTACACAGTTTAATCATTACTCAAAACAAATAGGTAACTTATTATAAAGTGCAAATCAAACTGTCAAATTATACAGTTTTGTAATTGTTAACAAATAGATATAACTTTATATTAAACTGCATATAAAACTGCAAAATTATACAGTTTTGTCACTATATTACTCATGCCCTGCTGTCGCTTTCATTTTTTCAGAAATAACTATTGGAAGATATTGGAAGAAACAAACCCATATGCCCAAAAATCCAATTAGGGATTTAAGTATCTCCCCTTTTGAAAGCCCTTCTCCTATATCCACTGAAATGCCACCACAATCTCCCCCTCCACAAAAAACCTAACCACCACAACCAAAAATAACCAAAAAAATCCACAAAACAACCACACCACCTATAAGAAAAAGCCCAAGAACGACGCCACAGACCCCACCCACACAAAAAACACCAACCACACCTCCAACCACAAAAAAAAAAAAAAAACAAAAACAAAAGAAAGCCAATAAAAAAACAACAAGCTCCTCCAACCAAAAAAAGAAAGCTCCAAGAAAGCCAATCAACTCCCAAAACAAAAACCAAGCCATCAAAAGGGAAAAAAGGAGTAGTCCCTGCAAAGAGAGTCCAACAGTTTAATTACCGTTCCAACATCAGAACAGTAATCAAACTGTTGAAGGGGGCCAAATTCATAAAAGCCCAATAGATAGAGCTGGAAAAAACCCCTTTTTGGCCCATTATAAATGCTCTCTCTTCAACACAACTGAAGGCCTCTTGGTGTAGATGCTACAATTTCATTGTAGCAGAAATGATAACACTTTACAACAAAATAAAAAGAGCATTTATATTTGGCAAAAAGGAAATAAAACTCAGAAATAGTGATATCAGGCTCATTTTTGGTATCGACTGTGGAGAAGACAACATCACCACCAAATCCTATGCAAGACTAAAGGATTTTGAGCTTGCATTTTACAAACGAAGATGCAAATCAGTAAAGAGATTGGATGGCAAGTCATTAACCAAAATGTTTCAACAAATAAAAAAAGGAAAATCAATCAATGATCGTCAAAATCTTGCAAGGGTCATCACCCTTTACTTGTGCTTGAAACTTCTCATGCCTACAATAGGCCATACACTCAGTTAGAGTTTCCTCAACTATGTTGACAATCTCAACAACATCAAGAAGTACAATTGGGTTGAGGTAATAAAAGACATACTCATGAATTCAACAGCAAATGCAAACAATAACCCAAGGCACGTCGCTAGATGCGTCATGTTACTCTTGGTAAACACACTACTTAACTACTTCACACAAAAATATCAAACATCCACCTATTTCGAACTATCTAACATATTTCAATTTTTTTTTTTTACAGTACTGGTACTGTGAGCACAATAAACTGCTCCGACCATCTAACAAAGAAGGCTTCCCAAGGTTTATGAAGTGGAACCTTGGCAAAATGTACTCCAAGTGGAAACACATCAGCCTTGCTGACTTTGAAAAGGTATTCAAACTTTTCTATACTCTCATAGCACACATCTATTCAACACTCCTTTCACAATCATTATAGTAAAAATCATGTTATGAAACTGTAAAATTCTTCAGTTTCAAATAACATATATTCAACACTTAACTCACATTATTCACAGTACAAATCATATTATGAAACTGTAAAAGTTTACAATTTCAAAGCACACACCTATTTAACATTACTCATGTTATGAAACTGAAAAAGTTTACAGTTTAAACGCACAAATCTATTTAACATTACTCATGTTATGAAACTGTAAAAGTTTTCAGTTTCAAACAACATATTTCAACACTTAACTCACATTACTCACAGTACAACTCATGTTATGAAACTGACCAATTTTATAGTATTACTGATATATGCCACATTGTTCCAATGCAGATTGACCAAAGTGCTTTAACCCCAACTGAACAAGAAATACAATTATTGCATATCAATCAAAGCACATCAACAGACTTTTCAGCAAAGAAACATGACCACAAAAAGGACAATAAGCGAAAAAAATAAACAAAAGCAACAAAAAAAAAAAAAAGAAGACTTCTAGACAGTGATGAAGATGACTTTCTCGAAGAAGAACATCAATCAGAATCAGAATCAGAACAAGAAGAACAACAAAAAAAAAAAAGAAAAAGAAAAGAAAGCAAGAACCACAAGAAGAACCAAAAAGTGATGAACAAGAAGAAGAGAGTGATGATGAAAAAAACAAGTGACTGATGAAGAAGAAGAAACTGATGAAGAAGAAGAAGAAGAAGAAGAAGAAGAAGCTGATGAACAACAAGACAATGATGAAGAAGAAGAACAAGAAGAAGAAGGAGATCAACAAGAAGACACTGTTGAAGAAGAAGGCCAACAAGAAGAACAACAAACAAACCAACAACAAGAAGTCAATGAACAAGAACTGACAGACCAACAACAACAACATGAAAAAAAAGAACAAGCAAAACAATAAGATGAACAAAGGACATAACAAAAAGAAGAACTCCAAGAGAAATCTGACACATTTCATGCACAAGGTAAACTCTTGTCTAATACTGAAGCAAACTACAAAATTTAATTAAACCAAAACACAATCCAACATTTTTATAGGTCATGACCAAGCACAAACATCAACCAAAGAGGATGACAAGGACAAGCTCATATCAGCCATGAGAGCACAAATGCAAGAAATGAAACAAAAATTCATGGCTGAATTGCGTAGAAAAGAAGATCAATTGAAGGAAATGTTCGCCAAAAAAACTGGCAGTCCCCAACAAAGATCAATGGTCAAGAGAATCAAAGAAAAGTGAAGAAAACAAGCACATGTCCCAGATTTTGAATACCAACCAATGGCAAAAGCCAAAGAAGATACAAGGAACAAGACAGAAACTGCTGCTGATGTACCCAAACCAACACAGGGTACCAATGAAGAAAAAGAGAAGAAGAATGAAAAAAAAAAAGAAGAAATCGAAATAGAGACAGAACCTGCTACTGAACCCAAGCAAAAAGAGGGTGCTCATGAAGCAAAACAACAGCAGAAAGAAAAGATGCAAGAAGATATTGGCCAAGAGAAAGAAGGTGCTACTGAAACCAACCCAAAAGAGGATGCAAATCAATAGAAGACACAAGTTCAAGTATTGGAAAGTGATGATGATTTCAAGGAAGAATCAATCCAAAATAAGCCACTCGCCATTTCATGCCACAAAACAAAGAAGGTGTGGCATAGCCTATCCAAAAAAGACCAAAACCAAATTCAACTCATCAATAACACACAATCAAGTGCTTGTGTCTGGTCTGGCAGCCAAGATGAAAATTGCATATACTTTTCAGATATATGCAGATTGACCAACAAGGAAGCCTTATATGGGAATGTAGGTCTCCAACTGCACAATTTTACAGTTTTTGTTCATATTCAATAACCTATTCCATAAACCTAACACATTCTCATATATAACATGTTTCAGGTCATTGATGCATTCTCATAAATGAAATTGGCACTCCAACCATCCATTGAAGAATTTGAAAAACATGATCTAGCCTTTGCAAGAAATCCATACGCAAGAAGATCTTACGTTTTCTCAACACTCATCAATGTAAGCAAAACTTAACATACATTTCAATATTATTCAAACTGCAAAATTTTCTACTTTCTTAACATGTCTTACTACATAGTTTTATAACATATTTCAAACATATATATAAATTACAGACTCCACTACAAAACCAAGATCAAGTACTGAGAGAAAAAATGATGGACAATCATTTTCCAGAAGTAATGAAAAACAGATATATCCATTTCCCAATCAACCAGGACAACCATTGGACAATTGTGGTATTTGACAATGCTGATGGGATATAGAGGCACTATGACTCTTTGAGGCCAGTAAAAGATTGCCACAACAAACACTTCGAAATTGCAAAAGAAATTGTAAGTTAAATAAAATTTCTTACTTAGTTTTATTCCTTTCAAAACATCTCAACACATCACTATAACTAACAAAAACACCCACTAACTATTTTGTAGCAACAACATCAACTGAGATGGAATAAAGCATTATTCAGCAATCAAGGAAACATGTTATCATCTCAAGAGTGTGAGACAGTAATTGCATCAATTGAGGAATGCCCACAACAAACCCCACACTCATAAGATACAAAATCAATAAACTAATGTTCCAATATGCTAAATTTTGCAGTTTTACCTAACTAATTAACTTCATCCAAAACTTTGTAGGAATGATTGTGCAATCGCTGTCTGCAATATTATCAACCAATATATCAACTGGCAACCTGTGCAGAAATCACTTCGACCAACTAAGTGGGTCAAATTTCGAGCAGAAATCATTAGTCAATTCCTCAATGATAAGAACCGATCTTGAAAACTAGAGCACTACCAAATGTTGACAAAACATACCAAACCATAGAAACAATGAAAAAACTTCCTGACAATGCAAATATTCAAGTGAACATATTTTTGTACTTTTTTTTTTTTTTTTTAACATGTGACATGTGACAAGTACTTTATATGCTTTTGGGAATTGATCTTCTTCTGGTTATTATGGTGAAAATGATTGTTGTCATTGATGTTGTTGCTCTTTTTCTTGTTATTATTATTGTTGTTCTTCTTCTTGTGCTTATTATACTTGTTTGTGTTCTTCTGCTTATTATTGTCGTCACATTTGTGGTTGCATATATTTTCATCCAGTAAAGGTTGTTTCTAATAATTCTTCAAACTGCAAAAATATGCAGTTTCATCATATTATTACTAATAATTCTTAAAACTGCAAAATTATGCAGTTTCATCAGGTTATTTTTTATAATTCTTAAAATTGCAAAATTATACAGTTTTATTACCCAAACAAAAATTATGCTACATAATTATGCATCCCATTTTATGACTCAACAAATAGATGAACTGCATTTCAAAATTGAAAATAAAACTGCAAAATTGTACAATTTTGTCACTTCGAAATATGAAATAAATATATCATCTAGTAAAATTGCATTTCAATATTATACAGTTTCAATAAGAAATTTTTAACAACCTTCTCAGCATTCCATAAAAATAAAACCAACCAAATCCACCAAAAAAAAAAAAAAAAAAAAAAACTGTTACAAAACAACTTCAATAATTAAAGAACACATTAAAAGAAAAAAAACAATGCAACCAACTTTATTCATTACTTCCACAATACCAAGCATCACATTTTTTATTATCATAATTCCTCAAATTCAAATATGTCACGACCCAAACCCGCCCATATGGGTTTAGCATCGTAACCGGCCAGTAATTCGATATTACCGAAGGCCTGCTTAACAGTAAAACAGTAATACAGAGTACAGGGGCTAGCGGAAGCCAAAACAGTAATTAAAAGATGTCCAATGAGCTGTGACAGTCTCCATGCAAAAAGACTTTTCATAACATGTTCACATTCAGAACAAAAATAGTATATACATACATCATTTACAGGTATGCGGGTTAGGGACCAAATCCCTACCATAACAGTACAGTACAAATCTATACAGTTTAAACATAACAGAGACAGATAGGGTGAATCTGAGACACCCCAAAAGCAACCTCAGCTTGAATACACATGGAACCTCGCAGTGAGGCACATTGGTTGGCTAGACAAAAAGGGAGTTTAACTCAACGCTCCTAGCTCCGATCCGGTGCCTAGACACCTACATATATATATATAAACAGTGAGCTAAAGCCCAGGAAATAACATATGCGTAAAGAGGTTAAGAATGAATGTCCTTTCAGAATTTAAAACAGTCATTTGAACAGTATATCAGTTATTCGATCATAACAGTCATAAGTGGTACATCCGATAACAAACAGTACATTAGGTCTTAACAGACCGAACACTCAGTTGATGGCCATCATATCAGTAAACAGTAGTGGTTCCAAATATGGAAACCGACAGAGATCTCTATGACAGTAGCAGTACAGTACAGTAACAGTAAATTGCTATGGATGCCACGAATGCAGTTCGCAATTAGGACAAGCATTCATTCAGTAAGAAATATTATTTCAGAAAGCAATACAGTTGATCATTCAGAAAATATTCATGATTGAATATATCTTTACAACATTGTTACTCACGGAGTTTTGGGCTACAGATAGGCTAGAGCGTCCTCGGATGCCAACCCTACAGTTACAGAATGAACACACACTAAGTTACACACTTGGGAATCAATGACTTAGCCCCTATCTTGACTTGGTGTGGTTCTACATCAATATCCTCCTTAAGATGCCTTCAACATGCCCTAGGAATGCCTAGGATGGAAAGAGGATGCAAGGATGCTCTTTAAAACACTTTTCAAAATTTGCTGAAACAGGGGTCCACGCTCGAGCATGGCTTCCTACGCTTGAGCGGACATGCAGAACAAAGGGGCTTCGCTCGAGCGTGGTTTCCCCTGCTCGAGCGGACTGTAAAATCATGCAAAAGTACTGGATGCATACAATTCACGCTCGAAGGACGCTCGATCCCCGCTCGAGCGTGAGACACAAGTTCTCGCTCGAGCGTGCATTCTCTCGCTCGAGCGGACTGTAAACATGAGCAAAGTACTGGATACACACATTTCACGCTCGAGCGTTACTTCCCCCCGCTCGAGCGGACTTCAAGACTTAGATTGCATGCTCGAGCGTGAAGTCCTACGCTCGAGTGTGGGTCCAAACTCTGGAATATTGAACCTTCAAGCTCAAAATCAACTTTTAAAGCATCAAATTTGATCCTTTTGGGCTAGTTTTCTGGAAAACACTTTAAAACTCATAATATGACATGTTTTAAAGATCAATTTTGTAAAATCAAGCCCAAAGGTAAGTCAATTAAATACAACTTCAACTCAAAATTCAAGAACATGAAGAACAATGCAAAACTCATACATGCATGAGTTCTAATGAGTTCAAAGCTTCTAATACATGCTCCAAAAAGCCAATTCCCTAAAAAACATGATGAATTCATGGACTTCAACCAAAAAGTAAACATGCATGTAGAAATTCTCATGGAAATGACTTTAAAATGCCATGGTAGAGACATGTATGCACGGATTACTACCCAACTCAACAATCTTAACCAATTCTAGACTTAGACGACTAAATTACCATGAACCATGCAACAGATGACTTACTTCAACAATCAAGAAGATGATTCTCCTACCTTATGTCTTGAATACAAGATGTAGAAGCTCAAATATGCAATCCTCTCTTCAAAACTTCTAATTTCAAGCAAGAATCCTAGATGAATTCAATGTCTCCAACTCTCTAGCTCTCTCTCACGTTTTTGGTCTTAGAGGAAATGAAGAATGATGCAAGACTAAACCTCAAACAACATTTGGTGAAGTGGCCCACTAGATGGCAAAAGAGTAATAAACATATCTAGTGTAGTTTAACATTATTTAATCTAATTTAATCATACCAAAATCACATTTCAATTAAATATACCATAAAATCACATAAATTCTAACTAGTATAAAACATTACTCGATTTCATATTCGGCCGCTGATAAGGCCTTCAATTTACAGTTTAAAGCGCAAAACATGAACAGATCATTCAACAGTCTACAGATAAAAATGCACTTAAGCTATACACTCAATCAATCAGTTCAGGATTTCAGTCAATCAGTCATTTAACATGCTTAATCATAAATTAGCACTAATCAGTGGTGAGGGTTGTCACAAAATACAAATCCAAAAGAATAGACTATGGCCTCAAATAGCAGTCTTGCACGTCTTCTTATTGTGATTCCTATATTTGAAGCACCTCCCACACTTGATTTGCTTCACATTCTCAGCCCTAGCAGGTATCCTCTTCTTCTTGTTCCGCCCGGGCTGCTTCTTCGTTCTAGGCGGTTTGATAATCGAACTACCGGCACTATTAAAGTCAAATCTCTCACTTGAAGGCACTGGCTAAACAGATTCCTTGTATGACTCTCTAAAATAATCTACATGAAAAAAAGGATCAATGGAATCATACACATCTCTATCACTACTATGCAAAGCATGCACATCATGACAATAAGGAAAACCATTCAATTGTCATTCATGGCAAGAACAAGTCTGTCTACCAATATCAACATAAAAAGAAATAAAAGAATGAACCTCAAGCACAATATCACTAGCAACAATCACATTGTAAGACTTAGCTGGCTTCAAAGAGTCCACCAACTTCTTTTCCATAACTGGACACAATTTCGTAGTCCATCTTTTAGATTCAGCTCTTCTATTAGACAATTGAGTCATGATTTGAACCCTAATCATATCAACCATATAAGTAATAGGCAACTCACGGGCCCCACCAATCCAATTATTGTAAGACTCGACAGCATTAGATGACATCTCACCATATCGTTTCCCTCTAAAAAATGCATTGGCCCACTTATCATTTTGAAAACCATCCAACATACTATCAACTCTACCATTCCCAGCAATAGGCCTCAATTTCTCCATATAATGTTGGAAAGAAGCAACAGTTGGCGCATAAGCACATTTAACTAATATTTTCATCAAAGTCAGCTTATAGTTAGTACGAAGTCCCACCAATTTGTCAATCAAATTTTTCTTCAAATGGTTCAAGCAATATGCATGATGTGCATTGGAAAAAACCACTGAAAGAGCGTCTAGCAATCCATGTTGACGGTCAGACACAAAGGTCAATCTCCAGCCTGAACCAATAGCCTTTAACAACTGACTTAAGAACCACATCCAATTATCTTGATTTTCAGCGTCAACAATCGCAAAAGCCAAAGGAAACAGGCCTGCAAACAAAATAACATGAAACTGCAAAAATTAGCAGATTCACAATACAATAACACACTAACAAACCAGAACTATACTAACTGCAAATAAATACATACCTTGATTACCATCATTTGATGTTGCTGCAAGCAAATGCCCCTTGTAACGCCCTTTCAAGAATGTACCATCAACAAACAACAACGGACAACAAAATTGAAAGCCATACAAACATCCATGAAGTGCCACAAACAACCTTCGAAAACACCCACTACTTTCATCCACATCTAATTCAAACACACTTCCTAGATTCATTCTCATACCCATCTCAAGGTACCATCGGAGTTGGTCAAAAGAACTTGCAAAATCACCAAATAACCCATCTCTTGCCTTATCAACTCCTAACCATGCAACCCGATAAGAAACATCTATACCATATTGCTTTTTCAACGTTTTTTTAACTTCAATACGACGAGTTAACGAATTATCACTAATATCATTATGCACAATATCAAACACAAGTCTAGAACCAACCATTTTGCTACAAGATCTACGCACAACAACCCCATAAGAATGCACATTATCCAACTTCATAATAAAAAAAATACTGGAATTCATCAACACCCTTCCATGCACAAACCATTTACAACCCGTAGACCACTTCATCATATATTCAGCAGTTACTTTTGTTGCATCGTTCTTCAAATAATTCACTGCAAAACCACACTCGACTGCATACTTAGCCAATACAATGCGGAACGCCGTTACTCTACCTTCAAATTCTTGACCAACACTATGTATAATCCCCTTCCAACTAGCAGACAACAAAACTCTCTCTGGTTCTAGATAAAAACTAGGTAACAAACCACCAAAATCATCACAATCGTTAACCAAAGAACTCTCATAAATTACAAAATCAATCCTAGAAGAATTATCATTAACCTTCACAATTCTCTTATCACCCACAACAACATCAATAACATGAGAACCACTACAACCTACCATTGACAGCATATTCCCTAAATCATCATCACATTCAACAATACAATTAGAATATCCAAGAATAGAGAAAAATAAATAAAAGTTACCAACACTCAACTCCTTGAACTTCGCAGATATTTTCTCAACAACTTCATGATAACTACATTCCTCCATAATCTTAATAACAGCACAAGAATTACTGTATTTGCACATTAACATGAAACACCCATCCATACTACAAAATCACAAACCAACAAACAATTGTTCATAGATTCCAAACTATAAAATTATACAGTTACAATATATCAGTACCAACACTGCACAATTCACAATGCCAAACTGCAAAATTATATAGCTACAACATATCAGTATCAAAGCATCAGAATTCACAATTCCAAACTACAACTTTAAAACACATTACACTATACAACAAACAAAATCAAAACCATTACAGTATATCACATACAAAAATCACAAAATAAGTATCAAACAAACAAAATTTATCACAAAACAAAGAACTATAACAACATTGCCGAACACAAACCAGATATCACGCAAATTTGCTTATCTAATATACATACATATATGTATCCACAAATACAGACAGAGTGAGATGCAAACACATAGAGAGAGAGAGAGAGAGAGAGAGAGAGAGAGCATACGCAGAGATCGCCTATACACATAGATTCAGATCGCACAACTAGATCCACCTCACAGCACAATGAGATCGACCACACAGCACAAAGAGATCGCCATAACGAAGAGAAATCGAGATCGCAGAGGCAAATATTTGATTTTTCACGTATATATAGATCTCAAAACAAAGGGTACTACAGTCATTTAAAAGATAATAAAATAAAAAAGGGGACTTCTGGGTACAAAACTTAAAAAACTGTGCACCTATTAGTCTATTAAAAATATATTGGGATTAGAAGGGAAATAGATTCCCTACATAGGACTACATAGTAATTTTCCCCTTTTTTTTTGTCACCTCTTGAAGTCGTTTATGAAAAATCACAACAGAATTTCACTATTCTGTTTTTTCAGAAGCTAAACTTATACTAGAAAATTCCAAAGTCTGAAATTTAATTCCAAACTGATCTCACCACTTACCCTAGAATCGAACATGATCAGGAAAATTTCTAAGAAGATTGGAGGGGTCACACCAGTCCTACTTAAGACCTAGTTAAATCTAGACAAAGCTTTCAAGAGCATGTTGACTCATAATCCATGAGAAACAAATTTAGAATTAAATTTTCTAGGGGATAAATTAGGTTAAAACAAATCAAATTTACAAAACTTATAAGCAATTAAAATTTGCTATCAAAATTACACTACTCATAAAAGTTAACTGGTACTCCTGGAACTGAGCCCATCATTTTTGAATAAAAAACTAGAAATCTTTCAGCTAATACTAAAATTTGGTTTCTTTTTTCAAAACAAAACACTTTGGAAATAATCAAATTATAACTAAAGACTTTTTCAAAACTTAGTTTCCTATCACGTTAGGAATAAAAAAATTAAACCTAAAGACTTCCTCTAACCATAAAGGTTTGAAACCAAATCCATGTTAGTTGCCATTTCTGAACAAATAATAAATACTCTTTAGCCAAGGCTAAACTTTAGTTTATATTACAGAAAACCAAAACACTTTGGGAATAATAAAATGAATCCCAAAAACTTGATTTCATACAAGGTCCCAACCTAGTTGACTTGATGTCACGACCCCAACCCGCCCCTAGTAGGATGGTGCCATGATGGCCAGTAATCCGAGATTACCGAAGGCCAACTTTCAAAATTCACACACAATCAGAGTATAGTATATGGGGCTTACATGTGCGGAAGCAATATATACAGATCTAATTAGTCCATAAGAGCTGTGCATAAGTCAAATATAATGGCATACATCTTTACATAGTTTTACAACTTGAATATACAAACAAGACATAATACATGTTACATCTTAACAGAAGGGCTTCACAAGCCGACATATACAAAATATAATGAATACAAGTCAAGGAACATCATCATCAGAACTGCCGACGTAAATACAAGGTTGCCGACTTAAACACAAAATACAGGAAGTACAAGGTCAAAGCATAATCTTCATAGTTGCCGGCATCCTTGATGCCGACCTATCATGCATACAAAACATCGGCACAAAACACACACATCTCGGCGTAGCCGACTTCTTGCTCGAAACCTACATATATACATAGAGAGGGTGAGCTTGGATACTCAGTGAATGGTACAAGTAATAAAGGGTTTAATTAATGATTCCCGAAATCTTGTCAAAACAATACATATATCATAACTTGTTCAAAACGTATACTTAGCATAACTTGTATCAAAACATGTGCTTGGGGTGATGACATTTCGGACAGAACAGATAAAGATCCAAACACCTCGGAAACGAACACACCCGTTCATAGACCGTCGATGGCCGATGTCTCGACAAGGGTGCTACTTAGGCTTAACGTCCCCTAGCACGGAAAGGACGATGCTACTTAGGCTTAAAGTCCCCTAGCACGGAAGGACTTGTGCCACCTATGCTTAAAGTCCCCTGGCACGTACGGACTTGTGCCACCTATGCTTAAAGTCCCCTGGCACGTACGGACTTCCCGAGAATGTCATCTGAAACAGAACTTATACTTGGCAAGCAAAACTTATACTTGATACATAAAATAGGGGTATTCATTCATGCTTAACAAATCCTTTTCAAAACAAAGCAAAGTAAAGCTTATCAAAACATTTACAACATAGCTTTATTAAAAATACCACTCACTTAGTTCTTGGGATGTCGGAACCAAAGCAAAAGTCCAAGTCCTACAAACACATGGCAAGGTCCACTGAAAACACATCTCAAAACAAGTCTTACATGCATGCAAATGATCTCGGGAAAACATGCTGGAAGTCAAAACACTATTTTACATGTCAGGAAGACATGCTGGGTACCAACCAGGTCTAAGCCGAGGTCCTACACCACCTGGCCGAGGTGTGGTTACCAAGGCTCCGGCGTGCGGCTGCATGCCGAGGTGTTCATGCAAGACAAACTAAAGGTGCAAGTGATCATGCAAGGTAGGCCAAGGTGAGATACGATGCTTGGCCTAAGTGTGAGGTCTAGGTAAGAATGATCTCGGCGACTACACTTCGGGAAGTGAAGTCTGGAAATCTGGGTTGAAAAACATGAAGAACATGAACATGAACATGAAGAATATGAATGCTAAAAATCATAACTTGTTTATTACAAAATCTGGGATTTCATGCCATGAGTTCGAAAACATGGACCTGGGTACCCATACTTGAAGATCATACAAAAACAAACATGAAAACATGCATCTTGGCATGAGCTTTCGGATCAAAACATGACTTTTCTTGAAGAACACATGAATGCTATTTTCTCTTTCTAAACCCGAACTTCAAAACAATGCATGGCTTACAGATCATATTCAATCATGCAATGCAATAACATAAATGTAAAGAACAACGTGAGCAGATCAAGAATCTAACCTTAGAACACGGATCTAACGGTTCGATCTCTAGGAATCAAGCTTGAAAATCTACTCTCTCTCAAGAACTCCTCCTTCTCTCCTCTAGAGCTTCTCTCTCCTCTTCAAAACAAAGATATAACAAATGATAGGTTTCTCTCTCTGCCGGCTGATTTAACACTCAGCTCGGACACGTGGCAACAGCTGGTTGGTTCTCTTCAAAAAGGTGATAGATTGACAAGACATGTGTAAGACAAAGCGTATTCAACAAGCTTGGTGGCAAGGGCACTCCGGCAAGTGATGACATCGGCTAAGGACAAAGCTTCGGCAAGTCAGGGAACAATGATCTCGGCTAGGAAGGACAACACTTGGCCTATCTGTGCCACACCTCGGCCTAGATGTGCCACACCTCGGTCTAGGTCATACCTGTCCAGGAACAAGATCACTTGGGTTCAGGATAACATCTCGGCCTAGATAATACACATCTCGGCCTTGGTGATACACACCTCGGCCTATATGATAATCATCTCGGCCAATATGCCCGGATGAAAATGGAGGTCAATCAAAGTGGTTCCAAGATGGTTCTAGGCTTAGGACGACCTCAGCTTGGATTAACCTAGGCTTCATATGACCTAGGCTTGACATAACTTAGGCTTAAGACAACAAGGAGGGAACAAACATGTAATCAACACTTAAACAAAACAAGGAAAGACTTGTAATGCAGCTTAATCATGGCAAAACACATAAATGCATGCAAGCATGACTAAGACATGAATGTGGGTCGTTACACTTGAGATCTTAAGATCTAGGTTCAAAGGGACAACCTAATTGTGTGTAACGGGTGAGTCACTGTGGAGGGAAATCCTCCTACCCGTTCCTTTATACAGTGATACCTTGTGGGGTGGAAGATTAATCTGATGCTTTTAATGACCTAAGTGTCGTGAATAATCAACTGTGATATAACGAGATACCTTATGTAGGTCACCTATGTGAGTGCGAAGTGGGGCCACTTCTTTAAGAATTGATGAGGCCGAATTCTTTAAAAACACTCTCTGAACCAGGCTAGTGTTCCAAGGCCATACCAAACACACCAGTGAGAACAAGAACAATGATTGGAGTAACTCCTGTGTGAGGCCTATTGTCTCAGTTTACACAAATGGCAGAACAGTTCAAGACATTATGGTCATTGGTCAGCCAGTAAATTCGATAGGCTTTCACTACGAAAGGTTCAAGGCCAATAGCTACCTTTTTTGATGTCGGGTTATTCTGTGTGCTCTCTCTCCGAGTCTTTGTTGTTAAGCGTTGCCCATTTTTCTTTATTTGACCAATTTTATTCATGTGGGAGATTGTTGAAAAATAATGTTTTTCGGTAACTTTAATTCGAAATTAAAGTAGGACCTAACCGCCAGTTAAGGTGGGTCTGAGTGGTTTTGTATTATCTTAAGTGAGAATATTGCAATACAAAAATAGTGAGCCGAAACCATTGAGTTGTGAATGAGAATTGTCTCATAAAATGGGTATCAATAGAAGTCGGACTTGGGTCTAGGTTTGGACTTGGACTTAGTTTTAGTCTTGGTCTGGACTGGCAGGCTTGTGTATGTGCATGTGTTAGACTTAGTCTTGGGTATGGACCAGATTATGCTATGCTGGTGTTGGCTTTTTTGGCTTTCGAAGGTTAATAATGTAATTTGGAGTGTGTCAGCAAGGATCAATCAGTTCCTATAGAATTTTAATTGCCAACTAATTATCAGATGATTGTGTTGAAGTTCTTTCAGCCTCAATGAAGAGGACTTTTACTGGTGGCATGTTTAAAAAACAATTTATAAGAAATAACAAGTACAAAACAATCCAGAAACAGAATTTCATTGAGTAAATAAGAACTTACAATGAAATAACCCAGCCTTGAAAAGGTTTACAACAATGACTACTTGAGACTACTCCTAAGAAATGAAGTGCAGTACAAGAATTGGAATGTTGAAATGTAAAGAACTGGAAAGAAATATGAAGCAAATAAACTGGTTTCTGGATTTGAGTCTGCCTCCTCATTTTGGGGCTTTCTCTTCTATTTATACTTTTCCATGGCAACCGTCGAAGTGGGCCTTTAACCGTCGAAATATGTTCCTACGATTGCTGATCATGTTCTCTCAATATTAACCCCACTACACCATTCTTGCAGTTAGGCTTCCCTCCTGAATTTGAATTTAAATTGTAAGTAACCATTAAGACACATCACCTTGCGCCTTTCAACTGTTCCAATGTTATGCAAATCCACTACTACCAATATGAGTTGCTACGTGTTTGTCTTTGATTGGATACTTACCCTAAATCCCCAAATTGCGCTTTTCGTGTCACGTGTCGAGCTGGGATTGGCTTTTACAAAATATACATCCAAGATTACCCCCCGCACTAATATACCCAATACTTGGTGATATTAGTGGACTTAGCGCACTTTACCCACGTCCCAAGACGTGCATGGACTTTGCTTACTCTGGAAGCATAACCGTTCTTTGAACAGTGAAGCAACGAACTTCATTAAATACTCATGCTTTAAACTTGTACTATCTGTGTAAACGGAAAGCCCTTTCATTATCTGTGTGACACAAATGATATGGTACATCTCCAATGGCCAATCATACTCTCTCTTACATTGATCGAATATACAAAGAGGCTTGGGGAAACAATTAAAGACCTCGAAAGAACTTCAATGCACTTATTAGCTACACTTATCCGCCTCCATTTATACAAGTCCTGGATGCTTTTGCCCTATACGAACCTTTGGATCAAGCATTTGCACAAATGGATCTTGGAAGTTCTTCATTTGTTCTAAAACTCTCTTCATGGGACGAAGCTGCTTTTGAAGCTGCTTCCTCCGGAAGTACTGGCTGGGGTACTTGGTCACCACAAGCTCAACCTCAAATAAGGGAACGGATTCATCACAGATTTGTTGAATTCGATGGTCTCCTTTCGATTCCTCCTTCCTCTCGAAGTTCGATGGTATACCCCTACATACCTATTGACCATAATCGCCGTTTGGAGGATAACCTGCTTCTGGCGTGGTATACTTCCTCCATGCCAACGAGGATAGTACAGAAAACTCCTCATCCCACTGAAGCATTGGGATTCAGTCCCTCATTTTTTGCCAAAAAGGCCAAGTTTTGCTCTTCTGACTGGCTCGAATGTGTTAATAACCCTCAGTTGTCTCCTTCTTTTGGGATGGACCCCTCTGCACCCCTATTCCTTAGAACCCTCACTGGATGAAGGAATTAAAACTCACCCTTTTCAAGGGTCAACATTTCTCCCCCTACCAATCCCCAATTCTTCGAATTGCATTTGAGTGATACAAAACTCAACTTTTGCTTGCTGCCTTTTCTCACTTGCCCTTCAACGTTCTTGGGGATGAGATTCCTCTCAAGGACTTTCAATGGACTTGTGACATTATGACTCGAAGTCATGTCCTCAACCCCATAGCCCAGACAGAACTCCAAGCCTTTTTAACTAACTCCCTCTCCTTCTTCATTGGTATAAAAATTCTCTGGCTATCAGTGACTCTTTGGATGAAGCCACAGCCAATCGAATTCAGATTCAGTATGAAGTAGAGAACCTTCTTGAAGAATATGATGCCTTTAAGAAGAAGGACTCAACATACTGGGAGGATTTGGACGTGGAGGAGATAGAGCAAAACCTAAAAGAGACAGAGTTTGAGGTGAAGGCCAAACAACTTTTTCATAAAATAAGAGCCTATCAACTACAGCAAACTGAGTTAGATAGAGTGCAGAATAGAATAAACAAAGAACACAAGTTCATAGAACACTGCTGGGTTAAATTTAATGAACTTGTTACTTTTTCTATTCCCTATTATTAGGAAATTGAATTTGTAGCCAAGTAGGCCTTTCTAATATAATTATTTATATATCAATAAAACTAGAGGTTTTTTTTGCATCTTTTGCATGATCTGGTTTTATATTCTAATTACATGCTTGTGACCTTATTCCTCACTTTGTTCATACAAAAATAATAGCTTCGAATTAATCAATTTTGCTTTGAAGCCTGGTTTGAATATCTCCAAAGTATGGAATACAGATGACAATTTTTGTCTTATTTCAATCGCATGGTCAACATAATCTGTGTAACTAATGGCTTTGAATTAACTAATTTTGGGTCAAAGTAACTTTTAAGTGCTTCGAAGTATGGAACTACATTTAAAAGTAACAAGGTTTCTTCCCCAAAAAGGGTTTATTTTTGATAGAAAATCCAAGAAGGAATTTTCATATTCAGGTAAGTCTCTTTGGGTTTTGATCCTTTACTTGACTTAGTACTGGCTTTGTAGTAATTAATTGCTTTGAAGTCTAAAACATCAAACAAGAATCAAATTCCAGCTGCAAAATATTTTAAAGTTCCCTTCGAAGAATTTTATCTTTTACAGAAAACCTAAAAGTATGTCCCCAACCCCTTCGAAGCAAATTAAACCCAAACATTATTGAATTTTAAGGCATAAAGTGTGCTTCAAAGTCAATTGCCTACTTTCAGGGCCCAACTGGGTGTTTGACTACTGGCTTCGAAGCCAAAATTGTTTTAGAGACTTTGAGAAGAAACTGGCTTTGAAGCCAAAGACGTATTTTTGAAGCCAAATTGGGTATTTGAAACATGTTTCCTCCCAAGTAATCGCTCTCGAGAGAAACTTTTCATGTTGTGCTTTCAGGACCCCTTTAAATTTTAAGTCAAAAGCTTAAACCCATATGGGTCCAAAAACAGTCAAGCAATTATCTCGGGTCCCTTTTACTCCGTTAGGCTGACTGGGCATCTTTTTGGATAGAAAGGTTTAAAAACCCTTTCTCTTCGCGCTTTTAACTTACTCGCTCGCCTAAAAACACAAACCCTTTCATTTCTATTGCTCTCTCTTCCTCCTCACTCATTTTTGTAGCTTCTTCCTCTAAAAGCTTCTGCTAATGGCTTCTTTTTCTTTGAAAGTACCAGTTGTTAAGCGTGTGAGCCCACCCGTAGCTTTGAAGAGGGTTATTGCTGAAGAATGTAAAAAGTACAAAGCTGGCGAACAGAGTGCTATCGATGGGCGCATTTTCGTTCCCCGCCATCATGAGCAAAAGGAATACGTGCTCGGGGCTATTTTCAATGAGGCCCTTGCTCAGCTTCCTGCTTTATACCCACGTTTAGAGGATCACTGCCTCCTTTATGAAGGTGGCCTTGATTGGGGGAGTTGGAGGATGAACCGACCCCATCGCTGTTGGCCTATAATAAGGCCAAAATGGGAGGAATAGTATGATTGAGTTGTTCCCGCCAGGACATTGGATCTCCAGGAACTTTGCCTCTCCGACGTCCTTCAACTATCTATCGTTCACTACTTCAGAGGATCCATTTTTAATATCTGCTGCTCTTGGTTTTTGGAACTCCGCTTTTAATTTCTTCCAATTTTAATGTGGTATGATGGCCCCTACTGTCCTTGACAACTGCCATGTTTTAGGGTTATCACCTATTGGCACTTCCTTTGGTCCGAATTATCCTGACCTTACTGTCCCTTTTCTTATTCTCCTTCTGAACTCTTCCTATAGTGACTTTGTGAAATCTGAGAATAAAAGGGAAGGTCCTGTGACTGATAGGGAATTCTTTTCTTTTTTGTTATATTGGCTTTGTAAATTCTTCTTCTGTACCTCTTCTTAGAGGATTATGCCTGAGTTTGCCCCTCTCACCAAAGCTCTTGTTTTGAATAAAAGGGTGGCTTTGGCTCCATATGTTTTTGGCCATGTCTACAGAGCCTGCTCCCAATTCTGTGAAAAACCCATGGATGCTAATCAAAGAGGCCCATTCTAGGTACTCAAACTCTGGCTTTTTGCATACTTCACAAACTTGCACTCTAAATGTTTAAAATTCCTGTCGTCAGATCCTACCACTTATGGCATGAAGTTTACCAGAGTCTCTCTTTATCTTTCCAATTTTGCCTTATACTTTTCTTTTTTTCATCAACTTCCGGCTTCCCCTCATTTTTGCCTATTTTTCTGCCCCTTCGAAGCCAACATCGAGCCAGTTTGGTTGAGAGCATTCCTGGGTGATAGATCCTACTCCAAGCCTCAACACAGAGATATGTGGGCTTCTATTATGATTCCGAGGGAGCTCTTCATTGGCACTATGAATCCTCAAGCTTATAAATGTATTTCTGAACCCTATTGTCCTGCTCAGTTTGCTAGACAATTTAGGCTCACTCAGGGGATCCCTATCCCTCTTTGCAGCCAATCTAACTCAAATCTTGCAAGCAGAGAACTGAGAGTTACAAGGTCCAGGCTGGATGAGGCAACCTCCAAATTGATCCAAGACTTAATCGGGTTTGAATTCTTCCCCTTCATTCCCCAAGGCATTGCATTGAGGAGGTACCATAATTGGTGGATGGCCAATACGGAGATGCACTTGGCCATTCTTCCTCAAAACCTGTCGGTGGGGCTAGATGTGTCTCAGGTTAAGTCCAAGGGGACTAGGATCAGCACTTCTTCCACTGCTCCTACTATCCCAACTTCTGTCCCTGCTGCTACAGAGGCTGTTCCTGCTGCCTCATCTCCTTCTCCTAGAGTCACTAGAACTACTTCGAAGAAAGGTATGCACTGCTGCTTCTTTTCTTTTCCTTTTCTTTTTATGATGCCTTGCTTATTTACTTATAACTTTTCTTTGGTGTAGGAGCCTCACAGGAAGCCTTTCCTCAGAGAGTTCAAGCTTTGAATATCCTTAAAGGCAAGAAGTAACAACAGAGGAAAAGAAGACTTTTACTTGATCTTAAGGAGGAGATACCTGAGGCTCACTTAGAAGAGGAAGAAGCAGAGAAGGAGAAAGAAACACCATTGAAGTGAAGGAAGAAAAAGACAGTTTCTCTCTTTGACCTTATTGGGGACTCTACTTATGAGGCAGCTGCCAAAGCAGTGGAAAAAGAGCACTCCAAGGAAATTATTGTATTTCAGAGGTTTGAGAAGAGGAGACAGCAGCAAATACTAAGGGATGAAGCTACTGCTACTAACGCATTTCAAAAGAAGGTTGCAATGAGGAAACAAACTGCGGAACACTACTCCCTTCGCAGTTCTCCAAGCAGCACCACCACCACTACAACCTCTGAAGCTGGTAACCTCTTTCAATCCCTTGTGATAATTTCCTTTTCTAGGTTTCAGCATGGAATTAACACCGCTCTTTTTTTTTTTTTTTTTTTTTAATAATCAATTCATTCCTTCTTCCTTCGACACAGACCCCTCCCTTTTTATCTGTGGATGAAAGGCTTTCTCAGACTTCTGCAGAACTGGAAGCAGCCTCAGAAGAAGAAAGGAAGACTAATAGTGAAGTGCTAATGAAGATAGAGCCTATTCAAGTAATATTTCCACTTCCTAGCTCTACACCTTCCATGCCCTTTTCCTCTCCTCTTGTGAGGTAGAGTCTTCCACCTTCCTTGTGTCCGAGCTTAACTCCATATTTACCTCATCTATCCTTTGTCTCATCCCAATATACTCCTCATATAGTCCTAGCTACCCCTCTCCTAATTGAGAATACTCCAATTACCACTTTTACTTCAGTGGTCATTGGCTTCCCAAGAATGACACTGGCAGCTCACCAACTTCTTTCCAACCACCCAGCTCCAGTCCTTCTTCTTTAGACTTGCCGCTAGCTAGGACTATCGACTCTGCGAGGGGAAATTTTACTCCTTCACCTATCTCCATACTTTCATCTCTTCCTTCAACCAACAATTCTTCTATACTGATAATGTCAGAGGAGGAGAAAGACATCTTCAAGGCTCAGCTGGCCAGTTTGTTTGGCATCTCTTCACCAGCTCGAGTACCAAGCAGTGAGGCTAAGCCATTGATCCTTGCTGATTCTTCACTAGAGATTATTGAGAGCTCCTCCACTGTTGTTGAAGCCTCTTTATCTCGAGTGGACTTGGGCACTTTTGGATTTACTGAAAATATTTTCGAGGATTCCATTTGAAGCTTTACAGAGGCCTATCATTAAGAATGGTTTCCTTAAATGTTGCCAGGCCTTCGAGTAATCCAATCTGGCCTTTTCAAGCCACCTATCTCAGGCAACAGCCACCATAGACTTTTATATCAATATCTACCAAATGGCTAAGGTTGCAGAAGAAAAACTACTGAAGGATAAGGAGTTTGTATCCCATATCTATGCTGAAGTGTTTGAATTGAAGGACAACACTCCTATGCATCCCAGTTTCGATCCCATTTGTTGGAGAAGAAAGCTCAACTGGAAGAAGAGCTAGCAGCAGTTGCACTAGCCTTGGATCGAAATGCCAAGAAGTTACAAATTACTAACCAGGGGCTAGCTAACAAAAGACAAGACATGGCCACAACCATTCAGTTGTTCCCATCCCTTAAAAGTAGAGAATCAATTGTAAGGGAACAACTAAAATATTATATTGATTTTTGGGCCCATTTGTGGCTACGTATACTCAATTCTTTATGAAATGAAATCTTTATTTGTTATCTGAGTGCTTCATGCCCTTTTATTTATTTTTACTTTAGCATTTCTCACACTTCTTGTGTTTCCCACACAGTTGGATAGTAAGACTTCAAATACCTCCATTCAGATTTCTCAGATAGCATGCTCCCCCAGGAAAGACTCTATGAATTTGGTATGGTCCTTCCCAATTAAGTGACAATTTACCAAACTTATGGCTTTCAATTCCTAGTGGAAGTATTGTTTTTCATATCAAATCACCTTTATCAAAGCTAATATACCTAACTTTCTTATTATAGTTTTTGGCTGCCTTCTTCTTTTGGAAAAGAATACTATTTAATGTCAAAATTCTAGCTTCATCCACATTTTCTAATTCCAAGAACATACTCAAAAGTTAATTGGTCCTGGCATTTTATCCTCAAGGATTTAATATTAATTTCCACAGGCAACACTACATCATATCCATATACTAAGGCATAAGGAGTGATTCCTGTACTTAACCTTGGAGAAGTTCTATAGGCCCACAACACATCTAACAAGAAGTTATGCAAATCCCTCGGATTGTCTTCCATAACTCTTTGTATTCCTTTTTTCAAGGATTTGTTAGATGACTCAACTTGACCATTTGCTTGTGCATAATAAGGAGTGGAATTAACAAGGCTAATTCCAAACTCTACTGTGAAAATTTTTACCACCTTTCCATCAAACACAGTCCTATTATCTACAGTTATGGTCTATTGGATACCAAACCTATGGATCAATTTCTTAATAAATCCAATAACTTCAATCTGATCTACTGCCTTATAAGGCTTAGCTTCTACCCATTTAGTGAAGTAGTCTGTGGCCACTAGAATGAAACAATGTTGCTTCGAAGATGGAGGATGTATTTTTCCTATCATATCTATTGCCAATCCTCTGAATGGCCAAGGCTTCACAATTGCATGCAAATCAGTTACTGGCACATGTCTTATCATGCCATGCTTTTGGCATACCTGACATCTTTTTACATACTCTATACAATCCTTTAGGATAGTTGCCCAATAGTAGGAGTGCATTCGAAGTAACCATTTCATCTTCACATCAAGTTGATGGGCACCACAAATACCTTCATGCACCTCAATCATAGCAGTCAATGCTTCCTTTGGCCCTAAAGATTCTAACAGCAACCCGTCTACTCCCCTTTTGTAAAGAGCATTATTGTACACTATATATTACATAGACTGTAATTTAATTTTCTTGCTGGCCTTCAAAGATGAGCTAGTTAAATATTGAATGATTGGATGTCTCCAATCATGCTCTTCTAAGTTATTCTGGTTAACTTCTATTATGATACCCCTTTTAGCCAAATGTGGTATTAACTTCTGATATGTTGCTTGACTTATGTCCACTTGGGTATTCCTCTTTCTTCTGAAATTCAAGGCCTTTTGAGCTACATCATTGGCCTTATAGTTCATGAATTTTGAGATATAAGTCACATTGGCTACCTGAAACTGAGAAAGCAAATGCAGTACAACAACATAATATGGTAACATGCTTGCACTTTGACATTTGAAGATTCCTTTTACTTAGTTGATTACCAATTGGGAATCCCCAAATATATAAAATACATGAGCTTGTAATCCAATAAGTATCTCAAGTCGCATTATTAAAACTTCATATTCAGCTTGATTATTGGAACAAGTAGTTTTATCCACTTTGAAACCATGTGTGATATCTACCCCCTGTGGTGATTTAATTACAACACCAATTCCAACCAAACCATTGGCTTTTGATCCATCGAACCATATTTTCCATGGCTTAACATTGACCATACCAGGGTCCATTATTTCTTGGCTTTCTATTTGACATGGATGATCTGCCAAGAAGTTAGCCAAAACTTGTCATTTTACTGTCTTTTGGGAGACATATTCTAGATGAAATTCTGATAGAGCTAATATCCATTTACCAATTCTTCCTCTCAACATAGGTCTAGATAACATGTACTTAACTAAGTCTGTGGTTGCAATTACCAAGACAACAATAGGCAAAAGATAATATTTTAATTTCATTGCTGTAAAGTACAATGCAAGGCACAACTTTTCTATAGCTGAATATTTACATTTACAAGAATTTAAAAACCTACTAAGGTAATAAACTGCTTGCTCCTTACCTTCTTCATTGTCCTGAGCTAAGAAAACTCCCAATAAATCTTTTGCTACAGCAATGTATAACTTCAAGGGCTTGTCTCTCCTTGGTGGCATCAACACTGGAGGCTTGGCCAAATAGGCTTTAATTCCTTCAAAAGCAGCTTGATGTTCTACTGTCCACACAAGCTCTTCCTCATTTTTCAACTTTAACAAAGAAGAAAATACTTTAGTTTTCCCTATAGTGTTAGAAATTAATCTTCGAAGGAAATTAACCTGACCAAGGAACTTTTATAATTCATTCTTACTTGATGGAGGTTTGGCCTTAATGATGGCTTATGCTTTATTCTGATCAATCTTTATTCCCTTCCTATGCACTACATACCCCAAGAAGTTTCCAGCTGATACACCAAAAGCACATTTGAGAGGATTAAGCTTCAACTTGAACTTTCTTATTGTTTCGAAAGCTGCTACCAAGTGTTCCTCCATAGACTGGGACTTTACAACAATATCATTAATGTAACACTCTAGGTATACTCTAATAAGATCATGAAAGATAGTATTCATTGTCCTTTGATATGTTGCCCTAATATTCTTTAGACCAAATGGCATTTTCACCCATTCGAAGGTGCCAATATTCCCAAGACACTTAAATGCTGTCTTGTGGACATCCTCCTTTGCAATGCAGATTTGGTTGTAACTAGAATGCTCATCCATCATTGACAAAATCCTGTGCCCTGCTGAACTGTCCACCAACAGATCAACTATAGACATGGGGTATTCATCTTTTGGAGTTGCCAAATTCCAATTTCTAAAATTGATGCATACCCTCATCTTGCCGTTCTTTTTAACCACAGGCACAATGTTAGACAACCATTCAACATACCTGGCTATTCTAATGAAGCCTTCTTTAAGGAGCCTGAGAATCTCCTCCTTCACTTTCTGAACCACTTCAGGGTTCATCCGTCTTGGTTTCTGCTTGTGTGGCTTGAAGTTAGGCTTCATAGGGAGCCTATGTTCCACTAATGACCTATCCAATCCAGGCAGTTCATTATAAGACCACGCAAAACAATCCTTATATTGCTTTAGGACTACCAACAACTAGTTCATGTCAATAGGACTTAACCAAGCACTGATATAAGTGGGTTGTTGTGCAGACTTTCCCTAAATTGACTTCTTTCAAGGGGTCTTGTACTTGAGCACTTACTAATGCTTCTCCTTTGACTTCTTCTGCCTTCAAAATAACTTCTTTATTTTGTTCTGCTCCCACTTTCTCTGATTCAACATTTTTGCTTTCTTCCTCATAGACAAAATCTGTCCATAAGGCTTCTTCTTTCTGTATTTCTTGGACTTTTGTATCGATGTCCAATGCGCAGTACTTATCAAGGGCCAAAAGCCTAGCCTTTTGTTGCTCCTAATTATAGCCAACCGTCATGGCTTCTTTATCTTATTCCTGAACCTTCTGGACTATTGACTTTACGTCCAATGTTGAAAACTTGACTAAGGCCAAGGGTCTAGCTTCTTAGTTCTTATCTTCTTGCCTACAACCAGGCATCATTGTCATCTTTGGTGACGAACTCTTCATCAGCACTCTCCTACACTAAGTGCTTCAGGTGTGCTACTTCCTTATCAGTAGTCACTTCGGCTGCTCCATCAGGCTTCTTCAGTACACTGAGTGGTGTCACTCCTTCAGTGTATAACTTGGCCTTTGCAAAATCAGCATAAGCGGTAAATGGTTGGGGGTCTGTGTTGATCTTCTCTGTCTCTCCATTGCATAGTGCTATTATTATTTTCTAATGTAGAAAGGAAGGTACACGTTTGTTGGTGTGGATCTAATCCCTACCAAGCAAAGCATTATACCTAGCATTACTGTCTATAACAAAGAATGCTGTCTTGTAATCTCTGATCCCCACACTCAGATTGATGGGTAGAATGCCCTGAGCCATCTGCTTATCCCCAGCGAAACCAGCAATGGTTGTGCTAGTTGGGATTAATTTAGGGTTTCTTTTTCCCAATTTCTTCAAGGAGGACTTCGGAAGCAAGTTCATTGCTACCCCATTGACTAACACCTTATTCATTTGTATCCCATCGAAGTAAGCCTTAATATGCAAGGGCTTAACATGCTGAGTCATAGATATTGTAAGGTACTCGAAGGGATATGAGAGGTTAATACTCACCTCCTCACTTTCTTCTTCAATTTCCATTGGTGTGGCCATTTCAGACTCATCTTGAATCATACTGGCCTGTGAATCTTCACTAGATTATCCACCCAAAAAAATCTTCACTAGAAACCGAAATGAGGTCACTTTCCTAACCTTCTTGGTTTCTTTCTTCAGCCTGGAACTCCTATGGCAGTATATATACCATGTTTACTGGCACTAGAGGAAATGAGCCAAACTGAACCGCTGGTTGTACTTGTTTTTCTTCAAAACTAGCTTGTTCTGTTATTTCGGAAGCATCTTCCATGCTGCACTCTGGTACCTCTGTGCTAGCAGGTTCCTTTGAAGCAACCTGTTGTTGATATACCTTTGTTGGCTTGTCAACCAAAAAGGTTTGCTTAGCCATGAATGCCTCAAACATTCCATCTTCAGCCAATATTCTCTCTTGGCCTAGCTCAGTCCCTTTATTCATTTCATCATCATTTTCCATTAAAGCCTTTTCGAGGCCTGCTAAACTGGATTTTTCTTTGGCTCTTAGTTCAGCATGAACTTTAGCCAACTGCTCCATATTGGCACTCCTCTTGATCTTGGGAGCAGGCTTCAAACCGATCCCTCCATCTATCTGGTTTTTTGTTTGTGCCATGGAAGTGCTCTCTCAATTTTCTTTAAGATCCCTCTGATACTGGGTGTATCTTCGTTGGATCTTCCTCCTTTGAGACCTAGAAATTATAGGAACCATATCTGGCTCCTTTGTTTTTGGATTCTTTAATAACACCCAGTTATTTAGAGCCACCAAGGGAAGTTTGATCATTCTTCCCTGGTCTCAAAAAACCTTTCTTTGAATAGGCATTTCCTTAGATTTATTCTGCATGACAAACCAATCTAGAACTCATGGGACCCATGAGCCCACTGGTTTGGCTGCTAGATCTGCCGCCCCAGTCTTCGAAGCAGTCCTCGGGGGCCAATTATCAGTCTTGGTCCCATGCCTTGCACTGAATCCATGCTTCCTTTCAAGCTGGTTGTCTACTTTGTAATAATGGGGTGGCCTAGTTTCATAGAGAGGCCTCTTTCCTTTTGATTGCATCTTGGTATCTAGTAGGGCTACCAAGGATGAATGTTGTCTAGGGCCAGTTGGGTATGGCCTCTTGTTATGGGTGCTAGTTATTCGGTCCCTCTGCACCTCTTTGTAATGCTGCTTCCCATCAACTGGGAGCCCTTTCAACCACTTGTAACATATCCTGCACCTGGGATACATCCTCTGTACTATAGCAGCTTCGAGAGAGTCATTATTCAACATCTCTTCACTAGAGCCTTTTTTTAGGCCTGCAAAGCTTTGTTAATCAGTTGGTGAACTTCGTGGGTTCTCCTTAAAGTAGCCTGGCTAGCCACATGCATTTACACAGCAAGTTCCTCTAATTCTTTCAAGGATAGGTTTTGGAATTCTGGTATGCCAACATTGGCTGCAGCCTCCCCAATCTCTGGAAACGGGTTGGTATCAATTCCCATAGCTTTCTCAGACTTGGCTGGAAACTTTAGCCTCCCCTTCCGAATCTGTTCTTGGATCTTGTCTCGAAAAACAATAAAGTTTTTAGTTAAATGAGACCAAGAATTGTGCCATTTACAATACAGTTTTCCTTTAAGTTCTTCAAGGGTAGGAATCTTGACTCCCTTTGGTAACTTTAGGAAATTTGCTGCAAGCAAATGATCAAAAATGTCATCTGCTTTTGTTAAGTCAAAAGAATACTTCTTATGTAGGTCTTTCTTTTTAAACTGCTGGTCTTTTGTACTATCTTTCTGAATTAATGACTCACAAGTCATAGTTTCTTTTCCTACTATCTCTGTTGCATCAATTTCATAATTAAGGTCCCTATGGTAGGTCTTATACGATACGTTACTTCGATCTTGTTCTTCCTCGAGTAAAGTTTCATATCTAGACACCTTATATGTTAACTCTACTAAGCCTCGAAACTCAGTTGAGTCAAACTTCTTTCGAAGCCTAAACTCCAAAACATTATGAACTAATCTTACAAATTCAGGCTCTGGTAACATGACCCTACATTTGTTTCTTGCCCTTTTAAATCTAGCAATAAACTGAGCAGCCTTCTCATCAGGCCTTTGTTCAATCTTGCCAAGTCTGCCATGGAAACTTCAGGTTCTATTTGGAAAAATTGGGCATGAAAAACTTCCTCCATTTGCTGCCAATTTTGGATAGAGCCAAGTGTAAGGTTTATGTACCATACAAAGGTTGCTCCAGTTAAAGAATTTGGAAAAAGTCTCAGTTTGATGTAATCATTATTAGCAAACTCACCACATTGACTTATAAACCTAGCAATGTGTTCCACTGTTAACTGATTTCCATTACCATAAACTAGGGCAAAGTCTGGTATTCTAAACCCGCTAGGATATTCATGTACCCTATCCACCCACTCTGGGTAAGGTTTTCTGTAAACTGGTGTCTGGACCCCTCGAGTCATAGGTCCACACATTTCTCTAACTATATCAGCAATTTGGTCCCTTGGAACCATATTTTGTGCTGGTTGAACCACTACTGAAGGGACAAACACAGGGTTTGGAGCAACATCATGTGCTTGAAGGCCTCTTGGTCCGTATATAGGTACATTCAAGGCTGGCTATCCTTGTTGTATTGGTTGCTATTGGAAGTATGGCTGACCTTTTGGAATCTGTCTTGGGATAGGCCCTACGACAGGTGCTACAGGAGGAGGAACATGTGTTGTTTCTCTTCCAACTGCAGAAGATCCTTCTAACCCCCCAGGTGTAAATTCAAACACAGAATTAGTGTAACCCTGTGTGCCAGGTATAGCTTCAAACATAGGATTTGGAAACATCCTCATACCATTCCCTTGTGCTGGCCCAGATCCACCAATTTGTATGGTTTCGCCGGGGGGCAATGGTACAGTTTGGTTTGCTAGTGGTCTCGAAAGAGCTTCATACCATGACTAAGGCACAGGTGATGACCTCTCATGACTCTGATTGCTAGTCTGACCATTAGTTTGTCCATTATTTTGCATAGGCTATTTATCTCGAGCCAATCTATGTTGAAGGGAATTCATGTTTCTTCAGCTTGTTGTGCGATCATTGGTTGATGGGAGTTTACTCGATTCAAAAAGGATGTTGCCCATCTTTCCATTGTATACATTAATTGTTGCCCCATAGCATTGTAGACACCCCATTTTTGAACAAACAGCAAGTGCTTGCAATTGTTGCAAAGACTGTGGATGACACTTTTGTCACTCAGGTTGGGAGCATTTTGAATCCAGGGATAACCATGAAAAGGGCTGTCGTACCAAAAACATCCCTTTTAGCTCCAATCCTACACCCATAAGAGGTCATCAAACCTAGTAAACACCTACCAACCCCTTTGTCAACCCTGGCCGGACTGGAAATCGTACCTTCAATCCCCTTTACATGACCTTGTCCAAAGCTCTACAAATCCTCATAGGACAAGGCCATCTCAAACCCCTTGACCCTCGGCCTCTTCCTAATCCCCTTCCAGCCAAGCATAATGCTGCCAAGTATTGTGCCTTCCATCAACAAACTGGCCATGACACTGACGGTTGTTTTCGTCTTCGCCATGAAGTTCAAGATTTGATTGACAATAAGGCCATCACTCCACCGGGTCCTACAAAGTCTATCGATGCTAGATCGATGAACTTGAGGGATAATGTGACTATATGATCAGGGATGAACCACCTGCTAATGGCAGTCATTTTACTCTAGATGTGGTGGATGGCACGCACTGTTTTAGTACTTTGAAAATGTTGTTTATTATACTTTTGGACTTGAGTATTGAGGCAGTTTTGTTGTATGGAGCCAGTATCATTATATTTAGTCAGTCTTGTTGTATCGGAGGTTGGTGATTTCGAGGGTGTTAACTCGGACATCACTTCCCTGTTTGTTTTTGTTTGTCTTTTCACTCTTTCTTTTGTGTCTGTTTCTACCTTTGAGCCAGTTGAGCCAGAAGATCTAAATGAAATGACAGTAATTTTCACTTACTTTTTTGTGCCTTTAAGTCATTGCATTGACCAAAGTTTTTCAAAACTTTTCTTACACTGTGATGAAAACAAAGAGGGGGAATTCCTCGAGATTTGCAAAATTTGATCGATTGAGAGAAAGAGAGGCGTGTTAAACCCTTAATGAATGAGATCATGTTTATTAATATGAGTACTAAAAAGGACCCTGGCTTGATCTAGATTGGTTTTACATTGTCTTCAGAAGAGCATGAGCAACTAGTCACTTTATTAAAAGAATTTCAAAAATGTTTTACGTGATTCTACGAAGACATGCCTGGAATTGATCTTGAGATTGTACAACATAGGATCACTCTCAGTCTCAAGACTCGACCCCTTTGCTTGCAAACCTTGAACCTCGATTCAGAATGTTCAACAATCAATCATAATATGAGGTTTGCGTGGCCGACTTGAAAACAACCCTTGAATAAAGGGCAATAAAGTCGTATGTCATCAAACGAAGCTTGCATAGCTGGATTAGAAATAGCTCTTGAACTAGGGGCAAAAAAGGTCAGATACGCTCGAAGATTCAAAAACGAGTCATTTCAAAAGCCAATGGAGATCAGCAAGAAAGCCAAATCCCATAATCGGAGAGAAGAAAATTTATTGCTAAAGGACTATCGAGTTCCTATCCACAATACTAGGGGCAAATTCAAACCCAATTGGATGGGCTCCTCAATCATCAAGACTATTTAGTCAAGAACAACAACCATTCTCGTGGATCCAGATGCTTAGAGATCCTATGGCCAATCAACATGGATAAGTTAAACTTTTCTATCCTTGAGAGGCTCGCTGGGCCAAAAATGCGGAAGGGCGACCTAGGCAAAAGTTAGAGCACAAAAAAAATAATAAAAGGAACAAAAATGAAAAAATGGAAACAAAGAAAGAAGAAAAAAGAAAAAGAAAGAGAAAATAAGAAAAGAAAAATAAAAAGGAAAAAATAGAGCTCGCAAGATTGAAAACCTGAAAGGCGGCTTTGGCAAAAGTTAAAGCGTAAAAGGAGAGTGTTAATACTCGAATGAACCTTAATCCGGGAACTACGTACGTTCTGATTCTCATCTTTGGGATGCGTAGGCAACTTCATCCTGAGGTTCAGCCCCAACCATTTTTAACCTGCGTGTCTCATCCATGTTGGTTGGCTTATCCTTATTCAAACTCGGCTATCCTATCCATGTGCAAATGGGCTCATCTTTGGGCTCATCTTCATTCAAAATCGGGTGTCCTATTCCGTTAGAAGATTCAGCTGCAAGACAAATCAAGTTCAGATATGAGGTTGTGCATCCCAAGAGTTAAATCCACGTCGGTTGAGCAGTGGCCATTTGCAAAAATAGTTTTTGAGGATTTTTAGTAAGGCTGACTAATTTTCTCGAAAATTATTCTATTTTTAAAAAATCGGACCATTTCTTGGACCCAAAAAAAGAAAATTTTCAATGCTCACAACTTGACTTACATGATTTCAAAGCAGAAAGTCAAACAAGAATGTTAATCTAACTCTCATGTTGGTCAAAATTTGTTTTAGCAAAAGCCAAAAAACAAAAAAAATGGTCAAAATCATGAACTAGGGGCACAGTCAAGTCAGGTTTTCTTTCTTTTCCCCATTGTCAATGTACTTGCCAGAAAAGGCACAATTGAATCTAGTAGCAGGGGCCAAGCAGTGAGGTATTGAGCCAAGCGCAAAGCACGAACTAGAAATGAAGCAGGATATTCAACCCCCCCTCATAAGGTCCACAATTTCCAACTTATCTATCAACCACACCTGGGAAGGGATATAAAAAATAAGAGAGATTAAAGAATAGAGAGATGTGCAATGAGAGAAAAAGTAAGAAAAAGGTTTTTTAGAGAAAAAAAGATTGAGTGCCAAAGTGATGTGAGAGCCATAAATAAGAAAAGAGTGGGAAACAATACCTGGAGAAGCAGTGGGCTCCTCGTGAACTGAGAGCTCTCCCACCGGTGGTAAACATCCAAGTGTTGTGTTCGTTGTTTTTGTTTGTCTCGATTCTTGTTTTGAGTCGTTGTGAGTGTAAACAAACGCGTTTAGATTGTTTTACTTTGTTTTTCCTTTGTTGAGTCGAGGTGTACTGTGGTTAGTCGTAGGCTCAATACCCGGTTAAGCATTCATTCTTGGTTTCAATTTCAAAAATAAATTGTTTTGTTCTCAGAATGCTGTGTCATTCCCAACAGGATGTGCAAAACAGGATTTTTTCTTTCATAAACTGCAGGGTCCAACCCCGATCAAAAGAGAGAACAATAGAATAAGGACCTATCTGAAGCTATATAGGTTCTGGACTGCAGAGCAAAAGAAAAGAGGGAAAATTTTGAGCATCTTAGTGTATTTCAACTTCAGAAAATTCTGAGATTGCATTATGGAGGCACTTTTTCAGGTCTTGTCTTTTCTCCGAAATATGAGTATACCTCGACCTCAAGGTCAAGGTCAAGCTCAAGCCTGCTTTCAAGTCAAAATGGCGATCAAAGTGCTCTCCCTGAACACCATTCCCCATTAGAGGCATCTTGGCTATGTTTGCAATGAGTTCTTAGGAGACCAACTGCAATGGTGGAAACTAGAGTTCGAATGGCGATGCCTAGAACGCAAACGTTTGGAATTTCCAAGACAAAAGTCTGGTTTGAATACCCAAGGGTGTATCCCCGGCTTCAAATCTGTATGGCAAGCCCCATAGATTGCGATAGCATTTGTGCGCCTCAATTCTGGATATTGAACTAACCTAGTCTGTCACCCCGTTAGAGAATAGGGAAAGTTGTGAATATGATCAGGAAGAAAAGCGGCATCCGTGGTTTTTATATGCAGAGGTTACCCCTTGTCAGCATTTGAGGGCCTTTGAACTGTGAGTTGAAGGTAAGAGTTCGAAGAACACAAGAGGGAGATCCCTGTCAGAGTAAAACGATTCATCGCCACTCACCTCATGAGGTGCTTTCTAAACGCCACTTTGCTTGTTTATTGCATTATCTAAACATCATTCACTACATTGCTTGTCACACATATTATATTATCTATCGCACTTATTGCATTTATTTACATCTTGCATTATCTTGTATTATTTATCCTTTTACGTTGAGTAGGGTTTAGGATCGTTGTCTCCTAGGGCTTTTCTTAGGACCTCTTCTCACGGTTTTCAGCGTGGTTGGAGTGTTCCCTTCCTCACACGATTTCAGCGTGTTTAGAATTTATCTCAGGACGCATGGAACGCGACCCTAAGTGGCTTTCTTAGGACCTCTTCTCACGGTTTTCAGCGTGGTTGGAGTGTTCTTTTCCTCACACGATTTCAGCGTGTTTGGAATTTATCTCAAGACGCGTGGAACGCGACCCTGAATGGTTTTCTTAGGACCTCTTCTCACGGTTTTCAGCGTGGTTGGAGTGTTCTTTTGCTCACACGATTTCAGCGTGTTTGGAATTTATCTCAGAACGCGTGGAACGCAACCCTAAGCAGTTTTCTCGAGACCTCTTCTCACGATTTTAGCATAGTTTCAGTGTTTCTTTCCTCACACGATTTCAGCGTGTTTGGAATTTATCTCAGGACGCTTGGAATGCAACCCTGAGTGGTTTTCTCAGGACCTTTTCTCACGATTTCAGCATGGTTTGAGAGTTCCATTCCTCACATGATTTCAGCGTGTTTGGAATTTATCTCAGGACGCGTGAAGCGCCACCTTGAGCGGTAGGACCTCTTCTTACGATTTCAGCGTGGTTTGAGAGTTCCCTTTTTCACACGATTTCAGCATGTTTGGAATTTATCTCAGGACGCGTGAAGCGCCATCCTGAATGGTAGGACCTCTTCTCACAATTTCAGCGTGGTTAGAGCGTTTCTTTCCTCACACGATTTCAGCGTGTTTAGGATTTGTTCTTCCTCCTCTCACGATATCAGCGTGGTTGGAGTATGTCACCTTATTCATCTACTACACTGTCCATTACATCCATTACATCATATTATTTTATCACCTGCATCATTTCTATGTTAAGCTTAGTTTGGCATGAGCTCATATCTTTCCCTCGTTGAAACATGGTTTTGTCATGTGTAAGTACCTATGCTGCACTAAGACCAGTATTGAGGGTGTCAACACATTTTTTGTGTTAGACGTGGTTTGTTTTGTGTCCATACGTTTTCTAGGTAAAATATGGTTCGGCTTGCGCGCCTTATTCACTACATCCATTACATCCATTGCATTGCATTTTGTCTTGTTGTATTCAGCATTTAGGATCATTATCTTTCCCCAGCAGATCATTCCTCACTTATATCATACCACCTAATTACTTGAACTCTTTCTCTTTCTACGAAAAACATAGCCTTGCATGTGCTCGCACCCCTTTCACATTAAAACATGGTTCTGTTATGTGTAAGCATACATGCTGCGCTGAGGCCAGTATTGAGGATGTAGGCACTTAGCCTGTGTTAAGTGTCATCTGGCTGTGCCCACTTCTTTTCTATATAAAACGTAGTTTGATTTTGCATCTCCATCCCTTTATGGTATTTGTGTGGTTTTGCACTGCTTGTGGTTTGATTATTTCATTACATTGTATATCATTTATATTGTTTAGTTGCATTGTGTATCATTTTACATTCTATTCCTAAACTACACTGGATTGATTCCTTGCAAAGGGATATGTAGGCAACTATCGAGTTCAACCAACTGCATTTGCATTTTGTTTGTTTGCCCAAGTCTTAAGGCCTTATCAAAATGGGTCGTCTTTGGACTTTGACATTCACTCACGCCATATCATGACTTCGAGCTCTGTTAAAAATGGGCAATTGTAGACACCCCATTTTTGACCATCCTTAAGACTTGGGCGCCTCAAGTTGATCTCTCGATGATGAAAAGTTACGCTATCCAATCGCTCAATTTCTTCAGCAAGAAGAGCTTCTAAATCCCAACCTTACACCCCATTTTGGACCAAAACTATTTTAGACTATAAAACCCTCTTTTTCAAAATATTGTTTCAAATGTTTTTACGATGTTCCGAGGCTCGTATTTCGTTCAAAATATTACACTTTTCGGTAAACCGAGTAAGGACAAAGTGGAAATAAATGGAAGAGAGGTGAACTCTTTGAAAATTCTTTAAAACATCTTATTTATAGGTTTGGAGTTGAAGAAAATTGGAGGAGAGGGAAGAAAACTAGTTAGGGAAGAAGTTAGGCATCAAACTGTTAAGAGAGAACTGAGCAGCCTTTACTAAATTAGGTCTATCTCTTTTTACACTTGGAATTTAGTTATGAGGCCACTTCCATTGGAAATTAGACTTCCGAAGCTTCAATTTAGACTCAAGAATCTCCTAAAGCCGAGTTCGAATGAGGAAGATATGGCCGTTTGAAGTTAGGCATCAATCCGGTTAAGATAGAAATGAGCAACCTTCACTAAAATAGAAATATCTCTTTTCACACTTAGAATTTAGATGTGAGGCTACCATCATTGAAAAGTAGACTTTCAGGACTTCAATTTAGACTCAAGAATGATCTAAAATCGAGTTCGAATGAAGGAGATATGATCGTTTGAAATCTGGCCTGGAAGCATATTTTTTGTGACCGGCAGGCCACTATTTGTGGCCGGCAACCCTCACTTTTGGCCTGCCGGCCACTTGTGAAAAACACAAATATTTTGTGGGTGTTTGGAAAGTGGCTATTTCAGAGACTTTTTGGCTTTTTGGCTATTTTAGTAGGCTATTTTAGTTTTTGTGTTTAGGAAGATGGGATGGATTTTTATTTGAGTTGGTGTATTGAAAAATGTGTCGAAATGATGTTTGAAGTTAAAATGACAAATTTGTCCCTAACTTCACATTTTTCAAAATTAATTTAAAGGGGTAAAATTGTAATTAACCAACCTGCCACAATGACAGTCCTACACTGTCACTGTGATAGCCCACAGCCGGGCTATATATTTCTATTTTTTTTTTCTTTTTCTTTTTTAAATCAATGGTCTAAAGGGGCTAAAAGGCTTTTTTTATTGTTGAGGCTAAAATAGCCTTTACCCACGCTTTCCAAATACCGCTTTTGTGCCAGTTGTCCCCCAAAAGCTCCAGCTGTTCCTATATGAATATTTCTGACCTGTGAGGCTGTTTTTCTATATATACCAGGCCTTCCTTCTTGGTTTAAGGTTACAAAAATTTCCAAAAGTCCCAAAACTTGGAATTCTCTCTCTATCTCTATCTTGCAACCTATACACCCTCTATCTACACTTCCTAAACCAATATTGGAGCTCTTTTTGTTGAGATTATTGAGCCCAAATTTCAACCCTTGAGAGTAAGAACTTGTTGGTTTGTGAACAAAAGTGTTATTCTTCTTTAAAAGGTATAATTACTAGCGTTTTTGCAGTACTTCTTTCCTATATTTTCTTGTTGTTTTTGAACTATTTTTCAACTGTTTTTATGGGCTAAAACTTGTGGTTTAAATCTACCAAAGGTGGAGGGGTTAACCACCCTTCTTTGAACCTTGTTCTATAAGCTTTTGCCCTTGTGTTTCCCATTCTTTTCTTAACTTTTTTTGGGATTTTTACCACTGAATTTCAGAGTTTTTCAGAGGCTAAAAATCATGTTTTGAGGTCCCAAAAATGAAGGGTTTAGCCACCCCTCATTTGGCTTGTTTACTAGCTTAAATTCTCCATTATTTTAGCATAGTCTTTTAGCTATTTTTATCTAAATTCCAACACTATTTTTACTTACTTTAAGATTGTTTTGGGCTGGTTGTGCCATTTATGCTTTATATTACATGCTTGTAGTGTAATGGTCCTCATAGGTTCGGTGGTTTATGCTTTAGACACCAACATATTTGAGTTGATAGCATTTATTTTGAGCTTTTCTTACATATGATCACCTTTAATCACCTCTGCAACCTCCCTCCTTTCTTGGCTTTTGCTTTGTTTTGAAAGTTGTTTCAAGCCACTTGTTTGTTTAAGCATAAGATTGAGGTGTTATGCTTAATGGTTAAATCCTTTTGGGGGTTCAGTACCAATGACATGTGTAGCTCGATTTTTTCGCGCCCCCTTTCGGAAGCTCGAAAGAAGCCCTACAGTTTGGACTCCCGCGGTTCTAAATCTAATCTCACAAGTGCAACGTGAAATTGATAAACACCAAAGAGTCCAAATCTGGCAAATCTTTTGGAAAATCGATTTTGAATCAAATTGCCAAAAATGGACTGTTTTGCCAGATATAGATACAGAGTCGCCACCTAAATATTTTGGGAAATTTTGGAAACTCATGACTCATGCCAAATGCCATGTGTCTGTCATCACCAAGATTGTCTCAGTTCGAGAGCTTAGGTACGAGAGGGGAAGGTCATGAATGCATTTGAGCACCCCCGCTCGCCCGATTAAAGATCGGCCTCTACTAATCATGATATAAATCTTATGTACATTATATGCTCTTGTTTCGGTTTATTAGGCTAGCATTACTATGTGATGCGCACAAGTAAGGTATAGACTAGTTTGCCAAAATTGGAACAATTCAATTTCATGCTTGTTTTTCGAAAAGGGTTTGATTTTGCCATTTGACAAAGTGGGCTTAAAACATGTGAATTTGCCACTTGACAAAGTGGGCTTAAACGTACATTCATTGTATCATTCCAATTCAAGCAACAAGCCTTCATCCACAGGCACTCAAACAGTTTGGCAAGTAAGCACTTAACCTCATGGCAAGCATGCTAGTCATGGCAGTCACTCACACTCATGTAAGTATACTAAAGCACTAAAAACTCACCTAGTACTCGAAGCTAAGATAAAACAAAAGAGTTAGAAAAATATACATGATACCTAACTATACAAGATGGCTAATGCAATGCATGCAATAATGCAACTAAAATAGGCTCAGCTACTTAATATGTTATTTGCAACAATTTCATAGCATGCATTTAAACAAGTATTCAACGAGGTAATAAACGATAATGCAAGTTTGAATGATGAACCGAGCGTCGGTGTATGTGAGACAAATGAATGGATGCAAACATGCGATATGCTAATTGAAATGTGATGTCCCTAATCTAACCATCAAAAGCGGATAAATAAAAAAGAGAAAGACGTGGGGTTAGAAGACATATACATTATTACAACATTGATGCCCTCGCGTAGGAGGGTTCGAATGAATAAACTAGCTAAGCTAAACTACTTAACTAATTATTACAAAACTTGAATGAATTAAATTAACTAACTATTCTAAACTAATTAATTAAGTACAATAATTAAATAATTTAACTAGGCTAAGCTAATTAAATATTTACAACACAAACTAATTTAATTAATCGATCTAAACTAGTTAAGTAAGTACAAAACAAACTAATTAGCTACAACTAATTAAGTACAACAAATAAATGACTAATTGCTAATTAAACTAATTAAGTAGTCCCGGGAAGCGAGGGAGGCCCAATGTATGCTCGGTTCCACCCGAAGAACGTCCACTGTCTGTCCCTGAGTGTCTCTATTGCACAACCCTTGTACAGATTTTCCACTTCCATGTCAAATCTGCTCTACTTCACAAACATTCTACTCAAAATTCACTGGTGGCCGGTAGGCCAGAAGTGGTGGCCGACCAGCCACCAAAAGGGGGTTGCTGTCCAACACTGATGGCCTGCCGGCCACTAATGATACACCATTTATTGTTGTAACAGAGAGTAAACAGAGCAAAGAGAGGGTATTCTCACAAGTTGTTTGTACTGTGTATCTCTCCTTATCATCAAAACATCTCAAAGGAGTGATACACTTGGTCCTCAAACCATCAATTCAAGCAATTTCATTGCATGATGACTAAGGAACCAAGATGTACAAGTTTAATAAATGCACAAACAAGACCAAAAACCTTCACCCTATCATGCGTGATCAAGGGCAATGGAGACCGTGGAAAAATTGGCACATTTCATCACTTTGAGTATGAAATGCCCAAATTTTCCTTGTGTTCAATTAATGTCCGATTGAACACACCGAAACACAATCAAATTCTTATCTTTGCACAATTTTAGTTTCAAATTTTAGTTACTCATTTTAATTACCCTTCCATTCTTTAACTAATTAAATCCATTGGTGAGAAGTCCTCTAAAGAGAAGGAAGTGTCAAACAAGGGGTAGTTGAAGGCAAGAGAGAGATGTCATGCCGTTGATAATGAATCCCCAAAAGTAGATTAAACCATTAAGCACGGACCTCAATCTCAAGCTTAAACAACCCTAAGGTTGAAACAACCCTCAAAGCAAACAAAGAGTCAAGAAATGAGGGAGGTTGTAGAGATTATGCTTGCTGAAATTAGGTGAGAAAAGCACTAAAACATGCAATCAAGTCAAACAAATGGTGTCTAAAGGCCTAAAACACTAAGCTTGTGAGGACACTTACACTAGAAGCATGCAAAACAAGACTCAAATGCAACAACCAGCCAAAAATAGAGTTAAAAAAGTCCAAATTAGAGCCTAAAACATGCTGGAATTAAGCTACAAATGGCTAGAAAAATAAGCTAACACATAGAGCTATCTAGGTTAGTAAACAAGACACAAAGAGGGGAGGCTAACCCTCCGATTTAGACCTCAAAACATGATTTTGGCCACTGAAAAAGCTCTGAAATTCAGTGGTAAAAAGCCCAAAAAAAGATTGTTTGAAAGTAGGGAACACAAGTGGAAAGGCCTTGTAAGCAAGGAATAAAGAAGGGTGAACCACCCATTGACCTTAAATGGCCTAAAACCACAAATTTTAGCCCACAAAAACAAAGGTTTAGACAGCCCAAAAATAGTACAAAAATGTGTTGGAATGAAGACAAAAGTAGCTAAAATAACAAGCTAAAATATTGAGCAATTAAACTAGGAAACAAGCACAAGGAGGGGAGGCTAACCCCCTTCATTTTTTAGACTTCAAAACATGATTTTTAGCCTCTGGAAAACTCTGAAAACTAGTGGTAAAAATCTCAAAAAAGGTTGATGAAGAGATGGGAAACACAAGTGGAAAGGCTTTGAGAATAAGGTTCAAAGAAAGGTGATTAACCCCTCTATCTTTAATAGCCTTAAACCACAAGCTTCAGCCCATAAAAATAGTTTAAAAACAATTCAGAATTAGCAAGAAAAGATAGAAAAGAAGTAGTGCAAAGGTGCTCAAAATTATACCTCGTGAAGAGAAATAACACTTTTATTCATAAACCATAAGTCTTTCACTCTCAAAGGCTGAAATTTGGACTCAAGAATCTCAACAAGGAGAACTCCAATATTGGTTTAGGAAGTGTAGAGAGAGGGTGTATAGGTTGCAAGATGGAGATAGAGAGAGAATTCCAAGTTTTGGAACTTTTGGAAATTTTTGTAACCTTAAACCACAAGAGAAGGCCTGGTATATATAGAAAAACAACCCCTCAGGTCGAAAATATCAAGCTTGGAACAACTGGCACAAAATATCTAGGTTTCTCACCAGAGGCCAGGAGGTCAAAAATGGTGGCCTGCCGTCCACCAATAATGGTCTGCTGGCCACCAAAAATCCGCTTCCAAGCCCGACTTCAAATGGGCATATCTCCTTCATCTGAACTCGATTTTAGGTCATTCTTGAGTCTAAATTGAAGCCCCGGAAGTCTAGTTTCCAATGGTGGTAACCTCACATCTAAATTCTAAGTGTACAAAAGGATAGGCCTGATTTAGTGAAGGCTACTTAGTTTTCTCTCAACAATTTCATGCTCAACTTCTCCCCAACTAGTTTTCTTTCCTTTCCTCTAATTTTCTTCAACCCCAGACCTATAAATAAGAGGTTTAAAAGATTTTTCAAAGAGTTCACCTCTCTTCCATTTATTTCCACTTTGTCCTTGCTCGGTTTACCGAAAAGCACAACATTTAACGAAATGCGAGCCTCGGAACATCGTAGAAATATTTTCAAAAATATTTTGAAAGAGAGGGTTTTAAGGTTTAAAATAGTTTTGGTCTAAAATAGTTTAGGGTCCAATATGGGGTGTAAGGTTGGGATTTAGAAGCTCTTCTTACTGAAGAAATTGAGCGATTACACAACATAACTTTCATCATCGAGTGATCAACCTGAGGTGCCCAAGTCTTAAGAGCAGTAAAAAATGGGGTGTCTATTGCATGACACTTCTCTCATGCCTAAAACAACTCCTTGTTTGATATTTCTTTCCATTAGAGGACTCAAAGACCACTTTTGGACTTGATGAACTAATGAATGGATGGTAATTAAATGGAGTAATGAAATTGGGGTTAAAATGAAGCAAGCTAATAAAATAATTTGGTGTTCAATCGGACGTTAATTGAACACATAGAAACTTGAGTCATTTCATACTTGTTAGTGATGAAATGGTTCAAGTTTCCAAGGTCAACCGCTTCCCTTGATCAAACCATGATAGGGAGGAGGTTTGAAAGTCTCTTCTTGTGCATTTATTGAAATTGTACCCCTTGATTCATTGGCCATCATGCAATAAAATTGCATCGATTGATAGCTTGCGAATTAAGCTTGCCATTCCTTTGAGCTGTTTGATGATAAAGAGGGGTAAGGTGTACAAACATACCTTGAGAATACCCTGTTCTTGCTCTGTATGCTTTCTGTTGCAGCAAGAGGAACCGGATTTTTGTGGCCGGCATGCCACCAATTCTGGACGGCAAGCTACCATTTGTGGCCGGCAGGCCACCACTTCTAGCTTGCCAGCCACTTTTGTCAAATTGAGTAGCAATCTTTTTGGGGTAAAACAGAACAAAATCTGAGGTGAAAAGATGTTCCACTGTGCAACAGAAACATTCTGGCAGCAGGACAGTGGGCTTTTCAAGTGGGAATCTGTGCATGCATGAGCATCTCTCGCTCCCTAAGGCTGATTAGTTAATTTAGTTACTTTATTTCATGTTGTATTCACGTTGTAATTAATGCTAATTCGTACTTAATTAGTTAGATGTAATTAATTAGCTAGAATAGTTCATTAGTTAGTTTTGTAATAGCTAGCTAGAATAGTTAGTTTATTCGGTTTGTAATAATTAGTTAATTTGTTGTTGTAATAGCTAGTTAATTAGTTTAGGTAGTTAGTTCATTCAAACTCTCCTACGTGAGGGCGTAAACTTATAATAATGTGTATGTCTTCTAACCCTACGTCTTTCTCCCTTGTATTTACTAGCTTATGTTGGGTTAGTTTGGGGCATCATGTTTCGTTTAGCATATATCATGCCTTGCATCCATTGTCTTGCATATACCGAGGCTCGGTACATCATTCTAACTTGCATTGTTGTTTAAATACTTCTTTCAAAAATGTGCTTAAACTGCATGCTATCAAATTGATTCATATGCCATATTAGTAGCCAAGCCTAGTAATTGCATATCACATGTGTTCTATTAGTCATGTTGCATTAGTTAGAGCATGCATTTTTCTAACTCTTTTCTTTTGGCTTGCCTTGGAGTACTAGGTGAGCATTTTTGTTTTAGCATATTGCATTTGAATGTTAGTGTTGCCATGTCAAAGCATGTTCACCATGAGGCGAAATGCTTAAATGATAAACTACTTGAATGCCTGTGGATGAAGGCTAATTACTTGAATTGGAATAATTTGAGTAATGTTTATATGCGATCACTTTTTCAAGTGGTACGTATTCGAAACCATTTTCAAAACAAACATGAATTGAGCGTTCCAATTCTTGCAAATTAGTCTATACTTGTGTGTGCGCATCACATAGTAATGCTAGCCTAATAACTGGAACAAGAGCATATAATGTAGATAAGATTCATATCATGATTAGTAGAGGCCGATCTTTGATCAGGCGAGCAGGGGTGCTCAATTCATGACCTTTCCCTCTCGTACCTAAGTTCCTGAGCCGAGATAATCTTGGTGATGACGGACACGTGGCCTTTGGCACGAGTCATGGGTTTCCTAAATTTCCTAAAAATATTTAGGTGGCGACTCTATATCTGGTAAAACAGTTCATTTTCAGCAATTTGATTTAAAATTGATTTTCCAAAAGATTTGCCAGATTTAGACTTTTTGGTGTTTATCTATTTCACATTGCACTTGTGAGATTAGATTCAAAACCGTGGGAGTCCGATACTGTAGGGCTTATTCATCTTCCGAAAGGGGGCACGAAAAAGTCAAGCTACGAACATCTGCTAAACTTTTCCATGGATTCATTGGGTGGGTAGAAGGGACATTCGAAGGTCTAGTCTCATGGCCCTATCTAGTGTGTTGGACATGTATTGTATACTTTGAAGTGTTGGACTGTTCGACCATTTGCGGAGGATCTGATGGGATAGGTGCATCCATTACATTGTCCTCTGAGTTAGGTATTTCTACCTCTCATTCCACACCCTCTTCTAGGCGTTCATTTTCTCCTCTTACTCTACATCTAGCCATTTTTAATATTCCCACTGGGCGTGCCAAAAAATATATGTTGGATTTTTTGGCTTTTGAAGGTTAATAATGTAATTTGGAGTGTACCAATAAGGATCAATCAGTCCTTATAGAATTTTAATTGCCAACCAATTATCAGACGATTGTGTGGAAGTTCTTTCAACCTCAATGAAAAGGACTTTTACTGGTGGCTTGTTTCAGAAGCAATTTGTAAGAAATAACAAGTACAGAACAATTCAGAAATTGAATTTCATTAAGTAAATAAGAACTTACAATGAAATGACCCAGCTTTGAAAAGGTTTATAGAAACGACTATTTGAGACTAGTCCTAAGAAATGAAGTGCAGTGCAGGAATTGAAATGCTGAAATGTAAAGAATTGGAAATGTAAAACTGGAAAGAAAGTAAATAAACTAGTTTCTGGATCTGAGTTTGCCTCCTCATTCCGGGCATTTCTCTTCTATTTATACTTTTCCATGGCAACCATCGAAGTGGGCCTTCAACCGTTGAAATATGTTCCAATGATTGTTGATCATGTTCTCTCAATATGAACCCCACTACGCCATTCTTACAGTTAGACTTCCCTCTTGGATTTGAATTTAAATTGTAAGTAACCGTTAAGGCACGTCACTGTAGCTCGACTTTTTTCCGCACCCCCTTTCAGAAGTCGAAAATAATCCCTACAGTTCGAACTCTCGCGGTTCTGAATCTAATCTCACAAGTGCCATGTGAAATTGATAAACACCAAAGAGTCCAAATCTGGCAAATCTTTTGGAAAATCGATTTTGAATCAAATTGTCCAAAATGGACTATTTTTCCAAATACAGAGTAGCCACCTAAATATTTTTTTTGGAAAATTTAGGAAACCCATGACTCGTGCCAAAGGCCACGTGTCCGTCATCACCAAGATTGTCTCGGTTAGAGAACTTAGGTACGAGAGGGGAAGGTTATGAATTGAGCACCCCCGCTCGCCTGATCAAAGATCGGCCTCTACTAATCATGATATGATTTTTATGTGCATTATATGCTCTTGTTCCAGTTTATTAGGCTAGCATTACTATGTGATGCGCATAACACAAGTGTAGACTAAATTTGCAAGAATTGGAACGCTTCGAGTCATGTTTGTTTGCAAAATTGTTTCAAAATATGTACCACTCGAAAAAGTGATCGCATATGAACATTTACTCAAATTATTCCAATTCAAGCAATTAGCCTTCATCCATAAGCATTCAAGCAATTATAACACTTAAGCAATTAGCCTCATGGCAAGCATGCTAAACATGGCAATATCAACACTCATGCAATATGCTAAAACGAGTAAAGGCTCACCTAGTACTCCAAGCCAAAAAAGAAATGAGTTAGAAAAATGCATGATTCTAACTTATACAATATGACTAATGCAACACGTGCAATATGCAATTAATAGGCTCAGCTAATAATATGGCATATGAATCAATTAAATAGCATGCGGTCTAAGCAGGTATTCAAAGAAGTATTGAACTAACAATGCAGTTAGAATGATGAACCGAGCCTCGGTGCATGCAATACAAATAGACGCAAACATGGAGCATGTTAAACAAAACATGATGTCCCTAAACTAACCATCATAAGCTAGTAAATAAAAGGGAGAAATACGTGGGGTTGGAAGACATACATATTATTACATTGTGCTCTCACGAAGGAGAGTCTGAATGAATAAATTAGCTAATTAGCTAACTAATTAAAGCTAAGCTAATCTAAGCTAATTATTATAAAACAAATGAATGAATAGCTAAACTACTTAACTGATTATTACAACACAATGAATTAACTAACTATTCTAGTTAACTAATTATTACAACATGAAAACTAACTAATTAAATACAACACTTTACAAAATTAATTAGCTACAATTAATTAATTACAACACATATTTAATCTAAATATATGAACTTTAAACAAGCTTGGAATGCGAGGGATGCTCATGCACGTGCTCGGTTTCCACTTGAAAAGCCGTTGTTTTACTTCCGGAGAGCCTCTGTCGTACAATAGAACACCAACACTGTTGCCTACTTCCAGAACAACTCTGCTCTGCCTGAAGAACACACTGTTGAATTTTGCATCAGTGGCCGGCCGACCAGTGATGAAGGTTGCCGACCATGAAAAGTGGCTTGTCGGCCACTGCTGCCCAGTTCTCTTTGCTACAATAGAGGACAAACAGAGCATATACAAGGTATTTCAAGGGTTTGTTTGCACAACTCACCCCTCATTTTCATGAACAAATCAAAGGAGTAGCAAGTTTGGTTCACAAACCATCAATGGATGCAATTCCATTGCATGATGGCTTATGAAACCAAGTGTGCAAGTTCAATAAATGCAACAAAATGGTACTCTAAAAAACCACCTCCCTATCATGAAAGATCAAGGGAAGCGATGACCTTGGAGACTTGAATCATTTCATCACTAGTAAGTATGAAATGGTCCAAGTTCCATGTGTTCAATTAACGTTCGATTGAACACAACCAAATTATTATCTTTTAACATTTTAGTCTCCATTTTAATTACCTTTCAATTCTTTAATACATTGAGTCCAAAGGGTGAGTTTAAGTCCTCTAATGGAAAGAAGACTCAAACCAAGAGTTGTCTTAGGTATGAAAGAGACATCATACTGTCGATAATGAACTCCAAAGGGATTAAACCATTAAGCATGACACCTCAATCTCATGCTTTAAACAAACAAGTAGTTTGAACCACTTTCAAAGTAAAACAAAAAGCCAAGAAAGGAGGGAGGTTGTACAGATTATTAGTGCTGAAAATGAGTGAGAAAAGCATAAATAAATGCTATCAACTCAAATAAGATAGCGTCTAAGGCCTAAAACACCAAGCTCATGAGGACAATTACACTACAAGCATGCAAAACAAAGTTCAAATGCAATTAACAGCCCAAAACAATGCTAAAATAGTCTAAAATAAGTCCCAAAACATGCTGGAATTAAGCTAAAAAAACTAGATTAACATGCTAAAACATGACACAAACTAGGTTAATAAGTAAGACACAAGGAGGGGAGGCTAACCCCTCCAAATTTGGACTTCAAAGCATGATTTTGGCCATTGAAAAAGCTCTGAAAATCAGTGTTCAAAAGCTTAGAAAAAGATAGTAAATGGGTGGGAAACACAAGGGCAAAAGCCTCCAAAACAAGGTACAAAGAAGGACTATCAACCCCTCAACCTTTAATGGCCCTTTGAAAGCTTCAGCCCAAAAATACAAAGTTTTAATAGCCCAAAAACAATGGAAAAAACAGTAGGAATAATAGCAAACAAAGCAAGCAAATAGGCAAAGCCTTATACCTCTTGAAGAGAAGATCAATTCTAGGCAACAAAACCAAGTACACACACCCTCTAGAAATCAAACCAAACTCAAAAGTACCTCAGCTCAAAGATGGTGAGATTTGGTTAAGGGTGTATAGGCAAAGGTTAAGGATTTGGAGGCAAAAGTGTAGGAATTGGCTAGAGAGAGAGAGAATTGTAGAGAGAGGAAAAATTTTGATCTCAAAATTTTCTAACCTTAAAACATGAGAGAGAGGTCTCCTATATATAGAAAATATGAATTCTCCACAAGGATATCCAGCCCTACACGTGGGTGCAGATGCATGCATCTGTGCAAACAGCTAGCACAGCTGGCATAAAATATCTGCAAAAGAAACTGGTGGCCGGCAACCCAAAAGTAATGGCCGGCAGCCTAATAAGGTGGCCAGCAGGCCACCAGAAGCTGCAGGCTTGAAAGACCAAGGCTTGGTCCAAAACATGACAATAGGGGTGCAGGATTTGAAAGGCTCAAAGCTGTAGTATTCCGTTGAGGACTTCGAGTACTTGACGAGCATATAAAATCATCATCGGGTGTGCATGCAATGGTGTCTAAGTCGTAAGGGCTGTCAAAAATGGGGTGTCTACAGTCACCTCATGCCTTTCAACTGTTCCAATGCTACGCAGATCCACTACTACCAATATGAGTTGCCACGTGTCTGTCTTTGATTGGAGACTTACCCTAAATGCCCACATTGCCCATTTCATGCCACGTGTTGAGCTAGGATTGGCTTTTACAAAATATACAACCAACAGCTAGACTGGGCTTGTCTTGTGCATATGTTTCAGATTGGGTTTGGATCGGGGTGTAACTCAACACCCGTATCCATTTTGCGACCCATCTAGTTGGATTATTTAAATAACATTATATATATACATATATTTATTTATATATATAATACAAGAGAGATTTTTAACGTTTGTAACTCTTATCTTTTGATGATGGAGTTGATGATCATATTATGCACATGGGAGTTTTGCACTTTTGTAACTTTAGCCCTAATGGCTAGAGTGATGGCCATTGATGCTATGTTTTATGGTAGCCTTCATGGTTAAGACCCCTTCCCTACAAGTATAAAAGGGGCCTTTCCCCTCTAACTTAGTATAATACATTTGGAGAGATTTTTGATGAAAAATAGAGATAGTGTTTTGAGATAAAAAGTTGAAGATATTTTTTACACAAAAGAAATTTTTTTCCTATCTTCTTTTGCTAGCCCCTTCTTTGGTTCTTATTAGAGAAAGTGCAACCATTGTCAAGTTTGCCGAAGCTATTTAGAAGATTCTTCTGTATTAGCTGGTTCAGACTGTCGTATCCTAGGAGACAGACGCCAGCATACCTCCAGCATCCATCGGGAGACGATGAATCTATTTTAAGGAAACTATCTAGTGCATGCTTCGGTTTGCTTCTTTTCTTATCATTTGTTCTTAATTTTTTCTATATTTAGTTTACAAAGATGAGTTCTAATCTTCAGTTATCCATGTTAATAATTTATTCAATTAGTGATGTAATCTAATTCATTTCTATATTTTTAGTTATGTTGTTTATTCTGTATTTCATTATTTTAATAAAAAATTATTTTGTCATTTCTATTTAATTTATTTTATATATTTTTCTTGTATTATTATGAAAAATACCAACAATTTTAAAACAGATTCTTATAAATAGTTTTGATAAAACAATTTACTTTTATTATAGTTTTATTTTAGTGACTCTTGGAATTAAAATTAATTTAATTGCCTAGAGTTATTAGAATTTGAGTTTTTTGTTTCAAGTAATTTATTTATGCAATTTATTTTATATTAATTAGTTGTTGTGGTAATGTGATCCGGAAATACTCTTGGATCCTGAAGGACACTCCTGATCCTCTGAATGCCACCTGAAAAAAGGGATAAACACTCCGGTTGGGGGTGCCGGAATTAGCACTCCGATGGACAAGTTAGTATGTGTCTCTCGTTTACTTATGTCTTAAGTTTCTTAGGTTTTTTCTCACATACCTTTCTTTATCTGATATTCCTCTATTTATATCTTCTTTTGGGCCCCAAGGTCAGGCCCACTCTTAATCTATTGCACGTTTATTTATTCGGCTGTTGTTCAACTGGTTCTACGGCCAATTAGTTTATTCAGCTTTGGGATCGTCCAGGACGGGGCCGAATACAATATTTATCTTGATTATCCTCAAACCTGTTATTTGGCTTTCTCGTATGTACATCAACATTATCCAGCGCCTACAATTGCCCCCCAAACATCCTATTAACACCAATTAGACGACATGTTTGGTTTCGAACGGCGTGTTTGTTTTCGAACTTGAAAAGTCAAAGAAAAAATGGCGGTTAGCCTCATCATAACGTATGTCAGTACACACGCTTTTTAGGCATCATTACATCTTCCCGCGCCTTCGTATGCTTCCTTTATTTAATGCGATTTGAAACTATGTTGTCCCTTCGAATCTATGTTTTTTGAATACTCAAAGCTTCCGGTCTGCCTTTCAGTATACCTCCTCCATTTCGCGACCTCTACAACTTCCTTCCTTTTCTTATTGTCTCCTCTGCTTCTTTTAAGTTCTCTTCTCCTTCATTTCGAATCCCATTTCCTTGTTTGTTTTTAGTTTAGCATACTCCTTAGACTGGCTAGGATGGCAAAACATTTAAAAGACCTGCTTTCTGCGGTTAGAATTTCTGGTTTTCGACGCCATTTTTCCATCCCTGACGATGTCTATCTATCACTCGTGGCAGACAGCACCCTTGATATGGAGAGGACTGATGAAAGTACAATCATCTTTTCCCTCCTATCAATTGTTGAGGGCGGAGTCCGTTTCCCCCTTCATCCATTTCTTAGGGCCCCTTCATCCATTTCTTAGGGCTGTCCTTCGCCATTGGGGTCTAATCCCTTCTCAACCTAACGTAAATTTTTTCCGAATCATAATGGGGATTATAGAGTTGAACTGATGCCTTAGCATCAATCTTGGCATACCTGCTATTCGGCATTGTTATTCCTTGGCCAAATCTTCTAGCCGGCAGGGGCGCTATTTTCTTAGGGCCAAGGACACCGACCATCACTTGGTGACTATGCTTGCCAGCTCTGGCAAGCGAGTTGATGATGTCGTGGTCGTTGTCCGAGGTAACTAGGAATTCGGCTAAGGCGAAGATCGTCTAGATCCCGTACCTAGACGAACAGGCGAACCAAGTGGCTGTATAGTTCCTCACATTTATCTACTTTATATTTACTCGACTTTTCTTTCATGTACTTATCGTTTTATTTGTGCAGGCAACGATTTGAAGAAAGTTCTGGTTTCAGCCAATGACGCTTTGCTTGCGAAAATCAAAACAGCACTTCAGTTCTTTGGCCGTCCAAACCTCCAGAAGCAAGGGAGGGCAGCCCATACACTTTTGAGGTACGAGCCGACTTACACAACATTTTCGGCCGCGGACAACATTCCGATTCCACGGGGCGAACAGCAGCGAACAACCCTTATCTTCCCCCGCTTCAAAAACCTTAGGCCGATTGGTTTGGAAGCTTCTGATTTGGAGCAGGCTGAAGAACTAGTAGCCAAGGAAGTCGCGGAGCAGCCGAGTCAGTCCACTTTGGAAGCCGAAGAAGTTGACGAGGCTCTAAACTTGGCTTTTGAAGAAACCGGCCTTAATCCATCCAACCTTCTATCCACTTCAGGTCGAGAGGACGTCTTCTTTGAAGACATTTTTACTGATTTAGGGGATCTCCTCGGCTCGTATCCTGAGAAGATGGCTGGGGAATTGCTTACGCAGCTGGCAAGGAGGAAAAACGCCGAACAGATGGCCGCCCTGAGGAGGGCCGAGACCATCCGTTCTAAACCTATTGCCGTGACTAAGTATTTTCTGCTTGTTATCGTAGAAGAAACGGCTCAAATTGAGACAACCGAGACGGAGCAGGTAGTCGAATGGTTGAGTCAGGAGGCCAAGCAGAAGGGGGAGAAGCGTCTCGCCGAGAGCGAAGTCGGCACTGAGGAAAGCCCTACCGATAAACAGTCGCGTATAAAGGAGTCGGACTCGGTTGTGCCATTCGTTGTTCAACCAAGGATAAAAAATGTGCCAATTTCCTCTGATGTGTCGGCTCTGAAAGATCCGGCCGTGGCATTGAGCATGGCTTCCTCAATTTCCGTGCCAGCTGACAGGCCGACTTTTCGGGCGGAGCCAGATTTGCTAGCAATAGCATTAGCCGCTCAATTGACCATATTGGTACATGACTTGATCCTTATCTACCATTTTCTGCCTATATTTTTATTTTTATTCTAATTCCTTGTTTTGCAGACGGTGAGAAGGATAGCTGAGATCGGTCGCCGTCAACATGATGCTATTGAACAGATTGGCTTTCTGAAAGCAGAAATTGAAAGTGAGAAGAGCAAGGCCGTGGAGGCCTCTCAAAGAGCCAAGTACGAGGCGTCGAAAACGGCGGAGGAAAGTGCAAGGGCCGATGCTGAGTCAGCAAAGGTGAAAAGCTCTGACCAGCTCAGGTTGGCCGCCGAAGAGAGGGCAAACGTGAGTGAAAACGCGCTTAAGTTAGCCCAGGAGGTGATTGCCAAACTGGAAGTCGATTTGAAAGAGTCGAAAAAGGCAAAGGAAGTAGCCGTCTTCGAGATTTCCAAAGCGTTCCAAGTTGGGAAGGACGCCGCCTTGGAGGACTATGCGGAAGAAGTGGCCAAGTTCAAGAATCGGGGCTTCAAACACGGTTGGCTCAAAGCCCTCACTGTTGCTAATGTGACATTGGCCCAGCCGATTCCATACGAGCAGGTGGACATTAAGCCGCTCGAGTCTGACCCTGAAGATTGAGTAGGGTGATAACTTGATTTTTGTTAAGAATCTTCCGCGTATAGTTTTTGTAGATTTTTGTTTATTTACTTTGGTTAGAAGTTGAATGTAAGGTAATTTTCATGTGTAAAATGACTACATCTGTACTCAATTTATTGATGAAAATTTCCTTTGTTTTTCTATTTGTTACATGTGTAATCACAAAATGGGATTGTTGAAACAATTTAACAAGATAAACAATTTAATAAGATAAATCGACAGGCAAATAACTGCGTGGTTTTACAAGTAGGCCAAATTAGTTAATTAAATGACCGAGGTTAGGCTGAATAGATCAATCAATCTGCCCTTGCCCCAGCGGATTAGCGAACGTGGCCGCCGAATATCAGTAGTTCATGAATTGGCTAGGGCAGATTGTCATTTCGGCACAAATTATGGATATTAAGCCGAATAGATCAATCAATCTGCCCTTGCCCCAGTGGATTAGTGAATGTGGACGCCGAATATCGGTAGTTCATGAATTGGCTGGGGCAGACTATCATTTCGGCACAAATTATGGATACTAGGCCGAATAGAGGCAGTTGAATTGGCTGGGGCAGACTATCGTTTCGGCACAAATTACTGATACTAGGCCGAATAGATCAATCAATCTGCCCTTGCCCCAGCGGATTAGTGAACGTGGACGCCGAATATCGGTAGTTCATGAATTAGCTGGGACAGACTATCGTTTCGGCACAAATTATGGATACTAGGCCGAATAGAGGCAGTTCATGAATTGGCTAGAGCAAACTATCGTTTCGGCACAAATTACAAATACTAGGCCGAATAGATCAATCAATCTACCCTTGTCCCAGCGGATTAGTGAACGTGGCCGTCGAATATCGGTAGTTCATGGTGCAGAACTTTGAAGAGATCGCTTTGAGAGCAGTGCACCCGTGAGTAATAAAAAGGGGTGGTTACTTTGTGCGCGTAGATTCCATTAGTGTGTCCAAACTCAACTCAACCCAGTGCGTTGAACGAGGTTGGAAAAGTGTAAATGTCAAGTAGACTATTCTTCAACAGCAGAGAGGAATGTAGGACATTGGCTGAGCTGGACTCAGCGATGAATCGAGGTGGTGAACCTTCACGAACGGGAAGTAAGACGTCTGGGGAGTGCGAGAGGCGTCACTCTCCACGTCATCGAAGCAGGTCACCTAGGAGGGAGAAGCGACAGCGGGGGAACTCCCCTCATTCGCGAAGTGAGGCCAGTGGGCCACCGCGCCTGTTGAGTTTTTCAGTCTTCATCGGGAACAAATTGATGACGGAAGGAGATTCGATTATCCGAGATCCACACCTGGCATTTGAATTTGCACGACAGATTTTTTCACCAGAAGTCTAGCAGTCGATGATCGGTCGACCTGATTTCGAAGTGTTTCAGAAGGGCGTTCATGAAGCGATGAAAGGGCTATACAACACCTATGAAATCGGCATGCACCTACGTGCCACGTGGCCGGAGATAGAGCAGAAAGACGAACACATTTGAAACTTAGAAGCTCGCGCGGGAGAAAGTTGAACGTGAATTAAGAAGAGTCAAAACTGTTGAGACGTTGTCGGCAGACCAGGTTAACCCGATTGTGGAGGAAAGGGTGACCCAAGGGCTTATAAGTCATGCGATTGCCGATCGAGAAATGACAAGCATGTTTACAATAGAGGGTGTAAAGACCAGGGCCTCTGAACAAGGCTTCCATGACGGCCGAAAAGTTAGGATACAGAAGACTAAGGAAAAACTCGCCGATGAGGTCTGTCGATGTGAGAATCATGGATTTAAGCACGGGGTGGATCAAGGCTCTCCAGGCCACGGAGGCTCTCCGTGCAGTAGGTGTTAACTCGGCGTCGCCGTTATATCAAGGTGACAATTTTCCCTTTGCAGCTTTCGAAGTTGAGAAGAGTGACGACGAAGGTGGTACCGAATAAAACTGAACACATTGTACCTTTTTAACCCAAATTGGATGCGGATTATGTATTCTCAATCAATTTAATGAAACATATTATTTGAAATGCTTGCAAGTTATTTCAGTCAATGTTTATAAATTTAGCAATGATCATCTACCATTTTATGTCAATTGCGTTGGCACTTATCAATCACAATATTCATGAAAGGAGCTCTGAATTCGGATGCTCGTTCGTGCCAACCGTGTTTTCCACGAAGGGCGCTCCGAATTCGGAGGCATTTTGCCTTGGCCAATCGTGATATCCACGAAGGGCGCTCTGAATTCGGAGGTTTTTTCGGCCCGAACGTGTCATTCACGGAGAGCGCTCCGAATTTGGAGTCCTTTTGCGTTGGCCAATCGCGATTTCCACGAAGGGCACTCCGAATTCGGAGGCTTTTTGCGTTGGCCAATCGTGATTTCCACGAAGGGCGCTCCGGAGGTTTTTTGTATTGGCCAATCATGATTTCCATGAAGGGCGCTCCGAATTCGGAGGCTTATTCGGTCCGAACGTGTCATTCACGAAGGGCGCTCCGAATTCGGAGGCTTTATGTGTTGGCCAATCGTGATTTCCACGAAGGGCACTCCAAATTCGAAGTCTTATTCGGCCCGAACGTGTCATTCACGAAGGGCGCTCCGAATTCGGAGGCTTTTTGCGTTGGCCAATCATGATTTCCACGAATAGGGCTCCGAAATCGAAGGCTTTTTCGGCCCGAACGTGTCATTCACGAAGGGCGCTCCGAATTCAGATGCTTTTTGTGCTGGCCAATCATGATTTCCACGAAGGGCGCTCCGAATTCGGAGGATTTTTCACATAACCAAAACTCACTGAGCAAGAGGACATTATATTGAAAAAAGAAAGATATACATGGCGTAAAATCAAAACAAGCTGTCGTGCCGTACAAGTTAATGATGAGATTTGCGCAAGTGTGTGGAATTCCACGGGCGCGACAAGTTTCTTCCATCCATGTCTTTGAGCCGATATGTCCCTATCCTTGCGATTGAATCAATCTGATAGGGGTCGTCCCAGTTAGGACCCAATTTTCAGTCAGCCAGATTCCTAGCAGCGGGAAGCACTTTCTTGAGGACTAATTCTCCTAGTGTATAACGGCACAGTTGAACACGTTGATTATACGACTTAGCGAGCTATTGTTGGTACCGTGCCATGGATGCAAGGGCACGATCTCGGCGTTCTTCAATCAGAGTCAAGTCCAAGGCCAACATCATGTCATTTCGGCCCATAGCAAAAACTTTCGATTTCAAGGTTGGGAGGCCGATCTCCAAGGGGATGATTACCTGGGTTCCGAAGCATAGAGCAAACGGCGTTTCTCCAGTGGATCGCCTCGGAGTAGTGCGATAAGCCCACAACACACTGGGCAACTCTTCGACCCATCTGCCTTTAGCTTTCTCCAGCCTTTTCTTGATGCCATCCAAAATAACCTTGTTGGTGGCCTCCTCTTGAACATCGCTCTGGGGGTAAGCCGGCGAGGAAAAGTAGGGCCGGATACCATAAGTGTCGCACAATTCTCGATACACACCACAATCAAACTGGGTGCCGTTGTCAGAAACAAGTGCTTGTGGTATCCCGAATCTTGTTATAATGTTTTTCCATACAAAACGCTTAACGTCGGAATCTCGAATATGTGTTAGTGCCTCCGCTTCAACCCATTTTGTGAAATAATTCATCGCAACAATTAGGAATCGCCTGTTGCCCGGGGCCCGTGGTAACGGTCCAATGATATCAAGGCCCCATTAAACGAACGGCCAAAGACTAGTGATAGAATTTAACTCCTCGGCTGGCAGGTGAGTTAAAGGAGAAAACCTCTGGCATTGACCACATTTCTTGACAGAACACTCGACGTCGGTTCACATGGTCGGCCAATAGTACCCCTGTGATACGGCGCGGTGAGCTAGAGAACGTCCACCCAAATGGGCTCCATAACTGCCTTTATGTATTTTAGATAAAAGTTCCTCGACTTTATCTGGGTGAACACACTCTAAGTACGGCTCAGAGAGAGATTTTTTGTAAAGCTTCCCCTGCAGATCCAAATAGTATCGGAGGGCTTTGTTTCGGAGTTTGTGTGCTTCTTTCTTATCCATCGGGAGCTGTTCTGAAGATAGGAATGCGGCGATAAGGTCCATCCAACTCGGACTTGGTTTGATAACGTTGACCTGAACTGGCTCTGAAGAGGCAATGCTCGGCTTGGGGACAAACCCTACTTTAATTGTCCGCTTAATTTCTAAGTTGATAGTAGAGGCTAGGCAAGCCAGGGTGTCTGCATGCGTGTTCTGATCCCGGGTTATTTGATTCAGTTCGTAGTGATCAAATTTTGCGAGCAAAGAATTCGCCATTTTCATATAGGCTGCCATGCGGTCATTTTTGGCTGCATATTCCCCTTTCAATTGGTTGATTACTAGCTTTGAGTCACAGAAAACAAGCAGATGCCGCGCACCGAGGTGAAGTGCATTTCGCAGGCCGGTTAATAGTGCCTCATTATTTGATGCGTCGAATCCTAATTTGACAGCCTGTGCGATTATTGCCCCTTCAGGGGTCATGATTACTATGCCAGCCCCACTACCACGCTGGTTAGATGACCCATCGCAATACATCTGCCAAACGTCGCCAACATTAGGGGTGTCCACGGTTCGGTTTGGACGGTTTGCGGTTCGGTTTGGACCCGCCCGCATCTATGCGGTTTGGGAAAAAATCAACCCGCAACCGCCCGCAATGCGGTTTGCGGTTTGTGCGGATAGGGTTTGCGGTTCTGCGGGCGGTTGCGGGCGGTTTGCGGTTTGAAATTTTTTTCCAAAAAATTATTTTTAAACCTTTTTTTTCTCCCATTTTGTCAATCTTTATTTTGGACCTTTTTTCTCATATTTTCTAAAATGCTCTAACATTAATAATTAATGAACTAAAACTTATAAAAAACATATAAAATAAAAAACACAACAAATTTAATTCGTAACCTAAACAAATCATTCAAAATCTACATTCTATCATTAACTTGCATTCATCATATCCTACATTCATCATTCATAATCCAAATAAGAAAATCCTACATTAAAAATTCAACATTCATCATTCCTAACCTCCAAAAAAAAAAAAAGAGAGTAATTCTTCATTAACTTACATTCATCCAAAATGCAAAAAAAAATAAAAATTCATTAAGTTACATTCATCCAAAACCAAAACGCAATTAAAAAAAAAAATTTGTTGTCAAACTTAAACTTCATTCAGTACAAACCCATGAAATAAAATAAAAATACTTCTAAGATATCAAACTTCATCTTCATGAATCACATCCAATTCAACTTTCGCAAATTCCAATTCTAATTCCATGCATTTGGTTGATGAACCCTACACAAACAAATTGAAAAAATATAAACTTTAATCTTCAATTATAGATAGTAAGAAATGAAAAAATAAACAAATGTCTATATATTGCATCTCAATATAGTAAGAAAATGTGTTGATATGAAAAAATTACCAATGAGCAAATGGATATTAGACATCAATTATAGCATCAACATTATAGGTTGAAGTTAAAGATGAGCTTGACTCAAAAGTACCTAATTAGAAGTCAAGAAGAGAAGATTATTAAAACTTACATTAGAAAATGAATAATAATACAAATTAAAATAAAGATAAATAAATTCTCATTTACCCGAGTCATATTGCTCAAATTCTTCCACATCATCCATCGCTTTTCGAAGAGAAATTGGAAGGTTGCTTCGAAGCCAATTTTGAGTACATACAAGAGCTTCAACCATAGAAGGCGATAGTGAACTACGAAATGGGTCAAGAATACGCCCTCCCGTTAGGGGTGTCCATAGGGTCATCCGACCCGCACAACCCGCCCGAACCGATCCGAACCGCACGCATATGGGCGGTTTCGCAAATACATTAGGGTAGGGTGCGGTTTGAAATATGGGAGAATTTCGGGTTACGGGCGGGTTGCGGGTTTGACCCGCACCCGACACAACCCGCCCGCATTATATAATTTTTTTTTTAGAAAAAACTGAGCCGTTAATCTAGATTTTTTTGGCCCAAACAAATCTGGACCGTTGAACCCTAACCTAATCTGAGCTGAGTCAAAACAAATCTCTCATCTCATTCATTTCATTTTTCATTTCACTCTCTCTCACACCGCCGTTCCCGTTGTTCTTCTCTTCCATTCCATTCCATCTCTCTCTCTGCGACGAGAAGCGACCACCGATCGGCGATCAAACTCATCATCTGAGGCATCTATCTCTCTCACCGAAGCAACCACTGATCACTCTTATCATCTCAGGTAAGCATCTCTCAAAACATCTTCTCACAGTTCTCCTCTTCTCATCTCACTCTCTCACTCTTGTTCTTCCATCTCTCTCTCTCTCTCAGCGAAGCACCGATCGACCTTCGGCAACTCTCAGGTCAGTCTCTCTCTCTCTCTCTCTCTCTCTCTCTCTCTCTCTCTCAGCGAAACCCCTTCCCCATCTGATAAATAATCTGATCTGTGTTCATATATTTTTTTTTTTGATAAATAATGATCTGTGTTGATATTTTTTTGATATTTTTTTTTTTGATAAATAATGATCTGATCTGTGTTCATAATCTGATCTGTGTTCATATTTTTTGTTGATTTGTAAAATCTGTGGAATGGAAAAATAATAATAATAAGGATAGTATTTTTATGTATTTTTATATAATGATCTGTGTTGTTGATTATCTGATTTGTTGATTTGTAAAATCTGTGGAATGGAAAAATAATAATAATAAGGATAGTATTTTTATGTATTTTTATATAATGATCTGTGTTGTTGATTATCTGATTTGTTTATTTATGTATTTTTCATTTTTTTTCTTGTTTATTTATGTATTTTTCATTTTTTTAGCACCCATGGTCTCATACAGTGGTATATGCTCTCCAGAAAAAAAATGATCTGTGTTGATTTGGGGTGATCTCCTTTTCCATTCCTCTCAAATTAGAATAGTATAATTTCTAACGAGTGATAAAAATAAATCAAATCAGAGTATAATGATCTGTGGGAATGAGAGTGGGAATGGAATTAGAATTTAGTAGTAACATGATCTGTGTTGATTTGTGTTGATTTGTTGGTATAGTAGTAACATCTGTTGATTTAGATTTGTAAAAATCTGATCTGTTTGTTCTATTTGTTTATTTAATGTCTGTAAAATTGATTCTGTGATTGTATTTTTGTAATCCAGTTTAAATGGAGAATAGTATTCAATCTCCCGCAATCAATCTTGTACCTCCGGAATCCTCTAATTCTCAAATGAATCCTCTCTTAGTCGAACCCGAATCTGAACTTGAACCTAAGCCTCCTAGATCCCCAAAGAGAAAGAGTGAGAGTAGTGGAGGGGGGAGAGCACCATCCACAGTTTGGGATCATTTTGACAAGGTTGTAGGGACCGATGGGAAGCGTAGAGCCGTATGTAAATATTGTAAGAAAGAGTATATGGCTGACTCTAGAACTCATGGGACTAGTAATTTGAGGAGTCATACACCCAATTGTAAAGAATATCCAAATAGGGATACAGATGGTCAACAAACACTAAATCTTAAACCGAAGCAAAATGAAGAGGGTGTTGAGGTTGTAGCAACAATATTTAATTTTGATACTTGTAAAAGGGCTCTTGCAGAGATGGTGGTCATTGATGAGTTGCCATTTAGATTTGTGGAGGGTGTTGGGTTTAGAAGATTTTGTAATGTCATGCAACCCAAATTCACACCAATTCCCTCTCGTCAAACCATATCTAGAGAAGTGCTCAATATATTCAAGAATGAAAGGGATAAGTTAAAGAAGGCCATGAAGGGTCGTAGAATTTGCTTTACTACGGACACTTGGACATCTATTCAGAATTTGTGTTACATGTGTTTGACTGCTCATTTCATTGATGATAACTGGAAACTTCAAAAAAGAATCATAAATTTTCAACAAGTTGAGGATCACAAAGGAGAAACATTGGGTCGAAAAATTGAGTCGTGTTTGATTGAGTGGAACATTGATAGCATATTCACCTTAACAGTTGATAATGCTAGTTCAAATAATCTTACCATTCAATATTTGAAAACGATAACCAAAGATTGGAAGGGGACTATTTTGCAACATGAGTTTATTCATATGCGTTGTTGTGCACATATTCTTAATCTCGTTGTGAGTGATGGGTTGAAAGAAATGGATGATTCTATTGCCAACATTAGACTTGCGGTGAGATATGTGAGGTCTTCTCCTCAAAGGCATGATGTTTTTAAGAAGTGTGCGGCCACACTCAAACTTGATTCAAAAGCTCTTGTATGCCTAGATGTACCAACTAGGTGGAACTCTACCTATTTGATGTTAGAGGCCGCCGAAAAGTATGAGAAGGCTTTTAACCGATTGAAGTTTGTGGATTCCAACTTTGAACCTTATTTCAATGATGTTGATGGTGGCATAAGAAGAAGTCCGAATGAGTTGGATTGGAAAAAGTGTAGAATTTTTTTGAGGTTTCTAAAATTATTTTATGTTGCAACCAAGAAATTTTCGGGGTCTCTCTTTGTTACTTCCAATGCTTTTTACAAAGAGATGTTTGTTATTGAAAGCAAAATTAACCACTTAATTTTGGAGGAGGATGATACTTTGAGCACAATGGCAAAGACTATGAAGCTAAAGTTTAGCAAGTATTGGGGGGATGGAAGCAAAATCAATTTGTTGTTGTATGTTGCGGTGGTTCTTGATCCTACCAAAAAAATGACATACTTGGAGTTTTGTTTTTCCAATTTATTTCTTGGAGATAATAGGAAGGTGGAAGAGATGGTAGATAAGGTTAAGAGTTGCTTGAGTCGTTTGTATAGCCATTATGTCACACTCTATCCTTCAAATGAGAAACTTCCAAGTGTGAGTGAAGTTGTGAATATGGTGGAAGATGATGATGATGATGATCCCTATTCTTTAGTTGACTCCCAATTTAATTCTTATATGGAGGGGCGATGCACTAGTGGATCTAAGTCGGAATTGGAACAATATTTATCCGAGGTTGAACATTTTGCAAAGAATCAAACATTTGAGATTTTGGATTATTGGAAGTTGAATGCAACCAAATATAGGGTGTTATCACAACTTGCTAGGGATGTGTTGGCCATGCCTATTTCTACCGTTGCATCGGAGTCGGCTTTTAGTACGGGAGGGCGTATTCTTGACCCATTTCGTAGTTCACTATCGCCTTCTATGGTTGAAGCTCTTGTATGTACTCAAAATTGGCTTCGAAGCAACCTTCCAATTTCTCTTCGAAAGGCGATGGATGATGTGGAAGAATTTGAGCAATATGACTCGGGTAAATGAGAATTTATTTATCTTTATTTTAATTTGTATTATTATTCATTTTTTAATGTAAGTTTTAATAATCTTCTCTTCTTGACTTCTAATTAGGTACTTTTGAGTCAAGCTCATCTTCAACTTCAACCTATAATGTTGATGCTATAATTGATGTCTAATATCCATTTGCTCATTGGTAATTTTTTCATATCAACACATTTTCTTACTATATTGAGATGCAATATATAGACATTTGTTTATTTTTTCATTTCTTACTATCTATAATTGAAGATTAAAGTTTATATTTTTTCAATTTGTTTGTGTAGGGTTCATCAACCAAATGCATGGAATTAGAATTGGAATTTGCGAAAGTTGAATTGGATGTGATTCATGAAGATAAAGTTTGATATCTTAGAAGTATTTTTATTTTATTTCATGGGTTTGTACTGAATGAAGTTTAAGTTTGACAACAAATTTTTTTTTTTAATTGCGTTTTGGTTTTGGATGAATGTAACTTAATGAATTTTTATTTTTTTTTGCATTTTGGATGAATGTAAGTTAATGAAGAATTACTCTCTTTTTTTTTTTTTTGGAGGTTAGGAATGATGAATGTTGAATTTTTAATGTAGGATTTTCTTATTTGGATTATGAATGATGAATGTAGGATATGATGAATGCAAGTTAATGATAGAATGTAGATTTTGAATGATTTGTTTAGGTTACGAATTAAATTTGTTGTGTTTTTTATTTTATATGTTTTTTATAAGTTTTAGTTCATTAATTATTAATGTTAGAGCATTTTAGAAAATATGAGAAAAAAGGTCCAAAATAAAGATTGACAAAATGGGAGAAAAAAAAGGTTTAAAACTAATTTTTTGGAAAAAAATTTCAAACCGCAAACCGCCCGCAACCGCCCGCAGAACCGCAAACCCTATCCGCACAAACCGCAAACCGCATTGCGGGCGGTTGCGGGTTGATTTTTTCCCAAACCGCATAGATGCGGGCGGGTCCAAACCGAACCGCAAACCGTCCAAACCGAACCGTGGACACCCCTACCTCCCGTACTAAAAGCCGACTCCGATGCAACGGTAGAAATAGGCATGGCCAACACATCCCTAGCAAGTTGTGATAACACCCTATATTTGGTTGCATTCAACTTCCAATAATCCAAAATCTCAAATGTTTGATTCTTTGCAAAATGTTCAACCTCGGATAAATATTGTTCCAATTCCGACTTAGATCCACTAGTGCATCGCCCCTCCATATAAGAATTAAATTGGGAGTCAACTAAAGAATAGGGATCATCATCATCATCATCTTCCACCATATTCACAACTTCACTCACACTTGGAAGTTTCTCATTTGAAGGATAGAGTGTGACATAATGGCTATACAAACGACTCAAGCAACTCTTAACCTTATCTACCATCTCTTCCACCTTCCTATTATCTCCAAGAAATAAATTGGAAAAACAAAACTCCAAGTATGTCATTTTTTTGGTAGGATCAAGAACCACCGCAACATACAACAACAAATTGATTTTGCTTCCATCCCCCCAATACTTGCTAAACTTTAGCTTCATAGTCTTTGCCATTGTGCTCAAAGTATCATCCTCCTCCAAAATTAAGTGGTTAATTTTGCTTTCAATAACAAACATCTCTTTGTAAAAAGCATTGGAAGTAACAAAGAGAGACCCCGAAAATTTCTTGGTTGCAACATAAAATAATTTTAGAAACCTCAAAAAAATTCTACACTTTTTCCAATCCAACTCATTCGGACTTCTTCTTATGCCACCATCAACATCATTGAAATAAGGTTCAAAGTTGGAATCCACAAACTTCAATCGGTTAAAAGCCTTCTCATACTTTTCGGCGGCCTCTAACATCAAATAGGTAGAGTTCCACCTAGTTGGTACATCTAGGCATACAAGAGCTTTTGAATCAAGTTTGAGTGTGGCCGCACACTTCTTAAAAACATCATGCCTTTGAGGAGAAGACCTCACATATCTCACCGCAAGTCTAATGTTGGCAATAGAATCATCCATTTCTTTCAACCCATCACTCACAACGAGATTAAGAATATGTGCACAACAACGCATATGAATAAACTCATGTTGCAAAATAGTCCCCTTCCAATCTTTGGTTATCGTTTTCAAATATTGAATGGTAAGATTATTTGAACTAGCATTATCAACTGTTAAGGTGAATATGCTATCAATGTTCCACTCAATCAAACACGACTCAATTTTTCGACCCAATGTTTCTCCTTTGTGATCCTCAACTTGTTGAAAATTTATGATTCTTTTTTGAAGTTTCCAGTTATCATCAATGAAATGAGCAGTCAAACACATGTAACACAAATTCTGAATAGATGTCCAAGTGTCCGTAGTAAAGCAAATTCTACGACCCTTCATGGCCTTCTTTAACTTATCCCTTTCATTCTTGAATATATTGAGCACTTCTCTAGATATGGTTTGACGAGAGGGAATTGGTGTGAATTTGGGTTGCATGACATTACAAAATCTTCTAAACCCAACACCCTCCACAAATCTAAATGGCAACTCATCAATGACCACCATCTCCGCAAGAGCCCTTTTACAAGTATCAAAATTAAATATTGTTGCTACAACCTCAACACCCTCTTCATTTTGCTTCGGTTTAAGATTTAGTGTTTGTTGACCATCTGTATCCCTATTTGGATATTCTTTACAATTGGGTGTATGACTCCTCAAATTACTAGTCCCATGAGTTCTAGAGTCAGCCATATACTCTTTCTTACAATATTTACATACGGCTCTACGCTTCCCATCGGTCCCTACAACCTTGTCAAAATGATCCCAAACTGTGGATGGTGCTCTCCCCCCTCCACTACTCTCACTCTTTCTCTTTGGGGGTCTAGGAGGCTTAGGTTCAAGTTCAGATTCGGGTTCGACTAAGAGAGGATTCATTTGAGAATTAGAGGATTCCGGAGGTACAAGATTGATTGCGGGAGATTGAATACTATTCTCCATTTAAACTGGATTACAAAAATACAATCACAGAATCAATTTTACAGACATTAAATAAACAAATAGAACAAACAGATCAGATTTTTACAAATCTAAATCAACAGATGTTACTACTATACCAACAAATCAACACAAATCAACACAGATCATGTTACTACTAAATTCTAATTCCATTCCCACTCTCATTCCCACAGATCATTATACTCTGATTTGATTTATTTTTATCACTCGTTAGAAATTATACTATTCTAATTTGAGAGGAATGGAAAAGGAGATCACCCCAAATCAACACAGATCATTTTTTTTCTGGAGAGCATATACCACTGTATGAGACCATGGGTGCTAAAAAAATGAAAAATACATAAATAAACAAGAAAAAAAATGAAAAATACATAAATAAACAAATCAGATAATCAACAACACAGATCATTATATAAAAATACATAAAAATACTATCCTTATTATTATTATTTTTCCATTCCACAGATTTTACAAATCAACAAATCAGATAATCAACAACACAGATCATTATATAAAAATACATAAAAATACTATCCTTATTATTATTATTTTTCCATTCCACAGATTTTACAAATCAACAAAAAATATGAACACAGATCAGATTATGAACACAGATCAGATCATTATTTATCAAAAAAAAAAATATCAAAAAAATATCAACACAGATCATTATTTATCAAAAAAAAAAATATATGAACACAGATCAGATTATTTATCAGATGGGGAAGGGGTTTCGCTGAGAGAGAGAGAGAGAGAGAGAGAGAGAGAGACTGACCTGAGAGTTGCCGAAGGTCGATCGGTGCTTCGCTGAGAGAGAGAGAGAGATGGAAGAACAAGAGTGAGAGAGTGAGATGAGAAGAGGAGAACTGTGAGAAGATGTTTTGAGAGATGCTTACCTGAGATGATAAGAGTGATCAGTGGTTGCTTCGGTGAGAGAGATAGATGCCTCAGATGATGAGTTTGATCGCCGATCAGTGGTCGCTTCTCGTCGCAGAGAGAGAGATGGAATGGAATGGAAGAGAAGAACAACGGGAACGGCGGTGTGAGAGAGAGTGAAATGAAAAATGAAATGAATGAGATGAGAGATTTGTTTTGACTCAGCTCAGATTAGGTTAGGGTTCAACGGTCCAGATTTGTTTGGGCCAAAAAAATCTAGATTAACGGCTCAGTTTTTTCTATAAAAAAAATTATATAATGCGGGCGGGTTGTGTCGGGTGCGGGTCAAACCCGCAACCCGCCCGCAACCCGAAATTCTCCCATATTTCAAACCGCACCCTACCCTAATGTATTTGCGAAACCGCCCATATGCGTGCGGTTCGGATTGGTTCGGGCGGGTTGTGCGGGTCGGATGACCCTATGGACACCCCTAGCCAACATACATTATTCAGTCGTGCTTAGTTTGCACTTGATTAGACTTAAAGTCGGCCAGGGATCCTGTGAACTCGGCAACAAAGTCGACGAGCACTTGCGCTTTGATGGAAGTTCTGGGTAGAAACTGGATATCATACTGGCCGAGTTCAAGAGCCCATTTCGAGACGTGCCCAGACGCTTTTGCGCTGTGGAGCGCTGACCGGTGGGGATATTCCGTTGGCACCCCAATGGTATGCCCCTAAAAGTAGTGCATCAGTTTTTTTGCAGCCATGACGAGAGCAAGGATAAGCTTTTCTAATGGAAGGTAACGTGTCTCGGTGTCGGCCATTGCTTTGCTCACATTGTAAACTGGTCGCTGCTCCCCTAGTTCTTCCTTTAACAATACGACGCTGACCGCCCAGTCGGATACTGCCAGATACATAATGAGTGGATCGCCGGCTGCAGGTATTGCCAAGAGTGGAACTGATCGGAGGTAAGATTTCAGGCCGTCCAAAGCGGCCTGGCACTCGGGAGTCCAATCAAATGCTCTACCTTGCCGAAGTGTGTGAAAGAATTGTCGATAGCGATCTGTGGAACTGCTGATAAATCTGTTGAACGCAACGGCCATCCCCATTAGCTTCTAAACCTCTTTGATTGACCGAGGGGATCCAAGCTCTAGAATTGTCGTGATCTACCTTGGATTGGCTTCGATTCCACGGTAGTTAACGATGTAACCAAGGAATTTGCCGGAGCCGATGCCGAATGCACACTTAGAAGCGTTCAATTTCATCTTGTACTTTCGAAGAATACCGAATGTCTTTGACAAATTGGCTAGATGGGAGTGCTTTTCCTTGGATTTGACCACCATATCATCGATGTATACTTCCATGGTATGGCCGAGTTGTTCCTTGAACATCGAAGTCACTAGTCTTTGATAAGTTGCCCCCGCATTCTTCAGTCCAAAAGGCATGACCTTGTAGCAATAGGTTCCTCTTGAAGTGAGGAATGTGATTTTTTCTTGATCCTCTAAATGCATGGTTAATTTGATGATAGCCTCTATAGGCATCCAAGAAGCTCATGCGTTGATGATATGCCGTTGCATCTACGAGTTGGTCTATTCTGGGCAGGGGAAAACAATCCTTGAGACAAGCTTTGTTCAATTCCATAAAATCTACACAGATGTGCCAAAAGCCGTTCTTTTTCTTTACGACCACAGTATTGGACAACCATGTAGGATAAATTACTTCGCGAACCGCCCTGGCATCAAGTAACCTATTTACATCTTTAACGACGGCCGAAGTATGCTCCGCGGCTGACTGCCGGCTTTTTTGAACAATTGGCTTACATTTCGGATCAACGTTCAAGCGATGTTGGGCCATCGATGGATCTACTCCTGGCATCTCGTATGGGGACCATGCAAACACATCAATATTGCTGTGTAAGAAGGTTACTAATTCCTGCTTTTCGACGTTATCCAAGGAAGCGCTGATCATGAAGAACTTGTCAGGATTTCCGTCAATTTCGACCCGATGCAGGGCTTCGGTTTCTTTTTCACTTGGGATCCTCCCAATGTCTTCGAGACTCTCCCTATCTGGTACCTCAATTGAATGCACTTCCAGTTCCTTCGGTCTCTTTGTAGCTAGAAGATAGCATGCCTACACCGATTTCTGAGAGCCGCGAATTTGTTCAATACCGTATTCAGTCAAAAAACGGAGCAGTTGGTAGTAGGTGCTTGGCACGGCTTGCATCGTATATAACCAAGTTCTGCCCACGATCAGATTATACGGTGAAGGGAGCTTAACAACCAGAAATTCTACGTCTACTGATCTGGTTTCGGCCCGTACAGGTAGTGTGATCTTGCCCAAAGGGTACTCTGGGCTAGCATTGAAGCCGAATAACGGATAATCAGCTGGAGATACGTCTGAATCAATAAAACCAAGTTTGACAAAAGTTTTATAATACATTATCTCCGAAGTGCTGCCCTGGTCAATGAGAACACGCTCGATGGTGAATCTGTTTACACGTAGCTCGATGACAAGGGGATTAGTGTGGGGGTAGGTCACTCCAATTAAATCACTGTCATCAAAACTAATCCTTCCAGTGTCATATGGCCGTTTCGGTGGCATCATTAGGCTATGGGTGCTAGACGGCAACTGGATTGTGTGCACCTCAGGTGGTGCCGATAAGCTGTACATCATATGAATTACACCAAGATGGGGTGACTCCGGCCGTAGAGCTACTGTATTTGTTGAATTGTTCTTTCGGACAAATTGCGTAAGATGGCCGTCTTGCACCAATTCTTCCAGGTGATCTTTTAAAGAAAAACAACTATCGGTGTCGTGACCATGGTCTTTATGATACTCACATTGTTTATCTTGTCTTCTCGCATCGGGGGGTCCCGTCATCTTGGGCGGCCACTTGAAGAACGGAAGGTGTTGTATTTTCGAGAGAATCTTATTGATCGGCTCTGTAGGCTCCATGTATTTCTTGCCCGAACGCCTTGTCCACCTGCTATCCACTTGATATTGTTCATTAGCTCGATGTGAACATTGGTCGTTTGATTGGCATGAATCATGCCTTTTGTCTCGTTTAAGTCGATTCCGCAGCTCGGGGCTTCTTGACGGCACGACACTAATTGGCGGAACAATTCCCGACGTGGTCGACTCAACAGCTTTATGTCCGGCTTTGACTAAAAGGGCATAGTCTTCCACTTTGCAGTACTCTTCAACCTTCTTCATTAATGCCCAGACGGTTTTGGGGGAACGCCTGGTTAATGAACTGCAGAGGGGGCTATCTAGATGTAATCTCATCTTAAAAACGGTGATGGCCATAGAATCATTGCAAGCATCATCTACCAAATTAAAGCACTCCCAATAGCAGGCCGAGTATTCATGAAGAGTTTCTTTCGGTTTAATTTACATGGCCTAGAGAGAATCGGCTTGCTTCGACTGGACCTCATTAGTGATGAATCTTGCCCTGAATGACTTTTGGAGTTTGTGGAAGCTCTTCATCGATGCCAGCTCCAGTTTATAGTCCCACCTCACGGCCAGTGGTCCCAGACTGCTTGGAAATATCCGACACATGAGGGCTTTGTCGTCAACATGGAGCGTCATTGCTTGCTTGTAATGACGAATGTAATCAGTGGGGTCTGATTTTCCATCGTAGAGGGTAAACGACGGTGCCTTGAACTTTTTGGGTAGCACAGCCCTGGCAATTCGTCGCACAAATGAGTCATGTTTATCTTCCTCATCCGAATCATCGCTTCTTCTTCATCTATGCCGTACATATGGACTTCCTTCGGACGAGCTGGATATATCAATGCGCCCTTTCTTTCTAGGCTCCGGGGATGGTAAATCTGAATCACTATCATTATTGCGCTTCTGAAGTCGACATCGACGGTCATCCTTCTTTCCTGGAGGTCGATCTCGGTCTTGGCATGCGGCTTGTTGGGATTTTGCCACCTCCAAGGCCAAATCCTGGCGTAGGCGCTCATTCTCAGCCATCATGTTCTCCAGCTGCTGTTCATTTTGCTTTGCCTAATCCATAATCGTCTACATTGTCTCATACATTGAAGTTGAGGGTGAGGTCTGAGCTACTGAGTCAAAGTTCAAGGCACGTCGTGCGGTGATATTCTCCGGTCCCAGCATGTTTCTTGGAGTGAGGTCATCTCTTGGTGTAGTTTCGTCAGCGACTATCAGAGGATCTTCCGTTATGCCTGCCATGGATGTACTTGAGTATTCCCACAGACGGCTCCAATTGTGGTAATGTGATCCGAAAATACTCTTGGATCCTAAAGGACGCTACTGATCCTCTGAATGCCATCTGAAAAAGCGATAAACACTCCAGTCGGGGGTGCCAGAATTAGCACTCCGACGGACAAGTTAGTATATATCTCTCGTTTACTTATGTCTTAAGTTTCTTAGGTTTTTTCTCACATACCTTTCTTTAGCTGATGTTCCTCTATTTATATCTTCTTTTGGGCCCCAGGGTCGGGCCCTCTCTTAATCTATTGCACGTTTATTTATTTGGCTGTTGTTCAACTGTTTCTACGGCCGATTAGTTAATTCACTACAACAAAAAAGGCCTTTTCGTGACAAACTGATTTTGTCTCCAAACATCAAATTTTCGTCACTAAAGTGATCTGTGACAAAAAAATTTCATCACCACGTTTGTCGCCTATACGTTGTCGCTGAAAGTACCTGGTGACGAAAAACAGTTTCGTTGCCTATTTTTCATTTTTGGCGAGAAATTTTTCGTCTCCAAATGTTGCATTTTTCGTCCTCTATAACATCAATTTCGTCACTAAAATTAGATAATATTTTATTTTAATTTTTTTGGCAACGAAATATTTCGTCACCAAATAGATTTTAGTGACGAAGTTTTCCTCACCAATGATATAGATTAAGGTGACAAAAAAATTTGTCACTAAAATGAGCAAAAAAGAAAATTCTTCAATGACAAAAAACATTTTGTCACCAAATATTTCAATTTAGCGACGAAATATTCAGCAAATGTGACGAAATTATTTGTTTGGTACTATATCATTAGTGACAAAATTATTCATGTTTTTTGAAAACTAATAGCGACATTTTTTATTTCGTCGCTAATAATAATTAAAAAAATTTAAAATGGGAGTACTATTTTCAAATTAAAATTTTTCTTTTCACTAAAAGTTCCCTGTGCATTTCAATAACCTATTCAATAAAATATCTATCACAAATCAATACAAAAATCTGTTCATTTTCATAAACATCACAATCGAATTTCAGCACTATCCACAAAAATATAATATCAACTGCATGTGGATTACCAAACATGTCTCCTAATATCCACAAAAAAACATGTCTACTAATATCTACAAAAATACAATATCAACTGCATGCGGATTACCAAACACGTCTTCTAATATCCACAAAAAACATGTCTTCTAATATCAACAAAAATATAATATCAAGTGGGGATTACCAAACATGTCCTGTAATATACCAACAAAAATATAAAATTTATCACGCAACCAAAATACATGTAAGGTAATATGAACAAAAACACAAAATGAGCTAGCTTCTGCTCTCCAAATTACCAAACATGTCCATATTTACTCTCGAATCTGCAAAAAAAAATGAAACAGAAAAAAAAAAAAAGGCAAGTTAGACAATTATTATCTTATGAATTAAATATACAATTTAACATGTATTTTTCGACTTAGTTTTCAAATCAGGAGTCCCGTGCTAGTTCTATAAGTTTTCACAACTTACATCGGTCCCTCCCGAGGCGCTTGAGGTGTTCCCCGAGCCTTCCCGTGCCTGTTACACAATTTTGGCCCCCGATAGCCTATTTACAAGCTTAAGTGTTGGAAAAATTCATTTTTGGACTTAGTTTTCAAACCGGGAGTCCCGTGCTAGTTCCGTAAGTTTACACAAGCTACAACGGTTGCTTCCGAGGTGATTGAGGTGTTCCCCGGGCCTTCTTGTGGTTGTTTAACGATTTTGGCCCCCGATGGCCTATTTTCAAGCTTAAGAGTTGAAAAAAGTGCTTTTTTTGACTTAGTTTTCAAACAAGGAGTCCTGTACTAGTTCTATAAGTTTCCACAACTTGCATTGGTCCCTCCCAAGGTGTTTGAGGTGTTCCCCGGGCCGTCTAGTGGTTGTTTAACGATTTTGGCCCCCGATGGCCTATTTTCAAGCTTAAGTGTGAAAAAGTACATTTTTGGACTTAGTTTTCAAACCGGGAGTCCCGTGCTAGTTCCGTAAGTTTCCACAACTTACATTGGTCCCTTCTGATGTGTTTGAGGTGTTCCCCGGGCCGTCTTGTGGCTGTTACACGATTTTGGCCTCCGATAGCCTATTTTCAAGCTTATGTGTGAAAAAATACATTTTTGAACTTAGTTTTCAAACCAGGAGTCCCGTGCTAGTTCTGTAAGTTTCCATAACTTACATTGGTCTCTTCTGAGGTGTTTAAGGTGTTTCTTGAGCCATCTCGTGACTGTTACACAATTTTGGCCTCCGATGGCCTATTTTCAAGCATAAGTGTGAAAAAGTGCATTTTTGGACTTAGTTTTTAAACCGAGAGTCCCGTGCTAGTTCCGTAAGTTTTCACAACTTACATTAGTCCCCTCCCGAGGTGTTTGAGGTGTTTCTCGGGTCATCTTGTGGCTGTTGCACGATTTTGGCCCCCGATGGCCTATTTTCAAGCTTAAGTGTGAAAAATTAGTTTTCAAACCAGAAGTCCCGTGCTAGTTCTGTAAGTTTTCAAAACTTACGTTGGTCTCTCCCAAGGTGTTTGAGATGTTCCACGGGCCGTCTCATGGCTGTTGTACGATTTTAGCCCCCGATGGCCTATTTTCAAGCTTAAGTGTGACAAAAGTGCATTTTTCGACTTAGTTTTCAAACCGGAAGTCTCGTGCTAGTTCCGAAAGTTTTTACAACTTACATTGGTCCCTCCTGAGGTGTTTGAGGTGTTTCCCGGGCCATCTTGTGACTCTTGCATGATTTTTGCCCCCGATGGCCTATTTTCAAGCTTAAGTGTAAAAAAAAAAGTGCCTTTTTTCGACTTAGTTTTCAAACCGGAAATCCCATGTTAGTTCCGTAAGTTTTCACAACTTATGTTGGTCCCTCTCGAGGTGTTTGAGGTGTTGCCCGGGCCTTCTCGTGACTGTTACACGATTTTGGCCTCCGATGGCCTATTTTCAAGCTTAAGTGTGAAAAAGTGCATTTTTGGACTTAGTTTTCAAACCGGGAGTCCCGTGCTAGTTTCATAAGTTTCCACAACTTACATTGGTCCCTCCCGAGGTATTTGAGGTGTTCCCCAAGCCGTCTCGTGGTTGTTACACGATTTTGGCCTCCGATGGCCTATTTTCAAGCTTTAGTGTGAAAAAGTACATTTTTGGACTTAGTTTTCAAACCGGGAATCCCGTGCTAGTTCCGTAAGTTTCCACAACTTACATTGGTCCTTCCCGAGGTGTTTGAGGTGTTTCCCGGGCTGTCTCGTGGCTGTTACACGATTTTAGCCTCCGATGGCCTATTTTCATGCTTAAGTGTGAAAAAGTGCATTTTTGGACTTAGTTTTCAAACCGGGAGTCCCTTGCTAGTTTCATAAGTTTCCATAACTTACATTAGTCCCTCCCGAGGTGTTTGAGGTGTTCCCTGAGCTGTCTCGTGGCTGTTGCACAATTCTGGCCCCCGATGGCCTATTTTCTAGCTTAAGTGTGAAAAAAATGTCTTTTTCAACTTAGTTTTTAAATCAGATCATGTGCATTTTTGGACTTAGTTTACATTTGTTCCTTTCGAAGTGTTCATGATGTCTCCCGTGCTTTTTTGTGCCTATTTGAAGCTTTCCTCCCTCCCCAAGACTTATTTTCGTGCCTAAGCATTGGAATAGTTCAAATTTCAAAATAATTTTCAAATTAAAAGCCACGTGCTTGTTCTGTAAGTTTGCACATCTGTGACTCATAATATGGGAGAAGATAGTATTTCCTTCATCTTCATTTCTTAGAGTTGAAAATAAAAGGGTCATGACATAGTTTGGTCCAGAATCTATGAGAAATAATACTTGTAATTATCAAAGGGACAAATAATATACAAATGTATCATCCAACAGAAGAAATTACCTTTTCTTGGGTAAGTGACAGTACAACCTGCATAGAAAACCAGGCTGCCATCTAAAGTTGACAATGAAATCAAAAGAATGAGAAGAAGGACATCAGATTAATTCTCATCCGGCAATACGAAGCGATCTTGACCTTCTACTAGCTTTGTAGATCGAATCACATCCCCGGTTTTGATCTCAGGTAGAATTTCTCTCCCAACAGTTGTATATCTATACATAGCACCAAAAAAATGCAATTAACTTTACCTGACCAAACCAAATCAAAATTTAAAACTAAATAGATAAAATAATACACAAAAGGAATTTTGTGACAGAACTTACCTACCAGTAAGGATTTTTAGTCTGGGATTTTTCAATAAAACCAGCCATCTAATGGGGTGAAATAGTTATTATATCATTATAAAGAAATGTAGGATTGTTTGAAGTTTTGGATACTGAACCTCAGAGGAGTTTGAAAATGTGAACCTCAGAGGGTTCCTTCCACGCTAAATGCATATGAAAAGATGACTATCCTACTCTTCTACAAGTTGCTTCAAATCCCTTACAAACATCACTCTTTCTATCATTGTTTTCTACCCCAAAACCCATAAATGCTTTAGCTTTAAGAAGCTATTTTTCTACTATTCCACAATTCCATATGAAAGAATTCATTAGCCAGTTCCATTACAAAATCCAAAGTTCCAACAAATAGGGAATATTAGATGGGGAAGTAGTCTTGTAATTAGTTCCAATCTATTTCCTGTGACCATTGATGCTCCTTGCAAAAATGCTCTCGAACTAGAATTGACACTACCTTAGACCTGAATGAGCTGCAAGTTGTATTCTTATCTTTTGCAATTCATCAATAAAAAAAATATAAAGGCAAAGAAAGAAAGGAAAATGAGAAACTGAAAAAAGGGATAGAAACTGTGTTAAAATAACATAATTTCAATGTAAAGATCAGAACTTAGACCTGAACTATAATTTTACTATATATCCTACTGAGAAACTATTTGTTCCAAGTTTAAAAGTTTATCAACTTAAGGTTTGCAGAAGAATGGAAAAAGGAAACAAAAGCAGTGGAATAACGTGTCTTAGGGTGGGGAAATTGTTTTATAACATAGGGATGTTTTTCATCAAGTTGTAGACCTTTGTACACATTTTATTTTAGACTCTAAAAGCCACTACATTGTCAAATCATTAGAATTTTTATGCATCTTCAATAATGTTCTAGTTGACTGAAATAGATGGGAAAGAGAGACTTCAAATTGTGTTTTTGGTGAAATTCTTGTGCAATGGAGGTAGCTAATAAAAGAAAAATAAATAAATAAATCTTATAAGATCAAGTTACAATTAGTGTGTATTTTCTCTTATTTTTTAGTTTTCTTACTGTGTATCTATGTGTTTTCTTGGCATCAATGACCAGTTTCTTCCAAACTAACCCACTATTTCGTAAAGTTGATCCATTGCCCACTATCCAAAGGCAATACCTATAAAAAGAAAGCAATAATGCCTTTATTTACAACACCGTGAACAATCAACTAGACTCAAACATGGTATTTTTTGGCACTTGAGATGACTGTGAGATGACTGTAACCAATAATAGTAAGCAGCATAGAAGAACCACACCAAAACTGAGTTCAGAAACAAGCAACTGCTCAAGAGTTTCATATATCTCCAAACCTACATATATCTAGACCATGACAGACCCAAACCAAAACACTTCCAAAAACAATAGACAAAGAACAAACTACAAAAACAAACTATAAAGAATAAAATTCTAAACAAATTCAACTTCATTAATAAAATAAAATTCACAAATAAACTAAAATTAGGAACAATTCTAACCTTGAATTCAGTAGATTCCATCATCCTTCTTTCATTGAATTTGTCATATCTACTTTTTCTTCTTCTTCTTTTCTTTCTTTGATATGTGAACCTGCATTTGATAAGAACAAATAACATGAATAAAATGTCATATTGAAAATTTCATAATTAATTATTTACTCACTTCCTCGGATGAATGATGGCAGTTAAACGATGAGGTGTATGCATGGGATTGTTGTTATAAATGCACATGTGTAGCAGCTGGTGCAACAGGCCCACCCATGGCCTATTAAAAGGCCATCCTTCCCCCTAAAAAGTTTCTAGAAATTCAAAGGTAAATACTAATCAAATGTTTTGAATGGTAAAAGTTCATAGAGTGCTAAGACTTTTTTGAAAATTGGTATTGCCATTCCTTGTAGGTTTCATAAGCAAACAGCTGGACTGCACTATAAGGTATGATGCATATCACCAGAAATTGGAAAAGGAAATGTTTAGTAAGTGCAACTTGACAAAAACCTTGTATAGAATTTGGTAAAAATACTGTGAAAATACTATTAGAAAAAAAAGCTTATCTATGGGAAAGTGAAAAGCAAAGGATGCAAAGGACCTGTGGAAGGTTGCCTTTCCAATACCCTTTAATCCCTTCTTGCTTCCCTAACAATGTCAAAGCCTACAATTCATGTCCAGGTAGGCACCATCACTAAATATGAAAAAGTATCACACGGTAGGAATGCTTCTAGAACAGGCAAGTACAATACGAATCGATATTGAAATGACCTCAGCAATTCAAGGCAGGTAGATATAAGCAATCAGTTTATCAGATACTATAGAAGCTAAGAAGAACCAGGACTAAATTCTTTACTGAAAGCACAATAATAGTGTATTAGATAAATATTAGAATTGAAATGTTGATAAATTTTAGAATTCATAATTCTATTATGTTGAGAGAAGAAGCAAACCTGATTGTATATATCATCAACTATGTAAATTCTATTTGAAGGCAAATACAACATAGCACTGGGTGTGTGAGATTATTCAATCATGTGTTTGATTTGATTATTATTATTATTAGTTTACATAGTGAAACAATATTCAAGCACACAGAGCTGGCTATCCATGTGTATTTCCATAAACCTCAAAAATCTTTTAGGTTTGTCTTGTCACCATTATGTAATAAAAATAAAATCTAAATTGTGTCGCCTTTTCTTTCTATATACGCCACAGTTTGAGCCCCTATATATGGCCGCTTTTTCATCTATAGAATTTATACTTATCAAAAAAAAAAAAAAAAGAATCTAAATTGTTCCACCTTACAATGATCTGAAAATAAGACTCAAGCCCAAAGCATTCAACAACGAAAATTATCATCTAAACTAACTTAGCATGAATCGTCCAACTCGCAAAATGACACCCAAAAAGAGAAGGGGAAAGAAAAATAGAGAGATGAAAGCTAAGGAAGGAATCTCTCTATTTAAGCACTGATAAAAGATCATATGACCAAAGTACTTGCAGTACCAACTGAATGATCATATGCTCTTGGAGTAGAAATAGAAAACATTAAACTCAATAATCATTTATCAAACTCCTTTATAAGGGATTATGTGAATCACAGACTGAAAAGAGGAGAGTAGTTAAACCATTAAGGTGATTGAGTCCTAATTTCATACTTGTAGTCTATGCATTGTTGGTGAATGATCAGCGTGCATATAAAAGACACACGGAAATCACATGTGTCCACTGGTAATTATGAAATCCAACATAAAAAAATAAAATAAAATAAAATAAAAAAAGTGTTCATTACAAAGAAAAAAAATCATAGCAGCCATGGGATGGAAATTTTCATGTCCATTCCTCTATTTTCTAAACAACCAAACAGAAAAGATTCAAAATCATGAATCGTAAAACCCACACTACAAAATTAACAGGACAAACAATTAATCAGTTTCCAAAAAAAAAAAAAAGTTCTACTGTTTCTCAATCAGAATGATGAAATGGGGATGCCCAAATCTGCTCTTAAATATTCCATAATGAACAATGTTTCATGCTAATCCATCAAAGATGAAGATTCTCTAATGAAGATTCTAATGAAAATTATAAGCGCAAAAAATATAGACCAAGCACACTTGCCAAACAGATAATCAATTGCAAACATCTAAATACTCTCATGCATTGTCACTCTCAGATCCTGAGACCATCTATAGTATGAGCTATCTGATCCCAATCTATCTTACAAATTAATTACCACCCCCTCTCAAAAGTAATGAAAAACAAACAAATCTACAAAATCTTAAATTAGAGAGTTAACTGATTTAAAAAACAAATAAAGAAAAACAAACAAAACTACCAAAGAATTAATTGCTTTGAAAAATGTACCTGAGATGAAGAGCAACAGAGATCGATCTAGTTCAACGATCTGATCTGATCTAATATGAGAATTAAAAAATTAGAGTTAATCGGCAGATTTGACAGTGAGAAAGTAGAGCAACAAAGATCGATCTGGTTCAAGAATGATATCGATTTTGGATTTGCTATTTGATGAAAAACATATCGAGTTTGAGTTCGAGTTCGATGAAGAACAGCTAGAGCAAAGCCCTCGAGCGACAGATCGATGAAGAACAGCTAAAGAGTTCGATGAATATACAATGTAAAATCTGCAATCGAACGAACGAGAAAGTGAGATCAAATCGAGATGGGATTATTGTTTGAAATTAGCGAGAGAGCTTCAAATCGAGGGCTTTGGAAGAGAGAGAGAGAGAGAGAGAGAGAGAGAGACTGAGCTGTGGAAGAGACACAGAGATAGTGAGAGATAGAGAAAGTGAGAGACGGAGTATGGACAGTGTCAATATACACATCCAATACGACGCTGTTTAACTATGATCAAAGACAACGCTTTGAAAACATTGTGTTTAATTCATCTATAATGGTGTTTCTCTAAACGCCATAAAAAAAAACGTTGCAGTAGGCCATTTTTCCTGTAGTGGGAGTGACGGAGATATAGAAAGTAAAATAGATGCATCTAAACAGAGAGATTTATATCTCTTGGTTCAGTTTTATTTTTTTATTGATTTGAAGCATTTGGTGACGGAATTTAGTTTTCCTCTCTAACAATAATATATTTGGAGACGAAATTATTTCTTCTCTAAAATTTTTTATAATTGTGACGAAAAATTTTGTCTCCAAAATGGTGCCAAATCTTCCGTCAAATTTTTCAAGGGTAGGAAATTATTTTGTGACGAAAAATAATATTAGAGACGAATAAAATTTTCGTCACCTATTGTTTTATTTAATTTTAAGCATTTGGTGACGAAATTTGGTTTTCATCTCTAAAAATAGTACAATTGGAGACGAAATCTTATTTTCATCACTAAAACATGTATATTGGAGATGAAATATTTTTTCGTCATGCGTTTTCGTCACCATAGACCTTTTTTGTTGTAGTGTCGGCTTTGGGATCATCCAGGACGGGGCCGAATACAATATTTATCCTGATTATCCTCAGACCTGTTATTCGGCTTTCTTGCATGTACATCAACATTATCCGGCGCCCACAGTTGTTATTGCATGAGTTATGTGATGGTTAGTACTTAAGTTGCTAGGAGTTTATAAAAATAAAATAAGAATTTTATTTCTTAATATTCTTACTAATTCATTTGATTTATCTGTTATTTGTTTTCTTTTGTAATTAACTTTCTCTACAAGATTACCTAAACGCAAAAGCAGGATACACTACAAGAAAAGTGGGTATAAAACATGAAACTTTTTGCGACGGCGTGTACACCGTCGCAAAAAGTGGTCTTTTGTGACGGCATATGAAGCCATCTCAAATAAATGTTTTCTGCGATGGCAGTTTCCCCGTCGCTAATAAGCACGCAAAAAAAAGTCACTTAAATACGGAAGTATTTGCGACGGCACTGTGTACCGTCACAAAAATATTTTTTTTGACACGGGTGAAATTTACCGTCGCAAATAGTGGACATTTGTGACGGGAATTCTCTGTCGCAAAAAAAACCCTTATTAAAATGGCGTCGTTTTAATAAATGGATTTGATCATTTGTGACGGTTTTTCCATGCCGTCGCAAATAGTACTAAAAAATTTCATCTCCCTCCTTCAGCTGAAATGGCGCTCTATCGAATTCCCCAAAATCCCCAAAATCCCTAACACCTTTCTCCTTCAAAACCCCCAAAATCCCTAACACGATTCTCCCTCAAAACCCCCAAAATCCCTAAATTCCCAAAATCCCTAAATCGAGTTCGTGTATCACAATCATAGAGACGAGTTCAAGTTCCCAAAGCGACGACGATCTCTCTCTCTCTCTCTCGACGAGCGACGATGACGACGGCGACGGCTAGCGGTGTTCGAGTTCACCGACGATCACAACGACAACGGCGAGTGTTCACCGACGATCTCTCTCTCGATGAGCGACGACGGCTAGCGGTGGTGCGGCGACAGCGTATTACGACCTCTCTCTCTCGCGCGCGAGCTCAATCAGTATGCTCTCTCTCTCTCTCTCTCTCACACACACACACACACACACACTGATATATTGTGGGAATGATTTTGTTTATTTCCGTGAGTTTTGTCAACAAGCAAACACTGATCCGATCATACTTCGAATGAACAAAACACAACGCAACGCAACACAACGCAACGCAACACAACACAACCTCTTTTTCTTTTCTTTTTTTGGGTTCTGGAAAGATGGGATGACAATTATGGTTGGTGGTGATACTGTGTATGGGTGTCTTGGTTTCATCGTCGTTAGGTATTGTTCAATCGGACGAGCTCCTGGTGGACGACAAAGAGTGCGGACTCGAAAGGGGCCGATCTCCCCCTGATCTCCTCACTAGTACTAGTCCATCTGCATCTGCTGTTCCAATAAGTAGTAGGAGGAGGAGGTCTTCGGATCCCGATTCCGACTCCAAGGTCCAGTTCTCCCTTGAGCACGCCTTCGGTGACTCCCACTTCTCCCTCGCCGGCACCTTCACCGCTCGCCTCAAGACCTCTTCTCATGGTTCCCAAGTTCTTTTTCTTTTTCTTCTTCTTCTTTCTCCCGCCCTCCCTCCCTCCCTCCCTGTTTGCTTGTTGACAAAACTCACGGAAACAAACAAACTTGTATATATTCGAATTCATTATCTCATGCTTTTGCTGTATTACTTGTATTGTGGGAATGATTTTAGAGATTGATTTTGCTCTCTTCTGTTCTCTGTGTGTACTACTACTACTAGTAGTCTGTTTGGTTGCTGCCAAAATTAAGGGAAAATAAATAGGAACCAAACAAACTTGGAAATATTATATTTTGTTTTTGGATTTGGTTCTTGAGATGAGTTTTTTATTTTTATTTATTACATCTTGGATTGATTTTAGTTTTATTGTTTTTAGTTTGCTGATGGAAACTGAGAGAGACAGAGAAATTTGGAATATTAGTTTCAGTAACTATGAGGGTTACTTACAGTCAAAACTACTGAGCAAAACAAAAGGAATCTAAATTCTCAATCTTATGTATCATGTTGCATTGCTTATTCAAACTTTAGGAAAATAAAATTCATGAAAGCAACCCGAACTAGTTGTCGTCTAATTACTCTTACCTCAACTTTAGTTTTTATTTTTCAAATTGTCTTCTATTCGGTTAACACAATGGCACATCATGCCTTTTAATTCCTGGTTTTAAATTTTTATCCTTGGGACATCACATCTTGGAATATTTAAATATATGTATATATTTGGTCTTCAAATGCTATATATAATTCTTAGTTACGCAACGACATAATTCATCAGCATAAATCTTTTCAGAAAACAAGTTCTACACTTTTTTGGCAATTTTATTTCCTTGGAAATTTACCTGCCTTATCTTTCTTATTTACTTTTTATTTATTAAGCATGCTTGAGTGTTTCAATTATATTCCTTATGTTAGTTTAATGTTATAAGTTACTTGTAACAGACTCTCACCAAACTTCACTTTTCAAGGAAGGCTTTTACTGAAACAGACACGGAAAAGTTCAAGGTAATTCACTCTCCACATTTATCTGGTTTCAATATTTTTATTTTTGTTGTGTGTTTGGTTAGAGAGTAAGATAATTGGAGAAATTTTAAAATAAGAGGAAAAAGAAGGAATTAGAAAGTACATTTATATTTCTTCTTGTCCAATTGAAAAAAGGAGTGCATAGAAAATTTAAGGAAGGAAAACAACTACATCTTATTTAAGCAATTGTAACTTGTTCTTGATTTGTTGTACCAAATAATTTTCTTCCCAAATTTTGTCCCATTTGTGGCAAGTGTAGGACAAAAGTTTTTTATAAATCATTCACTTTATTTTCTTCTTGAATGTCACAGTGAAATCAAGGAAACTAAGTATTTTCCCTTCATAAAAGTCTATGGTTCTATTCCTTTTTCCCTCCATCAAAGTTATTTATTTACTTTTTAAATGAGCAACTGAGCATTGTGTAATGTTGATGCAATGATCTTGCAGAAGCTATTGGAAGGTGATGACTTCTACAGGATAAGAGTGCCATCCAATGTATTGAGCCCTCCTGGAAGGGAGTATATTATTTCGTCAGTGAAATGGCAAGTCTTCTATAAACCATGTTGAATGCATTAGTGTATATACATATGTATTTGCTATTTGGTTTTTGCTTTTGGCTATGGAAGTTTAGAAAAATTAAGTTAGTAGCTTGATGGCTTATGTTCTAAAATGTAATTTCACTAAAGATAAGTAGAGAAATCAAACTTTTTATCCAATTAGTTGAATCATCATATTTGTTTTTATTTTTGGGTTAATTAAAAGGACACCTCCCTCAACTTATCATTGACTATCACTTAACTCACTCAACTATAACATTGTATTACTTTCACCCCTACCAAAAAGGGAGTGGAAGGGCTATTTGTACGGGTAATTTATAGTTGAAGGGTCCAAATGTACAAGTTTATAGTTATGGGGGTTAAGTAATATTCAACATTAATGGTTAGTAATCATAATGACACTTTTGTCTTTATGATTCAACCCCTCTCTCTCTCTCTCTCTCTCTCTCTCTCTCTCTCTCTCTTTATATATATATATATATGCAACAAATAATGGATTTCAACTATAGTGATTTTTCTATTTTTTCTTCTATCTACATATGGTAAGTAGCTGACCGTCGTTTTTCTTTAACACCAGAGATGCCTTCTGCGGGATAGTCTGGATGAGCATTTTGTTATACATATGGTAAGTGATCAATTGATGTCTTGATATCTTGTGTTCTTATGAGAATGATGATCGATCTTTGCTCTCAGCACCAAGCTATCATTTTGATGACCTTTAGAATGAGAAGTTGATGGTTAGACAGGAATAAAGAGAAGAGAACATGAGAAAGCTTTAGCAATTGCACCTAGATTCTTTAAGTATTTCTCCTGAGGAAGGATGCATCACACATCCTCAAGTAATATGCTTTGAAAAATTTCTACAATAATATTATGGTTTTTCACATAATTTTATGGTTAACTCGAATTATGAAATATGTTTGCTAGGGGAATCTTTGACCACACATATCAGACACTCATCTCATGACATATCCTGTAGCCTTACCCAAGTGTTGAGTGCCCTACGTGGGTACATATATTTAGAAGAATCCATGTAACATTGCCTAAGTCGTAGCTTTGTACCTCAGATCAATTGAGCTAGATAAGTTGGGGAAGTTTGTTGGAGGTTGATCCCCTTGAGCTATAAGAAAATACAGGGTTTCACAGCCCGATGAAGAAGAAAACAATGAGTTTGGGTCTGGGTCTGCAGTTTCTATTTACCATCTCTCTCTCTCTCTCTCATCCATTCCTTCTACTTCTATTCAATGCATTTGTTATAAAAAAAAATGCAGAGCTAGATAACATGTCTTCTTTTGATCTCTCTTTAAGCTTCTGCAATTAGAACTCCTGCAACAGAAAAGAAACTGACAATTTATGATAAGCCCGAGTGTTTAGAATCTTGTGCTTTTCTGGGTTGAATTTGGCTAACTGGGCCTGGGCTGCCTTACTAGGGCTGTTGTCTTGGTCCTGATAGCTCATTAGTTTAAACTTGTTCTTATAAAGTATGTTGTCTAAACAATTCTTAAAGTTGAAATGATTATTGCTTTTAGTTTTTCATGTGATTCCAAAGTATTGTAGCATGACACAACGTTTTAATTTTGTTATGGATTCAATTATTTTAAATATGTGAAACAGGAAATTCGTAATCTTTCAGCTCAAATGCTTCTGTTAACATTTGTAGTTTTGTTCAGTTGAAAACAATTGGATAAAATGTGACCGTTAACTCAACAATGATGACAGACAAAAGTAGACCTAGGTTTCGACTCAATTCTCTTTCTTAGGTTCAACCTTGGATGGAGGAGCTGTAGGTTGACTAGTTGAGGGACTAGAGACCTCACCCTTGGTTTAACAAAAACAGTCTGGAATTGTTTTCCAATTAAGTGCTCATATCCTAAACCACTCATGTCAAAGGGATGCTTTCTTGTGCCTATAAGATGGTTAATTGACTCAGTCTCACTTGTCATTTTTACTACAGACACCTTAGACACTCAATTCTTGTTCCAATTCAACTATCCCACTGATCTGCGATTTATTGCCTCTATTTTAACCTGCAAAGTGGTCATTCAACTCACACACTGTCTTAAAGTACAGCGAGCAGGCACCAAGGTAAATACCTCATGCATTGCCTTAATCTTTCCATTTTTTAAAATAAAAGTTTTATGAAGGATTTGATTAAATTTGTATTGGACCTCAGAGGTTAAGCTTTTAGAAATCAACTTTTGATTTTGAGAGAAGTATATGTGACTGTGAATCACTCTAATGAATTTGGTGTTCTCCTTGTATAATATGTGACATTGTAATCCACCTGCATGTTCAAAATATCCACAGCCCACTATATCCGATGAACTTGTAATCCTACTGCATTTTCATCTAATGCCCAACTACATTTCTCATTTGACCATGAAGAAAATCATCATATTTTGTCTTTCCATTTGCATTTGCAAGTTAGTTAATACAATTCTTGAAACAGAACTCCAGCATTTGCAGAAGAGATACTTGGTGGTGAGAATGGAGAGGGTGAAGGTTTAAAGCCACCAGAAAGGTCCTTTTTGGCTAAATATGTAAGTATTTAATGAAGTTGAATCTATTACATTCTTTGAATGCATATGAAGACAATCATATTATTGTCTGTTCTTTTAGGAAATACTTATTTATTCTATAGTAGCACCTCATGTTATTATTTGGGAGACTGCAATTTGTGTTTAATGAGCATCCAGAGAGCCCAGCTGTCACCAAGAATTACATGTTATTGATGATCTTTGTTCGATCTCTCTCTCTCTCTCTCTCTCTCTCTCTCTCTCTCTCTAAAGAATTTTTGGAATCATTTGTCATGATATTTTTACAGGTGTTAAAAAGTTCAACTGTAATGTTAGAGTATTTTGACTTCTTGGTGACTTCGAGGCGTCAACACAACTAGTTCCATAAGAAATTTGAATTCGAGGTGTTGACACCCCAAAATCATCAAATGGCATCGGTTTAGCACGAAACTTGGTACACATGACCGCCTACGCACAAGAGATTTGTGGGAGAAGACGGGACTCCAATTAGGTTCCCAATTTGGAAATTAGAGCCGGATTTCACTCTAGGCAAACTAGTTCCTTAAGAAACTTGAATTCGAGGTGTTGACTCCCTAAAATCACCAAACGGGGTCGGATTAACACGAAACTTGGCACACACGACCACCTAGGCACAAGAGACTTGTGGGAGAAGACAGGACTCCAATCGGGTTCCCGATTTGGGAGTTAGAGCCGGATTTCACTCTAGGCAAACTAGTTCCTTAAGAAACTTGAAGTCGAGGTGTTGACTCTCCAAAATCACCAAACGGGGTCGGATTAGCACGAAACTTGGCACACACGACCGCCTAGGCACGAGAGACTTGTGGGAGAAGACGGGACTCCAATCGGGTTCCCGGTTTGGGAGTTAGAGCCAGATTTCGGTCTAGGCAAACTAGTTCCTTAAGAAACTTGAATTCGAGGTGTTAACGCCCCAAAATCACCAAACGGCGTCGGTTTAGAACAAAACTTGGCACACACGACCGCCTAGGCATGAGAGACTTGTGGGAGAAGACGGGACTCCAATCGGGTTCCCAATTTGGGAGTTAGAGCCGAATTTCACTCTAGGCAAACTAGTTCCTTAGGAAACTTAAATTCGAGGTGTTAACTCCCCAAAATCACCAAACGGGGTCGGATTAGCACGAAACTTGGCACACACGACCGCTTAGGCACGAGAGACTTATGAGAGAAGACGAGACTCCAATCGGGTTCCCGGTTTGAGAGTTAGAGTCAGATTTCACTCTAGGCAAACTAGTTGCTTAAGAAACTTGTTGACGCCCCAAAATCACCAAACGGGGTCGGATTAGCACGAAACTTGGCACACATGACCGCCTAGGCACGAGAGACTTGTGGGAGAAGTCAGGACTCTAATCGGATTCCCAGTTTGGGAGTTAGAGCCGGATTTCGGTCTAGGCAAACTAGTTCCTTAAGAAACTTGAATTCGAGGTGTTCATGCCCCAAAATACCAAACGGCGTCGGTTTAGTACGAAACTTGACACACATGACTGCCTAGGCACGAGAGACTTGTGGGAGAAGACGGGACTCCAATTGGGTTCCCGGTTTGGGAGTTAGAGCCAGATTTCACTCTAGGCAAACTAGTTTCTTAAGAAACTTGAATTCGAGGTGTTGACACCCCAAAATCACCAAACGACGTCGGATTAGCACGAAACTTGGCACACACGACCGCCTAGGCACGAGAGACTTGTGGGAGAAGACGGGACTCCAATCGGGTTCCCGGTTTGGGAGTTAGAGCCAGATTTCGGTCTTGGCAAAGTAGTTCTTTAAGAAATTTGAATTCGAGGTGTTGACGCCCCAAAATCACCAAACGGCGTAGGTTTAGTACGAAACTTGGCACACACGACCACCTAGGCACGAGAGACTTGTGGGAGAAGACGGGACTCCAATCGGGTTCCCGATTTAGGAGTTAGAGTTGGATTTCTGTCTAGCCAAAATTGTTTACTTAGTTATCTTTGTAGTTATATAGTAGTTAATTTTTTTATGTTTTTTTTTGTAATTAAAATATTAACACATAATTATATTGTCATTAATTATTTTTATTTTTTGTTTACAGATATTTCCTGAGTAGCAGTTTGCTTCCTGTGGAATGCAGGCGGGAGTCAGATTGCGACTAACTTTTGTTTTTGTTACCTACGGAAGAATCATGAGGAAAACTTTTATTTTTGATTTATGTTATTTTGATTTGTGAACAACATTATGTATTTAAACATTGTACATGTATTATGCAACATTATGTAGTGGGATAATTTTGCTGGTGTGTTGTTATGAATGGAAGAATATTTTTATTATGGATGAATTGTTGTTTTTATACTGGAATTTTTTTATTATTATATAATTATCGATTTCTTTTTTAGTTATTTTTCATTTAATACAAGTAATTTTCATATTTTTAATATATATTTTTTTATTTTTTTATTTTTTTTTGCGATGTCAGCTTTGCCTTCGCAAAAGATATTGCCAATAGTTAGAAAAAACCTTTCGCGATAGTCTTGTTTGTCGTCGCAAATAATATCTTAGCGACGCGTGTCTATGCTATCTCAATAACTTTTAGCGACGGCAAGTACCCCAATCGCAAATAACACTTTTAGCGACAGTATTTTTTGCCGTCGCAAATACCACTTTTAACGACAGCAACACAGTGCCGTCTCAAAAAATCCCAGATTTTTACACATTATTCCTACGGCATAATTCCGTTGCAAAAAAGGCAACTTACCGTCGCAAAAAAAAAGTGACGACACTTTGCCGTCGCAAAAAACTTTTAGCAACACTCTTTGTTGTGACCCCCCTTTTGCCGTTGCTAAAAGTCAGTTGCCGTCGCAAAAAAGTTTTTGAGACGGCGTTTTGAGTATTTGCAACGGCAATTTGCCGTCGCAAAAAGTCAATTTTTTTGTAGTAATATATAATACAAACAAATAAAATAAATTGAAACTAGTAAATTAGACTACTAATTTTTTATTTGAATAGGATTCCCTTTCCATGGAATAAAGAATAATATTGGACCTTCGGAATGTTAGTGAATTTAATTAGTTCAGTTTGATTTCGGATTTATTCTGTATGTTGTTTTAAAAGATTAGTAACAATTTTGATTTGATTTGATTTGATTAATTAAATTCGAGGAAAAACTAATAGCTGGATTTGAGAATTTCAAGAGATTCGGTTAGTCAAGAGGTTTTCGACGGCATAAAGTATCTCCAAACTGGAGAAAATTTAGTAAAATAGTGGTTTTATTTCTGTGATTGCTTATGATTATGTTGCATTATCGCATAGTGGTATAGCTTGGAGTTGTAATGATATTAACTCTTATTCATTCTATTTATTTTTTATTGTATCAATTGTAAGTTCTTTCATGTCTTGATGTGTAATCAATGAAATTACTCCAGAATATTTTTTATATTTATGGAATGATAAGTGGAAAGTTAACTCTATTATTTTATATATTTGCTCATAGTTACATGGTTGGATTGCCAACATTATGACCATAATATTCCTATATGTATAATTGATTTATAGCCATGCAACTCATGACATTATTGTAACTGCAATGCATCTATAGCCTTTGAATTATACATTGCAAGTTATAGCTAAAATTACTTGTGCAATATTCACTTTATTGGTTCATTAATTAATCTTGTATCCAAGTGTGTATATGAACAATGAACATGGAGATTAGTGAAAATGAAGATAGAGTTTTGTAATGTGTTTTATACAAAGATAAGTATTACAAGTGGATGTTGTACTCTAAGTTTGATATGAAAGATATAGGCCTTGCAGATGTGATTATGGGTATTAAGATTACTCGAACATCTGGTAGAATTGTACTTTCTCAGTCTCATTATGTTGATAAGATACTTGGAAAATTTAGTAAATCAAATACAAGTGTGTCGAGGACATTGGTAGATTTGAGTCTACATTTAGCCGAGAATAATGGTGAAAGTGTATTTTAACTAGAATATTCTTGGGTCATTAGAAATTTAAAGTATTTGATGAGTTATACAAGGGCAGGTATAGCCTACTCAGTTAACAAGCTTAGTAGACACAAGAGTAATCCTAACGCTATTCATTGGAATGACATTATGTGGGTGTTGGATTATTTACACTACAGCCGGGATTTTAGGTTGCATAAGACTTTGATATCTAGTTGTACTAAAAGGGTACAAAGGCGCCTACTGGATATTTAATACAAGGACTACGAATCCATTAGTGGATATGTTTTGCTAAAAAATCATTTTTTTCTAACAATTTTCGTGTCACAATTAACGCCCCCGTCCATTTCCGTCTACTAATGTCGTCGCGCGTCAACCACGTGTCATGCTGACGTCATCCACATGTCAATCTCTACCCTAAAAAATTAATCAAAAATTGTCACTTTGGAGATTCAAACTTAATACCTAGTGCTTAGCAAGCACATTAAGGCTTCGTTTGGGACATGGGTTGACTTTTTGACTTTTTAAAAGTCATGTTTTGGATAGTCTTTTTAACTTTTTTTGACTTTTATGGAAAAAAAAAAAATGAAATGATTATGGTTTAGATGTGACATTTTGTCTTATTAATTTTTTAGCCTATTTTGTCTTTTTATAACTATTTTAGCCAAAAGCCTCAAACTTCTTCATGCCAAACGAAGGCTAACTACTCTATCATAGAAATTCTTGTGATAAATAAACAAACTATTTAAACTTGGTCTCCTCCTCTGTTGTGTAAATATCTTTATTTTTCATCTCCATTTAATTGTTAACGTTTCTAATTTAAATTCACATTTTAACAGGTGAATCCTATGGTTTTAATTGTATAAAAATGATAATTTTTTATATTTTTTTATTTCTTTCACCAAATTATTTTTTAAATTTCTAAAACAAAAATCAAACCAAACCAAACATTGCATCTTGTCAACATTGTTGACAACTAACAACATGAATTTGACATAATCATTAAAAAACAAAAAATGCTTTGTAACTCGAAAATGGAGGGATTTGAATGACCCAAATTGGTGTTTACCGAACGACTGGGTAAAACACTTGTCTATTATGGTTGTTACCTTGTCGATCGCGGTTGTTAGCCTTTTTGCCGGACGACCGGCCGGACGATAAAAAAGATCAATTTCGAGCCATTCGGGTCAAGTTTAAATTCGAGTTCCGCAACAGTGTTGTTAAAAAAATTCACAGCACTAATCTAAGATAAGAGATATTGATTAATTTGAAATCTAAGAGAATGTGAACCATATATTTACATGGACATTGGTTTTTTTGGGAGGGAGAGCGAGTTGTTTCCATAAGATAAATGCCTCTTTTGGTAATGAGGTTAAAAGCAATTTTTTTGATTTTTTAACTTTTTCAGATCCTATTGCCTCTTTATTTTTTCACATATTTTTTTTAAAAAAAAAAAGTTAAAAAAATCAACTTTTAACCTACTTCCTAAAATAAGTCAAATTGTCATTCAACCAACTACAATTTAAACAATTAAACCCATAGGATTCACATATTAAAATGTGAATTTAAATTGGAAATGTTAACAATTAAATGGAGATGAAATACAAAAGAATTTAAATAGTTTAAATAATTTGCTTCAGAACTATTTATTTATTAGAAAAGAACTGCTATGGCAGAGCGGGTAAGAGGTGCCTGTTAAGCACTTGGTCTTGAATCTCTAATGCCCGTTTGTTTGCAGAGGTAGAATGGAGGGGATTCATAGTAAGGGGATTAAGTAAAATTATATTTGTTTTAATGATAGTTGTTAGTGTAGGGATTGTTAAATTATTTTTATATAAAATAAATATAAAACAATAAAACAAATAAAAAATACAAAAAAATTAAACATTAATGTTTTAAAAAAAAATGCCCAGCATGTAAAAAATAAAATAAAAATTAAAAATTTCTAGTCCGACGGACTATTTTTCTAATACCAAGTCTTGGAGGCCCATCCGAATCCCCTTGAGGAAACCCATCCGAATTCGAAACTCACTATCAATCCCCACCCCATCTCTCAAAACAAATATAATGTTAATAGGTCTCACCTCACTATCAATCACAATCTTCACTTCAACTCTCCAAACAAACAAGTAACAATTTCAGACTATTTTTCCAGGCATTAGAGTCTGATGACGTCAGCATGACATAAGGCTGATGTGTGGACGATGCCAGCATGACATAGGGCTGATGCATGACGACGTCAGCCGACGGAGATGGATGGGGGTGTTAAGTGTAATGCGGAACTAACCTCCGAATTTTAATTGTTAAAATTGAAATCCTTAGATTTAAATTAAAAAATACATAATTTTATAATTTTTTTTGTAATTTAATAATAATATTAATAATAAATAATATAATTATTTTATTCATTTTAATCAAAAATTAAAAAAGAAAGCCACTTGAAAAATCAAATAAATAACATAAAATATTTATTAAAAAAATATTTATCAAATACATTTTTTAAAAACATAAATAAATAATAAAAAAATCAAACAAACTAAACCTTCGTTTGAAAAGAACTAATTTAGCCTAATTTTTTTACTACTTTAGTTTGGCTAAATTAGTTTTGTTTGAGAAGAATTTTTAATTTTTTTTATTTAGATGTAATAATTATGAAGAAAAAAATAAAATAATTATAATTTAGATGTGACACTTTATCTTATTAATTAAATTAATTTATTTTATCTTTTGGTGTTTATTTAAGGAGTTATTTGAGATGATCTAAATAAATATATTTTTATTTTATCTTTTGGTGTTTATTTAAGGAGTTATTTAAGATGATGTAAATAAATATATTTTTGACTTTTTATTAAAAATATATATATATAAAAAAATAGAAAAATAATCAGCTTGTTTGATTTTAATTTTCAGAAAATAATTTTTAGAAAATTCTACTTTTTTTATTTTTCGTATTTTAATATTTTCAATGAATTTTTTTAATATTTAAGTAATTTTTTTTAAAAAAAATTTAGACACATCTAATATAAATACACTTAAAAAGTATAATATTTGTGAAAAAATCTTTAAAAAATTCACCAAATACCAAAAAAGACCAAAAAAAAATAAAAATTTAGTACATTTTTTGTATTTTTGTGTACTTTATTAATTTTTTAAAATATTTTTTTACAAATATTTTACTATTTTGATATATTTAAGTAATATGCATTTAAAAAAATTAAAAAAATTCTTAAAATTGAAAAAATATTCACTAAAAATACAAAAAATACAAAAAATAAAAAATTTAATTTTTAAAAATTAAATTAAAAAAATTAAAACTAAACACACTTAAATATAATCCAAATAAATATACTAATTTAATTTATGTAAAATAATACCTAGACATTTAAAATTCTTCCGAAACAAGCTCTAACTGACTAGCATCACATTCACATGGAAATTCGGTGAAACAGAGATTTTAAGCAGGCATGCTTTCCCTATTGATTAACAAATCGTACCTTCCACGTGAATTCTTCCAAAGTTGGTCAACCTCAAGTGCCACGTATCCATCACATACATATTGAACTCCAATTACGTGGCATTCATTCATTGGTCCACCGTTCACTCACATTTACGAAACCCCCCCACACTCTATAACAGCTCTTCACTACCTCTCTCTCTACACTCCACAGAGCTCGACCCTCTTCAATGGCGTCTCTTCGCTCCTCTGCTCTAATTCTAGGGCTTTCTCTAGCATTTTCGCTAGTCTCACCGTCACAGTCACTGACCTGTACGTCACAGAAGTTCACGAACAACAAGCTCTACGATCACTGCACCGATTTATCGCAATTGAGCTCGTACCTCCACTGGACCTACGATTCCTCCTCGTCTTCCCTCTCCATCGCCTTCGTGGCGGCTCCGTCGAAGTCCGGCGGCTGGATTGCGTGGGCCATAAACCCTACCGGCGCCGGAATGATCGGCGCACAGGCTCTGATCGCGTTCAAGGACTCGAACGGTTCGATGATCGTGAATACCTACAATATAAGCTCGTACAAGTCGATTGTGCAAGAGAAGCTTTCGTTTGATGTGATGGATATGAGTGCTGAGTACTCGGACGGGACGATCAGGATCTTCGCGACGGTGGCGCTTCCGGATACGGCAGCGACGGCGGTGAACCAGGTGTGGCAGGTGGGGCCGTCGGTGACGAATGGTTTTCCGGACAAGCATGAGTTTCAACCGGCGAATTTGAACTCCAAAGGAACCCTAGATTTGTTGAAGGGACAGAGCAATGTTGTTTCGGGAGGCGACTCGAGGATTAAGAAGAAAAATGTACGTTTCTTCCCTCTAATATACCAACATTTCAGAGTATAGACTAGTTTTTTGAAATTTTGAAACCCTCGTAAAAAAGTTAATCTGTTCTTTTAGAGTAACACTTGAAATCATGAAAAAATAATAAAACTCTATACACTAATCAAAGATGAAATTTTTTTTCATGATGCTCAGAATTACTCTTTTGTCAAACTGAATTGAATGATTGATTTAACTGTAGAACACGTTTGTAATGCCTTTTCTGTGTTCGATATATTTTTCAAACAATTTATTGGGTGGTAATTGAAATTGATTATTGGTATTGTGTTAGATTCATGGAATTTTGAATGCTGTGAGTTGGGGAATCATGTTTCCAATCGGAGCCATCATCGCTAGATACTTGAGAACTTTCCAGTCCGCGCATCCTGCATGGTTTTATCTTCATGTAATCTGCCAGTTGTGTGCATATATTATTGGGGTTGCTGGTTGGGGAACTGGACTTAAGCTCGGAAGTGAATCGAAGGGGTTTCAATATACTGATCATCGTAACATTGGGATTGCACTCTTCTGTCTTGCAACTGTGCAGGTAATTTTCATTTTTGTTATTAAAATTCTTGTAGAAGTTGCGAACCAAACCCGTTGTGTGTTCATTGTCATTCACGCTATCCTGTGTATAGTTGGTCATTTCCTTTATCCTCAAGCATCCATGTTCATTTCTCTTGAACCCCTGTACTGAAATTTAAATTTAAACTGATACACAATTAAATTTAAACTGATACACAATTAGAATGAGAAACTTATGTCAAATTTTGCAATGTTGTAGAAATGAATATAAAATTGCATAAAATTGAGATACCACCTAACTTTTGTGAAAATTTATATTATCTCATTCATGTACTCGAAGCATCTTTGAGAAGCTCATGTCAAATTTTGAAATGTTGTAGAAATGAAAAGAAAAAAAAAATTGCATAAAATTGAGATACCACCGAACTTTTGTTGAAATTTATATTCGTTTAAAAGAGAATCATTCATGTATTTGGCGCATCGTTGAGAAGCTTATGTCAATTTTAAAATGTTGTAGAAATGAATAAAAATTGCTTAAAATCGAAATAACTTTACTTTTGTTAAAATTTATATTCATTTAAAAGACACTCCATCATTCATGTGGTTGACACACCATTAGGTCCTATCATAGTTCAACAAGCAAGGGGATTTAACCTGATTTCTTGGGTTGGAACTTGGAATGCTTGTTGCTGGATATTATAATTTTCTCATTTCCTTCATCATTTTTACCTGATAGTACATTTGTATGAATGCTAGCTGCTTTTCAAATGTTCACCTTTTGATGTGTTCTCTCCGTTGTTTTTCATATAGATTTTTGCGTTGTTCCTAAGACCAAAGAAGGATCACAAGCTTCGGTTTTACTGGAACATCTACCATCTTGGTATTGGGTATGCCATACTCATCCTTGGCATCTTCAATGTGTTCAAGGGGCTAAACATGTTGAATCCTGCAAAGAAGTGGAAATCAGCTTACCTACTTGTAATCGTTGTGTTGGGCCTCATCGCAATATTGTTGGAAGCGATTACATGGGTCATAGTTTTAAGAAGGAAGTCTAGCAAGTCCACCAGGCCCTACAATGGATACAACAATGGCCAAGACAGGCAACAGCCCCTTGCCTCGTGAGAGTCATGACAGAGTCTTGGATTCTGTATCATCTTCCCTTCTTCCTTCGGCATTTCCAGATGTCACAATGTTTATTTTTATCTATAAGAGAGACGGACTTCTTTTTTTTTGTTCATCATTTGTATTATGTCTTGGTCATACTTCATACTTTGGGAATATCCTTTGTATATATACGGAGGGATTGATCGGTTCCTGATTTGTATTCCTTTGCCTCTTGTGATCTTTTTGAGATCCAAATTTTCTTCTTTGGATTTGTTTCGGTTCTTTTTAATTGCGGTTTGAGGTTGTTCAAATTATGGACCGTTTTGATAGGACTTATAAATCAATTTATTTAATTAACTTATTTGTTAATTAAAAAAATATATATTGTTTAAACAAATTTATAATTTATTTTAAGGGTAAATTATATCTTTTGAGATTTTCTTAAAATATGAATTATCCCGTGTGATTTTAGAAATTACAAATCTTTCTTTGTCAAATTTTTTCATTTAACAGAATTAATAAAAAAATAAAATTTCTTAATATTTTTTTATACAATAACAAAATTATCAGAATTATTAATTGAAATATATTTTTGAAATCATTAAAATTTGATAATTTATTTAATAATTTATCAATCAAATAGGTCATTTGTTATACAATTAAAAATTTGAAAGGACAAAATGTAATTTCTAAAATTATAAAGAGTAATTTATATTTTAAGTAAATTTTAGAGATGTATTTATAATTTATCCTTTATTTTAATTCTTTGGAGTTAATAATTTAAAAAAATTATAATTATAAAAATTAATTTATAGATGATATGAAATGAGCCCACCATAAGTTGCTTTAACATGTAAATATTTTTTACTTGAAGGAGAACCCATAAATATGAGTTTTGCATTAAAAGCATTTTTAACCCACTATTTAATGATTGTTAGTTAAAATGTCTAGTATGATTCTTTTTTTTTTAATTTCAGTGCACTAGGTATATGATTAGGCATTTTAGCTCAACTCACATTCACTAAACTACATGTAGTTAGCCTTCAAGGTTAAGCAAAATGTATTTAATCGTTAGGATCATTGTCCTTCATCTTTGTTGCTGATATGACATTCTATAAAGTTAATAATATTTGGATAAATAACTAAAATAAATAATATGATTGGAATTGAAACATGAAACAGTTGATAGGTAAAATAAAATATAAGAAATGATTTAAGGTAAGTTATCATGTCCTAACATAAATTTTTTTGGTTAAATAATTAGTTTGAAACACCACATATATATACTCTACTACTCTAAAATTATTAAGAAAAAAAAAAAAATGAGACTCCTACTAAATTGTCTTTCTTAATTTATTCACAATGATATGAAATGTTACGTGTTAATTTTTAATTTGTTATAAATTTAAATATAAATTTTTATATAATTAATTTTGTGACAAATCAAATCTTACAAGTAACATAACGTGCTTTTGTAATCACGAATTCACAATTATACTACTTAAATAATGGCCTTCAATATTCTCCTATTTAAATTGAGATAGAGTGCACCTCTTTGATGTTGCTCCCCACTACTTGATTGAACATTAATTATGGTTGATTTTGTTGCTATTCTTCCACAAAAATACTAGAGAATTTAAAAGTTTTATCAAAAGTTTTACTAAATGTTTCATATAGATGTGGAATTTATATGGTGTGGATCTCACACTTATGTGAGACATTTGATAAAATTTTTAAAATCTCTAATGCTGTGTTTAGTTAGGGGATTTGAGGAGGAATTTGAAAAGAAAAATGAAAAATATAGGTAAAATGTGAATAAAATATACCTACATTTTACATACTTTCACACACATTTTCTCTTTTCCTTTCTAAATTCCTTCTCAAATTCCCCAATCAAACACAGTGTAAAGTTACTCATTCTCCTAATATCCCTAATTTAACTTCTTTTGTGGGATCCCATTCCACTATGATGTGCTTTGATATCTTAAAAAAAAAATGTAAGTTTGGCCTTTACGAGGGCAGAGTTGTTGGCCAGCATTCTCATTCAGGCACACATGTTATTTTTCTTTTTCAATGAAGGCCACAAAACATGATCAAATGTTTCAAAAAAAGTAATCTTATAATTATTTACTTGTATGTTTTTATGCCAAAAATGTATTAAATTCACATGAATAAAAATAGATAAACTTATGATTTTATATTTAGTGATAAGAAAGTCAAATAAAAAATTTATTTATATATAACATTTTTGTACAAAAAATATTGCCAGCATAACAAATTGGAGGACTCTTTCCTCAAAAAAAAAAAAACAACAAAAAAAGAAGAAGAAGAAGAAGAAGAAGAAAAATGGGGGACTAGGCTTTTTTTTATTTATATATATATAATTTAAACATTTTGCTTTGGTAAGAACTAATCTCTTTAGGAGTTTACTGTTAAGCAATCATTAAAAAAATATTATAATGAGGTTAAGAGGGAATTAGGCTTATTTTGGAAGTAAGTTAAAAGCTAACTTTTTAAATTTTTTTGAAAAAATAGAAAAGTGATATGATAAAAAAAAAAAAAGTTAAAAAAATACTCCCTCCGTCCCAAAATATTAGTCCCTTATTCCATTTTTCATTGTCCCAAAATATTAGTCCCTTTTCAAAAATCAAGTACAAAAATAATGTAAATTTCCTATTTTGCCCTTCTTTTAAATTAATAAACAATATAAAAAGTACAATTATGACATTGATATTCCCAAAAAATGTACTATCAAAAGGGTGATTTTGGAAAATTAATTTTTTTCAAATGCAATAATTGTACTATCAAAAAAAGTTAGATTCTCCAAAAGAGACCATTATTTTGGGACAGAGGGAGTATTTTTTTTAATTTTAACTTAATTGCCAAAGTAAGCCTTAGTTGTAATTGTAATGTCGTATCACGAGTGAAGACATGAACGAGTGGAAGTAGGTAGGATTTGTCTTAGTAAGGTATGATTGATGTTTGGGGGTTTAAAAAAAATGATATAAAATTATGAGGGTTCAAAAAGAAAATGAAAGGAATTCATTTACTAATTGGGTGGGGTTCAAAAAAGTGAGGAGGCCAAAGAATAAAGGTAGGTAATAAGAGCAATCTTTAAAATAGTAGATAAATTACACTAAGCTCCTTTGAAATTTAAAAAAATAATTAATCTCAAACTTTTAATATAATTATATTTTTTTTTTAAGTTTTAATTCATATAATAATTAAGTTATTCTTTTATAATATATATTTATTATAGTATCTATATTAATTTTAATTATTTTGATTTTATTAAAATATAACAATATAATTATATTAAAAATATAAAATTATTATGCTTTTTTTAAAAAAATATGAGTGAGATTAATAGTAGTAATCTAAAATTAATGCACTTCGCTTTTTGAAAAGAGAGTGGCGATTATGAGAGATGACGGCCCACCCGCCTCTAATCTTTTATGTAGATACACATGAAAATGTGATCCCACCAAATAACTCCCCTGAAATTTACCATTACATATGAAAAAGGGAGAATTACTTGTTAATGGTGGTTTTAAAAATTAATTATAAAATTATATATATTTTTTTTACAATTATATATATTAATATTTATAATGAATAAACTGATTGAAAATATTTTTTTAATTATACACTCATGTGATTTTTTTTCTATGAAAAAGTGAATTGGCAAGTGACCTCATAGCTCCACCACTCCAATCTCATATTGCTTCATTTCGTTTGGGTAGGAAAGTTTCGGCTAAACTAGTCCTATAAGATAAAATAGACTATTTTAATTTAATAAGATTAAACATCACATCTAATTCATAATCATTATATTTTTTCTCTCACAAAAAGTCAAAAAAAATTAAAAAAAATTCTTTCTAAATTAGACTTTTTAACCCCATATTAAAATAGCCAAAAAATCAAAGGGCAAACCACTTCCCAAACTAATGCAAAGTTATATAACCTCTCATGAGGTTGTGGCAACTTTATTTGTTCTTGCAAACATGCAATCAGTGAAACATCTTCTTATTTGTTATAATAAAAACGCAAACATGCAATCAGTGAAACATCTTCTTATTTGTTATAATAAAAACACTACGTAATGAATGACACTTTGTCTTGGTAGACTTTTTATTATTTTTCAATTGAAAAATATTTGGTCAGTCAAATTTTTGTGACTCGAATAGTTTGAATGTATCAAAACGACGTCGTTTTACACTCAAAACGACGTCGTTTTCATTTTAGGTGTTTCAAGCCATTCGAGTCATGATTTTTTGAGCCACCTATCATTGTTGTTTTCAATTTCTCCCTGACAAAATTTTTTAAACAACTTTAAATATTCCTTCTGTTCTCAAATATTACTTCTTTTTAAAAAATTTATTTTTTTGATAGTATATGTATGAGTATTGCTATTAGTACTATATTAATTATTTTGAACTTCTCATTTTTTTAGGCCCTTATTTATAAATTATAAAACCCTTAAAATTTCTTTTATTCTCCCAAATAATACCAAAATTATTCTTGTGAAAATATTTCACTCATTCAATTGAATGCATACCCTCACACCCCCACACCCTAAAAAGTCTCTCTCCCCAAAACCCTAACAAAACCTACGCAAGTGATTACTATTTCATCTCCACATACTTGTTTATAACCTGAGAAAATAAATATTGGATTTTTTGTTGATTCAAAATTCCCCTTTTGTGGGTTCTGTGATCTCTACGAGTTTCAATTATCTATTCCCGAACAAATAAGAAATGTTCGATTACTTGTTCCCGAACAAATCAACAATGTTCAGACCTGTGTTCCCGAATTTCGATCATATGTTTGAGAGTTCAGTTCCGAAAAAATAACGAATAGTTTTTATTATTTTTGTCATTTTTTTTAAGAAATTTACCTTTATAAGGCTAATCTCCTCTGAGCTAAGAACACCATCAAACCTGTAAATCTCCTCTGAGCTTTTATTGCTGTACTCATCTCATCTCATGGAGTTATAATTTCTGAAAAAACTTTCACTCGTTGTCATTGCCAGAAAAGTGTAGGTAATCAAACAGTTGCTACCGTTATCGCCAGAATATTGCAGCCAAAGAGTTTACAAAGTTTTGAGGGTGAGTAGGTTTTGAAGGTGGAATTTGGGGAAGATTGATGGGTGGTGATGGAGGTGAGTTCTCTCATAATCCTAACTCATGATGTAATGGGTGTGTGGGCTTAATTGTGAGATGAAATGTTCCAAAATTATTGATGTTTTTTTTAGTAATTTCATTTGAGATTATTATTATAATAAAAAAAAAGTTAAAAAATGAGGGGTCCAAAATAATTGATAGTATGTTTGTTTTCAATTTTTTGAAAAGGGGTACTTACCAATTAGTCCTATTAACTAGACTTATTTACCTACAGGTCCTAACTAATAAATTTAACACTATAAAAATAAAAGAGTGATAAATTTATCACTAAAAATTTATTCATAAAAACAAAGAGACTGATAAATTTATCACTATAAATTTATTCATAAAAATAAAAGACTGATAAATTTATCTTTATCACTTAATAAATTTATCAATAGGACTTAATGGGTAATAAGTCTCCAAAGTAGGACCTATTGGTAGTTTACCCTTTTGAAAACACTTTTTAGAAAATTCTACTTTCTTATTATTCGTATTTTTTTAATATTTTAAGCATTTTTTTTTTAATTTTTAGACAAACCTAACATAAATACACTTAAAAAGTTTAATTTTTGTGAAAAAATCTTTTAAAAATTTACTAAATACCAAAAATACAAAAAAATATAAAAATTCAGTATATATATTTTTTTGTGTATTTATTAATTTTTTAAAATATTTTTTCACAAATATTTTACTTTTTAGATACATCTAAGTAAGGTGCATCTAAAAAAATAAAAAAATGTTTAAAATTTAAAAAATATTCACTAAAAACAAAAAAACACAAAAAATAAAAAACTCAGTTTGCAAAAAATTAAAACTAACCACATTGATATAGCAGCACTCATAATTATTACACTTAAAAAAATACTAACTTTCCAAAACTACCCTTTGACTTTTTTAGGAATATTAATTGTCATAATTATACATTTTTTTTTGGGGTATGAATTTAAAAGGACAAAATAAGAAATTTATGTTATTTTAGTCATTAATTTTTGAAATGGAATTAATATTTTAGATAATAAAAAAATGAAATAAGATATTTTGAGATAGGGAGAGTATTATTTTGTTATTATGATTTTTTTTTTTAATTTAAGTTGGGTTTGAATTAGAAATTTTAGGGACGGACCTTTTTCTTTTTCCTCCACAAATTTCTTCCAAACATAGCCTTAGCTGTCTTGAGGTTAAAATTTCTTAAACAAATATACAAAATCAACAACCATGGAGATTACCTTCTAAAAAAACCAAAAAAAAAAAACAAAACAAAACAAAAAAAACAAAATAACCATGGAGATTAAACATGAAAAACTACCACGATTATTTTATTAAATGGGCTATGCTATGTGCTTTGGGCCCAAACAACGGCTTGCATTTGGGTGCATAATCCAAAACAGGTGTTGCTTTCATTCCTGATGGATACTGGTTGCAATAAAGCCCAAAAGGAAATTTTGGGCTCAACAGTCTGTACCCATGTCATAACACCAAGAATCTGTTGGTCTAGCATTATTTTTGGGCAACTTATAAGTCCATATATAAAGTTCGAAACTCATCTAATCCCAAAAATAAAATACTTGCACTAATTATTCCTATATATGTTTAATTATTACCAAAAAATCCTTCTTTCTTTTTTTTTTTTTAATTTACAAACGCTGTTACATCTCACTACCATCGGACTTCCGTCAGACGGTCACCGGAGACTCACCGAAATGTTCAACATCACCGGGAAGTTGTCGGAGTATTGCTGAAAGTTCACCGGAGTGTTATGAAAGTCAATGGAAGTCACCTGAATGTCCAGAACGTTCGCTGGACGTTAAGAACATCATTGGAGGCTCACTAGAATGTCCAGAATATTGTCGGGAAAAAAAAAAGAATAAATAGAGAAATTAGAGCAAAAAAAAATAGCAAAATGTACTAAATATTGATAAACTAAAAGAAAAAAAATGTAACGACAAAAAACAACAACAATAGAGAAAAACATAAGTTATTTTTCACTTTTTGTAGGGTTCAAGCAAATAATTTCTAATATTGATCAAACTGAAAAGTAAGTTTTGAAACTATAAAATGTTACAGTTTCAAAGCAAAAAATCTACTATGTGTAGCGAATCTAATTTTCGTAAGTCATTATTTATTATTATTACTTTATTTTATTTTTGATTTTATTAATTGCCTGACTACATGAGAATTTAATATGGTATTCAATTAATTTAATGTGTTAGTTTATTATATATAATTAATCTGAATATTTACATTTATATATTTTTATATATATATAAAAAGAAATTATTTATATAGATTTTATATAAGATATTTATATATATATTGTATTTAGATTGTATTTAAGTTGTATTTGTAAAATATAATATAATAATAAATGTCAAGTAGGTTATAAGATTAGAGGCTCAGCAAGATTTAAAAGAAAAAAAAAAAAACAAAAGCAGTATAAACGGAGAGGTATCAGGATCCTCTGAAGTTTCCCCCCCTGAATTGGGGTAATCCAACGGCTCAAAATGTAACTAATCAAAAAGATGTCGTTTTGGTTAGTAATTTAAAAAAAAAAAAAAAAAATTGCTTTCATTCAAAATGTAAATTATTCCCTCCAGTATAACAGAGTTGTGTAGCGGGAGTGCAAGAAAGACAGAAGAAGACAGAGAGAGAAGAGAGGCGGGAGTGTCGTCCAACCATTGCCGCCGTTGCCACCGTCTAGCCGTCGCCGCCATCGCTGAGGGGTGGGAACATTTCATTCATCCCTTTTGAATACAAATTCTGTAAATGGTTGTACAAATCTATACAAATCTGATGATGTATTTTTAACATATATATTTCATTAACATATATATTTCTGTTCTTGATGATGTATTTTTAACATTGTGCAAATCTATACATATATAATCCCCCAATCTCTGCACTTTATTTTATTTTTATGTACTTTACAATCCCCATAATTTTTTCGACTCTTTCATTATATTGTGGGATGAGATTTAGGACTGTAGATAACAGATTTTGAGAATTCCGTTGGTCTGAAATTTTTGCTTCCCTTCATGAGCTGAATCACACAAAGGTGCAAGTTTTCCTTGAATGTGTCATCAATTATCATCATGGTTTATTGTTATGGTTATCACTTTAGCTGATAAGTGATGTTTGTTTTTTAAACATTTGGTGCAGTCAAAGATACTTCGTTATTAAATAATGTATATAAATAGAAGTATGTATAGAAATAGAAGTATCTTACATTTTATTCATCCCTTTATTTTGTTTGTTTTTGTTGTTTAATTTTGATTATAAGAAAATTAAAGAATTTGTGTTAAACCTGGATCATTGAAAACATAATTTACCATTGAAGGGATTTGTTCCCCTTTATTTATATAATCTAATATGATTCAATTCTTGTAGTGTTTTTATTTAGTTTGTATTATTTTGCAAACATAATTTACAATTTTTATGCTAATATTGAGCACTCTTTTTTTTTTTTTAAGTGACTTGGCACATTGATATGGAACCTAACAATGTTGAGAATGACGGGGGTGATTGTGATTGGAAGCCTAGAATTCACATGACATTTGATATAGAACAAGAAGCATATAATTTCTATAATGCTTATGGAGGAAGGCTGGACTTTAGTATTAGAAGGGGTTATGTAAACAAGAACAAGGAGGGGCAAATCACTTCAAGGCTATTTGTTTGTAATAAGGAGGGGTTTTGGGGTGTCGACAAGCGAGATCCATTAACAAAAAATCCTAGGCAAGAAGTGAGGATTGGTTGTCATGCCCGACTTATCATTAAGTGGGATAGGAATATTCATAAATTTTTTGTTGGTGAGTTTGTTGAACAACATAATCATATTTTTGTACCAATAGAATGTACACATATGTTACCATTCCAAAGGAAGATATCTGCATCACAGGCAACCGAAATAGATTTAGCCGAAAAATCTAGAATCTGGCTTAATGCTACATTTGAGCTCATGGGTAATGAAGCTGGTGGAAGGGAGTCGCTTGGGTTCACAAAAGTGGACCAAAAAAATTATTTGAGAACGAAGAGGCAAAAGAGTTTAGCATATGGGGAGGCAGGTAGCATTTTGCAATATTTTCGTAAGAAGACATTGGAGAATCCATCTTTTTTTTACTCGGTCCAATTAGATAGTGAGGAGCAGATTACAAACATATTTTGGGCCGATGCTCAGATGATCATGGATTATAGGTAATTTAGTGATGTTGTGACTTTCGACACTACTTATAAGTTAAATAGTGCACATAGACCATTTGGGTCTGTCGTTGGATTTAACCATCATAGGGAAACTGTTATATTTGGCGCAGCTTTAATGTATGATGAGACTGCTGATTCTTTTATATGGTTTTTTAGAAGATTCTTGGAGGCAACGTTAAGTAAGGCTCCGAAAACAATTTTTACGGATCAGGATGCTACAATGGCTAAGGCCATACCTATTGTCATGCCTAACATAAAACACCGCCTTTGCACTTGGCATTTGATGCAAAATGCATTAATGTGACGCCCCGATTCTACACTATAGGTTGCAGTCAAGGAAAAGTCACTAGTGAGTTCTATGGTCAATAACCAAGTAAGATCCCAGATCGCCGGAGGAGTCAAATAGCCTCCCTTCTAAGTCCGGCTTTCTTAGGCAGCGCACTACCTTTTTGACAGATCTTACAAGGCATTGACACCAGGTCTCATAAGCAACGCTAAGGTTCATACATAGAATATAATTACATAATAACCACAATATACTTGATTAAAAAGATTGTTCCATTACATTACATCCCAAAAAGAAAGCTTTAAACTTCATATGAGTCTTACAAATATCCAAAATGAAACTTCTAATACTCTAGGATAGCCAAAAGTCTTCAAATGTTTCAGGTTCGACATCTCCAACTATGAGTTCCTCTTCGTCACCTGGCATGATACGCCGTGAGTTTTGAATGCCCAGTAAACACACACACACACTCCACCCCTTTTTCCCAGTCCAATACACAATCACAAAATATAACATCAAATAGTAAAGCATGATACTCCAATAAATAAATAAATAAATAATTGAATAAATAGTTAAGTTAGATGTCAGTAAACTAGAAATCCCCCAAACAGATTCCGTCCTCCCAACCACAAGAATCGGATGCGGATTATTCGGTATGCCCCCTCTTTTGCTGCTTTGTTGCAGACCTAACCTCGGATGCCTACCAACGGTTATGTACCGTGTAGCACCAACCGCAGGGCCTCAAAAGAGACGGTAAAATAGGGCCTTGCCCGAAATCCCTCCTTACACCAAACCACCTAGGGTCCGAATACAACCGCTCTGTTCAAGGGTTCCGAAAACCACTTGCGCAAGACTTTAACTTCCAAATAAGGAACGCATCCCAACAATCCATATATCACATTTTCTCATCTTGTCATTACTCAAGTGTTCGAAAACCCAATACCCTCCCAATTAGGTTTCCCGTTGAATTAAGTGTTTTAAGACAAGGTTAGCTTAACTTATAAAACAATGATATCCATATAAGCATGCATTCTTAAGATGGGAAAGGTAATTAACATAACCACAACACATTTATTATCAGGTCAAGATATGATTATAAGCTACAAACATTCTTATAAGAAAGGTAAATAACATAACCACAACACATATATTATCAGGTCAAGATATGATTATAAGCTGCAAACATTCTCATGAACTTAAAGGTACAAGATATCCACACCTAACAAAATTTCCAGATTTAGTATCGCATAAAGATTAAAATAAAAGAGCTATTTCAGACCCTTTACCGGCTTGGCCTTCCTATGGTTTATAGAGGATTCGATCTAGTTTATAGAACATTTTTCAGAATTGGGGTTGCTCTTCCAGATTCCAAATTATTTAGAAAGTATTTCAGCACTGTCCAGAATCTGCTCAGATCAGTCAACTGTTACGAAAACTTGATTTTCTTGCAAACCACTCAATGTTTTTCGATGAAACCAATTTTAATTGAAAGCTAACTTCTAAAAGAAGGTTTTGACATAAAATAGAGGTTCAGGATATTTTTGTACATTTTTCTGGAATTTTTGAAAGTTGACTGCAAAAAAACAGGTTTTAAGGTAGAATGCCCAAAACAAGAAAGTTTATAAAAAGGGGGTTCCACCATGGGAAAGTTTCATTTCTTTTGTGAAGAAAACATGCTAACTATCACATGTTTAACTCAGAAAATTTGTTTGAAGGAGTGCCCTTGAAAAGTTGAAAGATTTGTACAAAAAGAAGATGGTTTGTGCCAAAATGGGGAAAATATAAGAGGGATGAAATCAATACACAACCCTTAGCATTTTTTGACATAAGAACTTGATAATAACAGATCTGGAACATTATTCAGAAACTTTAGAACATGCATTAGAAAAGGAAATAAAGAGAAGGTTGTGTTGGTGGCTTACCTTCTAAGCTTTGCACAAGAAACTCTCTTCTTCCTCCCTCTTCTCCTCTAGACTTCTCTTCCTTGCTCTCCTCCCTCTCTCTCTAACCAAAATGTGTGTGTGAGTGAGTGTGTTGTGTGAGTTTGCAAGCTAGGGGTGTGGTATATATAGGCAATTTGGTGTAAAAGGACATAAAAGCCCTTTAGTTGAAAATGGATAGGAAAGTTAGGATTTTGCTTGGTGTCAAATGGGATGGGAGTAACTAAGGTGCTAAATCATAGGTTTTGGCATCAATTAGTTGATCTTTAGTTGAAAGGTAACTAGTTTTGAGATTTGCAACCTAGGTCTAGGTCACTAGGTTTGGATTTTCTAGAATATCTCATGATAGTGTGTCTTGGAAATAGATTTCTCACCTCTTCCAAGGAGGGGCCAGCCATAGGGATGTGAAGGGCCTAATTTTTAATTATTTTATGTTCTAGGCACATTCTTCTAGGTGTATATGTATATATATATAACAAGATTGATGGTACTTAAAGGTACAAGGTACAAATACTAGTTTGGGCAAGTTTTGAATTTAAAAAATAACAAAAGTGAGGGCTTGGAGTAAATACATGTAACTTATGTAGAATTAAATTAGGTTAGGGATCCTAATCCGATTAAGGAAATTCCTGTTTCGATAAAAAAAAAAAAAATGCTAACCGACAAGATTTGAATTAATTCAAGTAAACGAGGGGCTTTAAAATAAATAATTCAACATTAGGGTCTTAAAAGTAATTACATATTTCGGGGGCTTCACAATTAAGGCATGCAAATTCTATCTTCAAGGATAAGGAGGTGAAGGATAAAGGGATGAAGAGTGTTTTATCCAAATTTATGTATGACATTGAAGATAAGGATGATTTTACATTAAAATGGGAGGAAATGCTTGACAAGTATGAAGTGCAAGATAATCATTGGTTGAAGTTAACATTTGGGATCAAGGAAAAATGGGGTTGGCCATATGTTAGAAATGCATAGGGTGCGGGTATGAGTAGCACCCAACTTAGTAAATCCTTTAATGCATTCTTAAAGGATTTCATTCAGTCTGATAATAATTAAATGCAATTTTTCATGCATTTTGATCGAGTTCTTTGTGAGAAGAGATACAAAGAGTTACAAGCCGAATATGCTCTATGCCAAAAGTTGCCAAGGGTGAATATTAAAGTGAAGATTATGGAGCAAGCTGCAGATGTTTACACAAATAAAATTTATGAAGAATTTCAAGATGAGTATGTCAAGTCCCTTGAAGTAAACATTGAAGATACTAAAATTTGTGGTAAGAGTACCATTTATACGGTTCTTGATAGTGATGGTGTAAAGGTGAGGAAGGTGACAGTGGAGTGTGATGGTTCACTCACTTGCAATTGTAGGAAATTTGAAATGAAAGGCATTTTGTGTAGTCATTGTTTGAAGATCTTTAGAGAAACCCTCAAATTCAAAGAGATTCATTCCCAATATATTCTCAAGAGATGGACTAAAAAAGCAAGAGCTGAAAATGTGAAAGATATGTGTGGGCATGATATTAAGGTTGATGTAAGATTACATCAAACTTTACGCTTTAGATCATTGATGGCAATTTTCAGAGCAGTAGCGTGTAGAGCTTCCGAAAGTGAGGAAACATATAACTTGACGGTAGAGAAAGCGGATGACTTAATTGCAAACATTGAAAGCATGTTAAGCGCAAAATTCAATATGCCTTTTTCAGATACTATTGAACAAGAAAGCCCTCCCGACACATGCCTCGAAAGCTTTGAAGTGGATGGTCTAGCGAATACAAATGTAGTTCAAGCAAAATGACTCAAACGAAGAGAGTGCACTAGCAAGGGATGAAGGCGGACAAAAGGTGGTTTGGAGCTTGCATTGGCAAAGAAAAATAAAACAAGTTCACATAATGCTTCTCAAACTCCCATGTCTGTTGCTCCTCAACCTCCTCCCTTATTTTCGGCGAGTGCTCCTGAACCATCTCCCTTGTTTTCGCCGAGTATTCCTCAATCAACTCATTTATTTTCAATAAGTGCTCCTCAACTTCCTCCATTCTCGACGTGTGTTCCTCAAGTTAATGCTTCGTCTTCTCAATTTATGTATCCTGCCTATGATGTAAGTTAGTTTAATAAGAAGTTTTATTATGTTTATTTGTAAATATTTTGTACCATTTTAAATTGATATGTGTTTGTTATTGTTGTATCCAAGTTTTCTTCGTTACAATATGCCTTTTTCAATGCCATCGATGTATTCCGTCCATGGAAGCTATCAAGCCTTGCTTAACAATGCAAGCGGTTATGACTCACAAGCCTCGAATAGTCCTGCATATAGTCAAGTAATTTATTTTTTACCTTTCCTCTTTTATTTTGTCATTCATTCATTTAAAGTTCCATTTTATTTTATGGTTCCTTTTATATATTTGTTTTCTTTTTTAGGTACTATATGGGCATGGGCGTGGCAAGGGCATGGGAATGTGGATCACACGTCAATATCATAGCGCTGAATTTTTTTGTTGGATATGTAATATTGAACACTTTTCATGTGAATTTAGAAATTTGAGAAATTTGTAAACTTTTTTGTTGGATATGTAATATTGAAGACTTGGTAGATTGTGCTGAAATTTGAATGTTGAAATTTGTAAACTTTTTTTATGTGGATGTTGATATGTTGCTGAAATATGTGCTGAAATTTGTGTTGATATGTTGTTGAATTTGGTTGAAATGGTGCTGAAATTTGTGCTAATATGTTTGTGAAATTTGGGCTGATATGTTGCTGAAATATGTGCTGAAATGGTGCTCAAATTTGTGCTGATATGTTGATGAAATTTGGTTGAAATGGTGCTCAAATTTGTGCTGATATGTTGTTGAAATTTGGTTGAAATGGTGCTGAAATTTGTGCTGATATGTTGCTGAAATTTGGTTGAAATGGTGCTCAAATTTGTGCTGATATGTTGCTGAAATTCGGTTGAAATGGTGCTGAAATTTGTGCTGATATGTTTGTGAAATTTGTGCTGATATGTTGCTGAAATTTGTGTTGATATGTTGTTGAAATATGTGCTGAAATGGTGCTAAAAAATAAACAGAAAAGAAGCCCAGGCAGACTCAACTTCACAGCATCAACTGTACTTAGCAACACATTTAGGTTATGTTCAAATCTTAGATCTATCAAGTAAAAGTAAACCAAAAGAGAAATGAAAGTAAAAGTAGACACTTAAGTAAAAATTGCCCCACTCGAAAGAGTTTGCTACCAGATTCAAAGAGAATGGAAGAAATTCAAAGAGAGAAATCTGTATTTGGATCGCTCTTTTTGTATTTAAATTTATTGACAATCAAGAGACATGATTTCTACCAATTCTCAATAATCATAACCCTTCAATTTGAATAAAACATTATTCCATTTGAATTTCCAAAAATTTGAAAATACATGTTTGGTCATAACAATGGTGATCAATTGAGTAGGACACAAATCTGAGCATCACAAGAGGATATAGATCATTGGAGTGTACAAATCTCAGAAATAAGAAGAGGACCACTCTCTCTACATCCAACACAATCATCAGTAATGGTCCACTGATATTCACATTATGAATTGATGTCTCATTCCCAAATGAGGACTATGGAGTTTTTTTTTCATGTACCATCAAAGTTAACAAATGGCAACAGTCCATGGAAGTCTATAAATGTATACATGGACCATTGTCTTTGATATCTTCAGTAACAACATGCCAAGAGCTGAGCAATCTACATAAACTAATAAGTTCCTTCCAATACATTTCTATTCCTTCAATCCCAACATACAAAAACCACCTCATAGAATAACAAATGCATAAGCTAATCCCCAAATGATGAAGATTTTACATAAACTAAAAGCACAAAAAACAGTAACATACCATACCAACAATCCAAACAAACAAACAAAGTCAACAACCAACTTAATTTACACATAATATTTAGTTCACAAAAGGCGAAGTCCAAATCCGAATTTAAATTACACTTAATATTTAAACAACAAAAGAAATCCAAATCCAAATAACATTATTACAATGGCGTAGTGCAACTTTTCCCGAAGTTGTCTAATCTCTACGACCATTTGTTTACTTTCTTTTGTAAACTTGGTAACCATCTCTTTCAGCTCATTATTGGATACAATCAGTTCGTTGAGCAAAGGGTTGATATTACAATTTTCATCGCTTTCCTCCCTTACCATCTTCAACCATTGACGCTGCTTATGTACAGACATCCACCACTCAAAGAAGCCACATCCATTGGTGTTGTTTGAAGGGCAAGCAAAGTATACCATTCCTGGATTGTCCTTTGACTCTGAAATCCTGAATATTGCTCTCACCCCGCAACGACATTTTTCGATTTCTAAACTGAATTTCACTAATATCACTCATAGATGCATTTGATATTGACATTTTTTTACTTGACATAACAACAATGGAACAACAATGAGTAGAACTCAAATTCTAAATCACATGAAATGGGTAATGGGAGTGAATCCTACCATCTATAAAGGTAAATAAGTACATGAAATGGGTAATGGGAGTAGGGAATTTATAAATATTCAGTCGAGCAAATCTCAAGTAAAATGATATGGTGTAACACAATGATAACATAATCTATATCATCAATCAGATTTCTCCATCTGATTTGGGTTTTTCCTCAAAATACTACACTACAATTACTTTTAAGAACTACATGGTACACTAAAGATCAATTATCAAATCAACTCCACAAGAAAATAAAATAACAGTTTTGATATTAAAAAAAATAAATTTTAAAAGGGAATGTGATTAAATCCACAAGAATAATCCCAACAAAAGTTTCAGCATGGAAAGTTTCATCATCATCAAACCATTCCTCATTCTGTTAAATGACCTTAAGCTACCAATGTAACTGGAGAAACAAACAAATTATAACTAAACTCCATACTATAGCACATTGCCAGACTTCAATTTAAGCAAACAAATTATAAACTAATTACAAACTTTATCCCAAATCTAATGTAACTAGAGAAACAAACAAATTATAAGAAACAAATCCAATTTAAGCAATCCCAATCTATAGAACCCACAAAGATTTTGGCACAAAATGTTACAAACTTTACAGCTTTATCCCAAATCTAATCCACATAGTTCAAATTAACAACTCATCCAGGCACAACCTCACATCAAAGTAATTAGATTCACAAAGATTCCATAGCTGAACCTCACAGCAACAAAGTCAACGCAGCAAACACAAGGGGTATACACACCCAATCCAAACCCAAATCATAAACTCTGCTCAACAAAACAGAGGGCTCAACAAAACAAACACATAATAAACTTAATCAATAATAACTAATATGTTTGGGCTGATAGTTGAGCTCAAGCAGAAGAATCAGTAATATGGTTCATGCTGATTACTTTAACAAGGATTGATTTTGGATTAAAACCTCAAATGGAGCAAAATATAAATGTGTTGAATAAACACCATTTGCAAAAAACATCATGATCACAATTTCATATTTTCCCTAATTTTTGGATTCAAAGCCCTAATAATTTAAGTTTGGAGGATGAACGAACCTGTGCTTTTTTCCTTCAATCTGTTGGAGTATGGCAGGCAGCGGCGTTGCTGTGGCAATGGCAAGTCGGGGATGGATCAGAAGCTCCTCCTCTCAGCCCTTTTCGTTCTCTCTCTCTCTCTCTCTCTCTCTCTCTATCTCCCTCTGTAATGCTTCACATATCAGATCTGAGGGAATTTTGAATGACAGCAAATTTTTATTTATTTATTTATTTATTTGAAATTACTAACCAAAACAATGTCGTTTTGGTTAGTTACATTTTGAGCTGTTGGATCACCCCACTTCAAGGATCACTTCAGGGAGGAAACTTCAGAGGATCCTGATGGAACAGAGAGAGCCGCGAGAGAGACTAATCAAACAAAAAAGTGAGTGACTTTGCGTTGGGATCATCAGCCGAGAGAGAGACATTGAGAAATCAAGAGAGAAAGGGGAAATGAGAGAAAGAAAAGATTAGGGTTTTGTTTTGGTGGCTTAATTAATTCTCCGAATATTTTTTTGATCATCAAAAAATAATTGTGAGTACAAAATCCACTTCACTTGATTTATGTTTAATTGGTTGTTTTTATTTATTTATTTTATTTATTTGATGTTAGCTTGATTTTGTATTTACATGAAGATGATAGATTGATTTTAATTATTTTGATTAGTTGTGTATGTCAGGTTTACGGTTTTTATATGTATTTATTGTATGGTTGTAATCACACTCATGAATCTATGAAATTAAAATAAATTTGGAACCCATAGATAAATTCTTTATATTCCACCATAACTCCATGGATTGTTGTTTTATTTGAGTGTTAGTGAGAAAGAGTGTATAAAAAAAAAGGTAAGGACTATGAGATTTATTTAAATACCTTAGACTTGGCATTGTTATGTTTGTTTTCATGAGTAGATGACAGATTGTGTATATATATATTGTTGCCTCGTTCTCAAGAGTAGACGAATGTTTTGATTTACGCGCATACGTATATGCTAACCATCCGGGGAGTATGGGTCAAACTAGGGACGATATCCCTGTGCAAGTTTGGCTTCGGAGTGGTGTTAGGTATACGGGAGGCACATGGGATATATGTGTAGGCCGGAAGTGAATGGCCGAAGTGGTGGAGTTAAGGTACAAAGAATTAAATATGAGTTTATTGTTATAGTGTGAATTGTATTGATTTGTACATCTTGAAAAATAGTAAACGACTTCGATAAATTATGAAATTTGAGTAGAGATATATATACGTGATTCTAGACAACTTTTGTGTTTTAAATTTTTCTTAAAAAGATCGATTAGAAATTGTAATTGGATGATCTTGGTTACAATAGTTTTTATTCATTTTAGCAGTGCAGACTTTAGATACTGTTTTAACCCACGAAACAAGCTCATTTTTATTGGTTTCACATAAACTGAAGTAAAATATTATTCTGCATACTTTTCATGTTTTAAACTTTCCTGAAAAAAATCATCTTAGGGTAGTTTCTTTTCGTTTTCAGCTTCAGATTTTTCGGTAGAATTTCGTCTAGGTTCTCCTATCAGGTTTTTCTCTCAACCTGTTCAGTTTCTACTTAATTCGTACATGATTCCTTTTAGGAAATTTGATTCTGTACAACTTTTGTTCTTTGAGTTTTTGTTAATTCAAATTATTTAAGTATGAAGCGGTGCATTTTTATACTTCTTCATGTTAGAAATTAGGCGCCCATGTGGCATAACCCTTGAACCTTTTGAACCTGAACCTTTTGAACCTTATCCATGTAAGTTTGAATTTGAATTCAAAACTTATTTGGATAACCATTCAGGATATCTATATCTATCATATCAATAGATATGGATAGATGGATAGATAGATATTGGTTGTTATATCTCATTATATATTTTATATATAATATATTTAATAGATCAAATACATATATCAGATATACGTTATGTGGTTTTTACCCATAACCTTTTTTTTCTCAAACTCTCTCTCTGACTCTCTCCCATTAAAACAACGATCAAGCCTCTGCACTGTGACTTGTGTGGGTGATACTCATTTTGTAGTATCACTCCACTGCTGGGTTGATTGATTAGATTCTAGAAGCACGTGATTTACCCACGAGGTTCTTCTCTAAAAGGTATAATTCTGATATTTTATCTGCTACGTTATTATGCTTTATGATTTACATTGGTATCAGAGCGAATATGGGTATTTTCGTACTTATTTTTTATGCATTAAAATATGTGTATATTTTTATATAAATATATATACATGATATATGCATGAGTATTAATAAAGGAGGAAGATGTCTTCATTTTTATGTTCATTAAATGTTATTTTTAATGCCATAAATGTTTTTATTGTGAAAAATGGAGTCTGGCAGTACAAAAATCGAACCAGAAAACACCCTGGAAGGCGGAGCGTGGGCTTCACGCGCCACCTGACGCCGTGGGAGGCTTCCACGCGCCTCCACGCACTGCCACGCCCTTGCACGCGCCTTCACGCGCCAGACGCGATTCAGACGCGCTTCTACGTGTCGTCACAAGCGCGTCAGCGGCGCTGTCCACGTGCGCACCCTCCGCACCACACACGCGCGCCGCGTGCTGAGCTGCGCGCCGAGCCGCGTTCCGAGCCGCGCGCTAAGCCGAGCCAAGCCCCGCACGCCAAGCCGCGTGCTGAGCCACGCCGTTTTTCCTCCGCCGGCTTAGCTGGCTTGGCTACTGATGCATAAGGCTCTGTTTGTTCTGTTTTAAATTCTAAATCGCGTTAAATTGTCATAATTAATTCGTTATAGCTTTGTTTTAAGCATGGTTGGTACCGTTAGACTCAGAATTAAATTTTTTGTCTTCTGTAAAATTTTGAAAATTTTATGAAAATAAAAAATGTTTTTCCTGAAATAATAATTCATTATTTCTGGTTTAAAATGCATCTGGTGTTGCATGATTGAGTTTCTGGGGTTGAATTTTTTATTGTAGACTACTGTTGTAGTTTACTATTTACTAGTATAGTTATAGCATTTTACCAGATTCTGAAATATTTATTTCTAATTTTATGTGTGTTTATTAGTTATTTAAAATTCCAGAAAATATCAAAAAATTCTAGAAAATTTCAAAAGTGATATAGTTTCTGTTATGGCATAATTTGAATATTAAATACAACATATTGTTATTTTTTACCTAGAGTTTCTAATATGTTGTAATGAAAATAGCATGATTAATTGTTATTTGTTTAAATTCCATTATTAATTGTGACATAGCATGAGTTGGTTGTGAATCTACATTATGATGCTATTGTATGGAATTAGAATTTTTTATCATGCTTTTAGACATGCCATAGTAAGTGGGAGGTTATTCAGTTGAGAGAAATCTTTGTAGATTAACTCCCGAAAACCAATATTTTGCACATAAATTAAATTAAATTTTGGATAATTGTCACTTGTGGCGCAAGAGATGATTACGAGCATAGCGGATTTTCGATCTTTCGACTTGTGTAATATTGTCACTATTTAACTTAGATTTTTGTGACAAAATTATATTATGCTAATCAAATTAATCCCAATGCGAATTTCTCTCTAAATTGACTTAGCTTATGGAAGTTAATTGGTTGACCTAGACTTAGTAAAAATGTTCAAATATGAACAATTTAATCACATTCTTTAGATGAGCAAAAGTCTTGGAGACTTTAGGTCAAGCCTTAATTGGGTCAAGCCTTAATTGAGCCAAAGTAAGGAAACATGACTCAAAGTTATCGTGTTTTTGTTACCTTGTTTGGCATAATAAAAACTAATGTGTGCGCTATGGTTAGCGGCACACTACGTAGTTTTGGTTGGCGAGTTTTGGAGTTATGAAATTAGTAAGCCCTCAATAGATCTGTATATGATCTTGACTATTGAGCTGCGCGGATTGACTTTGTAATTTGATTTGCAAATGATGTTACATCATTGGATGAAGTAACATTCAAGAGTCACGTCATTCAAGAAATGCGAGCTTAAATAAATTAGTCATTAAGTGTAAGACAAGTAGCCAGTATGAGCAGTGTTTTGCTCTCTACCCAATAATTGGGAGTGGATGGAGCAAAATTTCATGCACTATAATAGTGTGCGTTGAAATATCACGTGAAGTTAAAAGATTAGCGCTTAGAAGCTGCAAAATCTATTAACATTGCCAACTTGTCTAAGTCTGGACACTTACTGTTTCCACACTTGAGTGTAAGACATGAGGAGGGGTTTCTTTGTATGATTCCTTAGCTAGGCTAACGTTTTTGAATAACGTTTACCACTAAGCGCAAACGTTGCATCATAATAATGAAAAGGTCAAGGCTGACAAGGTTGTTATAACTCTAAGAATTTGACGCATCGCTTGTGAGAGCATTGTGTTAAATTAGACTCTTTAGCCTAATTCGCGCTTAAGTTACTTCAGGAGCTGTCATAGATTGATAGCTTATTCTCTCCTTCTTGTGGATAGGAGAATTAATTGCAAGTAACTATGAAGCGAGAAACAGAGATGGCAAGAGGAGTATCGTCATCTTTCAACTAGATGCAGTAAAGTGTATGGAGAATAAAATTGACTTGAAGGTGCAAGGGATTAGCACTTACTAGTTAAATTTGCGACTTAGGCGCACTTGATATCTCCATGACATCCTTTTATGATCTAGTGAATATGAATTAGTCGTGAGTCATTACCTAGTTGGGCCTAAACCTTTAAAACTTGTCTTCGAGAACTCACACATTAAGATGATTGGAATTAGTTTATGACATTGGTCATGAACCAGTGGCTTATTATACTTAATCACATTAATGAGATGATGACACGATGGTTTGAGTAGGCCTTCTCGGGCCCACTCCCTTATGACATCCTGCTCTCATGTGAATGTGTAACTTTGTTCGCAATGGTTGCGCACAAGTAAGTAGGAAAGCCATAGAAGGTCATTTGTATTGGCGCATTTAGTCCACTATGATATTTGTGACTAGATATGTGTGAGGGTATGATAGCTAAGCCTCAATCTCGACACATTTATAGATTACGATACGCATCTGAGTCAAGACTATTTGATCTCTCATAAATCAAAAGTTTTGAGATGTTTTTTGACATTGCACATATGAGGTCGAGATCAATTAGATAAGAGCTTTTGTGCTTTTAGTTTTGACCAAGGTGGCGAGTATCTATTTGAGTTATTTTTTAGAAAGCTCTGTGAAGAGAGATGGATGCTTAGAAAATTGATTATTACTAATACTCAATAACACAATGGTGTAGTAGAGATAAGGAATTAAGTATTGTTAATGTTAGGTGGATAATGGCGCAAAATGTTTCCCAATTGGGAATTGCACTAGTTTGTTGCCTATATCCCTAACTAAGTGCCCTCCATATCAGATTTTACACTCCATTTTGAGTAATGGGTTAGCAGAGAGCCATCTATGGGCGATCTGTAACAGTTAAGCAGCTTATCTTTATTTTACTTCTCATAAGATTGCGAAGTTAAGACCTAGGGTTCTATAGCGCATTATTGTATGCTGTCTTGTAAACACAAAGGGTCGTGTGGGGCATTATTGTATGAGGTCATGCAAACCCTCCGGGTCATGTGCATATAGGTAAGCAGCTTTGTGGTAGTGTAACTAAGTCACATAAAGTTTTCGTAGTAAATGTGACGTGAATAGAGTTTTGGAACTCTATAAGATAGAGAATTCTAAGCATAGCGCTTTATGTAGCCTAGTTGAGAATGGAAAGAAATTTCCAATATCCTAGGGACAGTGGGAGCGATGTGCCTACTAATGGATTACTCCATTAGAGAAGAATACTCTACATTCTTAGTTGCGTGGTAGCGAATGTGAAAATTTTCTACGTCATCACTGGGTGATTGAGAGGGAAACATTCATGATTGCTCCGTAAGATGATAAAGAGCCTAGGATAATGCCAGAGGCTCTAGTCCCCTGTTTTTAGAAAGTGGATTAATGTTGCGCAGTTTAAGACAAAGTCTTTGAGGATTAAATATTTCTATAATTTGGTTGACTTTCCATTATGAAGCGAAATTGTTCTAAAGTTATGCGTAATTTGGATAGTCATTGTTGAGGCATAAGGCTCGCTAGATACCGAAAAGTCGCACTATTGAGGAAAGTGTAGACCATGAGAAGACTTCCTCCTGGGGAGTGAGGTTATTTTGACTTAGGCTATGATTGAAATAAGTTCGGAACATTGATTTGTAGACATTGTGACCCAACTTTCTCGTTAGAGAATTGGATAAGTAGATCCGTAGGGATTTACCTTTTGCTTTTATGGTAAAAAGTTAGGAGCGCAAAAAGGTTGCTAGTTCCAATAAATCTTTTATAGCCTAAAACAGTTATCCAAATAGTGGTTCTTAGATTTCGTCAAGCCATGATAGGCCAACGATGATCGATGAAGACCACTGAGGCATGATCAATGGTCCAAAAGAAGTTTTCCTTATTTAGTCATTATGAGCCAGGAATTTATAGGGTTGTCGCCACCTAGGGTGGGCAGTCCTCTGTTTTAGATATGATGGACATGGGTGATGTAATTTATATGCTCGGATGTACAATCCTTAGGGATTGTTTTGGGAGAATTCCTATTTTGTCTTCGACGACTTACATAAGGAATATCCTAGAATGATTCTAGATGCAAAATTGCAAACCCATTAACTTACCTATCGATAAAAGCCAGAGCCTTAGCTATTGAGTGAATCCTCGGATTGTCTTTGGGAGAAATAGATGATCTATATTCCTTGATTTTTTCTTTGTTCTGGGAGCCTAAAGTACGCTATGTGGGCGTATTCGGCATGATAAGTGTTATCTTTGGTAAATGGTCAACTGAGTTGTTTAGACATTGACCTTGCTCATTAGACTGTGGATAAAATGCTTTACTAGTAGCATATTAATTTGCTCCTCGTAAGATTCAATGCGCTAGTTTGGGGCATTAAGAATGAACGCAAATTGGTCACCAAAATATCTTTAGAGAGGTTATTGCACAAGAGGTAGTGATCTTAAATCACTTCATGTGAGACGCACATGGTGGATTCCGTTGTATATACTTATTGCAAGAGGTGCTGATAAGGCTTATGTTTGGAATCTAGAATAGTGATCTTGAATCACTTCATGTGAGGCGCATATGGTGGATTCCGTTGTATATACTTATCGCAAGAGGTGCTGATAAGGCTTATGTTTGGAATCTAGAATAGTGATCTTGAATCACTTCATGTGAGGCGCACATGGTGGATTCCGTTGTATATACTTATTGCAAGAGGTGCTGATAAGGCTTATGTTTGGAATCTATAATTGCGCAAGCTGTGGTCAATTTTTTTTTTAAATCAATCACTTATTTTGAGATGATGGGATGTTGACACTATTATGGTTTGTGTCATAATGATTAGCAGATGATGATGTCAGCAGGCAAGATTGGCTCACTCACACGAGCAATCGCCCTTGGCGCTTGGGAGCGAGCAAGGATGAGACTAGTGGTTTATTTTTATTTAGAGCCAAGAGAGGCCTAAATAATCCACTATGCATGTCGCCTTGGTTACAACCAAGATGAGGTCGTGTTAAGGACCAAACATGGATGTTAGTACCCACTTTCCATGTTGTGCCTGTTATGATTAGCCAGATGCGAGATCTCATTTGGCGCCTGGAAGGCGAGCAAATAAAGAATTCGGGTTAGGCGCTAGAAAGCGACTAGACTAATATCTGTACAGTGTATCGAGTATGACGTCACTCTTTATGGAAGAGTTACTCCACCGTAGCATGTATTCATACTATATGTGCTTGGCGACCGAGTAATGAGGTGAGAGAATGGATCCCTATTTCCTCACCGTGTGAGTCTTACGTGTCATTATTGATATGACTTTCATTTATGTACCCTTTTGTGACTTTTGACTATGTCATAAGGTAAGGGGTTGATGTTCTGCTACTTTGGTATGTTGCCTACGGTCATGTATGATTCGGCCTTAAGGGACATCACTGGGAAAGCGGTCAATCCTAAACTAAATGACATGAGGGCAAAGAGAAGATTATCTAGTATTACACCATTGTTGTATATTCACTGCCGGCAACTCACATCGCTCTGTATGAGAGGCGAATTGAGTGTGAATATATTGCAAGAATTGAGAGGGTCAAACATGCTCTTTTTGAGAGATTAGAGATGTTTTTTGAACCGGTGTAATTAGATGGGTCTGGGGTATATGAGACACTATTTCTGTTCTTTTTGGGTTGATGTCTCTATGCTAGCTCATTTTGAGTTTCTAGTATAGAGCTCCCACATACAGGTGTTCTCAGCAGTCGCACCGTTTTTGGGGAAGATTGAGATAGAGATGTGGCAGTGTCATGCCAACTCATGTGCGAGTGGGAGATATTAGAAATTGGGCGCCCATGTGGCATGACCCTTTGAACCTTTTGAACCTGAACCTTTTGAACCTTATCCATGTAAGTTTGAATTTGAATTCAAAACTTATTTGGATAACTATTCAGGATATCTATATCTATCATATCAATAGATATAGATAGATGGATAGATAGATATTGGTTGTTATATCTCATTATATATTTTATATATAATATATTTAATAGATCAGATACATATATCAGATATACGTTATGTGGTTTTTACCCATAACCTTTTTTTCCCAAACTCTCTCCCTGACTCTCTCCCATTAAAACAACGATTAAGCCTCTGCACTGTGACTTGTGTGGGTGATACTCATTTTGTAGTATCACTCCACTGCTGGGTTGATTGATCAGATTCTAGAAGCACGTGATTTACCCACGAGGTTCTTCTCTAAAAGGTATGATTCTGATATTTTATCCGCTGCGTTATTATGCTTTATGATTTACAAGCAAGTTACTTATCGTTTGGGAACAGGCTAATTTAGTAACTTTTTGGCTATTTAGCTAAAATATGAACTTAAAAAAACTAGTATGTTTGGGATGATTTTTTGACTTTTTACGAAAAGACATGCAAAAGTAGAGAGAAAAGATAATTTTTGACTTTTTGGTATGGGTTGCTGGCTTTTGATTTTTTTAGTGATTTTTTGGCTTTTTGGCTAAAAAAGCCACTTGCCAAATGAGGCTTTAACTTTATTTTTTTTCCAGAATGGTGGGTCTTACTAACTTTTTATGCAGGACTGACCCACCATATTTTTATGTTTATTTTATATATTTTATACTCAATTTATATTTGGTTATATACGAGCAAGAAACTAAATGCCACTATATCTCGGGAAACTACCCCTTCGTCTCGGTGCGGGTGGAACTATTTGCCTTGTCCCGTAACAAGAATTAATGTACTTTTTGTTGGTGTCTGGTGGACACGTGAATGTCAAATCTTGTACTCATACCGGTATACTTGTGTATTGACCCGTTTTGTCTCTTGGCATCTCGGGTGCATTCTATTTGAGCAAAGTCGAGCTTTCTTTGCAGAATTTGTTGAGACTATGGTGGTGACAAGAAATAACTATAATCGTAGGACATGTCGTTTGGACTTCTTTTGTTTTCTTGAGCTTAGGATTAATATTAGTTTATGTATTTATTATTTTTTTTATGACCTTAGTATTTTGATAATTTGGCATGGTTTGTAACTTTACATTATTTAAGTTGTTTTAACTATTTATTATTACTTTAATGTTGGAGGTATTGGATAGTTATGAAATTATGGTGGATAGTTTGGTTGGTGTTTTGTTAGTTTTTTTTTTTTTATCCCATGTAATCTTTTGAGCATGGAGATTTACTTAAACTTTATGGAGACGAGAACGTTTAGATTTTGTTTCACCCCTAGGATTTGGATGATGGAATATTGATTGGGGTTGAGTCCTAATTTAATATTTAATTCTCCAAATTTTAGGGCGTGACATTATGCATTTATTCTTATTAAACAAACTGAAAAACATGCTATGAAATTGTAAAATTTTATAATTCTAATCTAAAGAATGTTATGAAACTGTAAAATTGTGCAATTTTTAACCATGATTCATTCCAGCACCAAAAAAAATTGAAACTACAAAATTTTATAGCTTTTACCGCATGTAACTAAAACTCGAAAGCAATTTGTTTAGAACTTGAAAATTTTCTCCATTAAAACAGAAAAGAGAAATGTATAGAAGAGAAAATATAGAAAAATTAAGAGATCGAAGGAGAGAGGCAGATTGCGACGCTTCAAAATTTAAGGACATCATAGTAAGATTTAAAACTTAAAATCAATATTGCCACCACTATTACTAACATCCATTAATTCACAGCCCAAAAAATTAAAGTTCTTAAATTACAATTTAGTCTTAGTACATAAAAAAAAAATAACACAAATATAAAAAGAAAATGAGAGAAAAACTAAAAAATTTAGAAAATAGTTCATGGAACTTGGGCACTCTTCAAGCTAACCAAGGCTAAATGTCGCCTTGCAAGGCCTTGGTGTTCCCTTCGGTTTCTTCGGTACCTGGCATAAAACGCCAGGGCAATGGGAATGCCAATGAGTGACAAGCTCAATAAGATACTACAACCCGAAAATACATACCCCGATAATAATACTCGCAATTAATGAATAATGTGTAGTAACAGAATAACAAGTAGCATTTAATAAGCATAACAGGAATGCTATCAGTTGAAATAATAACAATAGATAATAAATAAATAAATATGACAAACGGAAGCAGTATTTCATCATAAGGAAAACGCCCACCTTTCTTTTTAAATTCTCATAGATTTAGTTTATCAGATAAATTTAAGTAACTCCCCGTGGAGCACTATTTCCATTCAACTGCTAAGTAATGGCCACGGGCAATTTTGACTCTCCCTTGATCAAATATTCAAATGTTACTTGCTGTAACAACCAATGATGCTCATGTACCAGGGTTACGTACCTGAGTCGTGACATCACGGTCTACCCCAAATGAATGGTCTATGTTGTGACACCCGCACCACCAACATTATATCACCTACACCGATAAGGGCCGAAATACCTTCCCGTGCCATGTTAGGGTTCGCAACTCACTTGCGCAAGATTCTAAACCGAGCTCACCCCATCACTTTTAAATTTTAATGTATCATCGATTCAATTTCGTGTTTCTTTACTTCGTCAAATTCACGTTTTAATGCATGTGCGAGTTTTAGTTTGAAAATCACAATGAACTAATGTTTATATAGCACAACACAATCATGTATGGAAACCAAAATAAATATGATAGAATGTCTTATGAATCATTACAAAATTTCTTAAGAATTCACACACTACTTCTTTCAGCATTGTATAGTCAGACAAAAAAAATATGAAACCTATGCCAAACGAAGTTCAACCATTACAATATTTTAATTGGTGCTAGTTCATCGAATGAGGAAAATATTTCGAGAAGAATATCAGGGATAAAAACAATTTTAAAATGGAGAAATAAATTTTGGAAAAAAAACTAGTTTTTCTGGGACAGTGAGTTACATTAACTTCCAGCACAGGTAATCTGTGTTTGAAAAATAAAAAGGGAACTCAAATGATGTCAAAAATAGGTATGGTTAGAACGATTTGCTAGATATTTGAGTTTAGAACATATTTCTAGAAGATTTTGAAGATTGAAACCCAATGGAAGATGGTCAAATAATTTTTCTAAGAAAACTGGACAGATTCTGTCACATTTTGGAAAAATTGGCATTTCTCTCTCAATACTTAAAAAAAAATTATGAAACCAGCGGCATTTGAAAGGTAACTTAAAGATATAACTTTTCCAATTTGAATCACTTGAAAACTCATTCTGTAGAATAAACAGTGACCTGGTAAAGTCAGCATTGTTGCTGCCTCCAGACAACAATGAAGTTAAAAATATGTTTTGACCACGAAACGTTATCAAATAATTTTTTTTTCCCGATATTCTAGCACCATGAAAACATGTTGATGGAAAATGGCAGCAGCTAATTGAAGTCTATAAAAGGCGTGGATCCAACGGTTCTAAGGCCCAAGCCTTAATCTGGCATATGCTAGATGATGTGGGGCCTACTTGGGAGATTAACTAGACTTGGGATTTATTTAAAAGTGCCTTTTGAGTTTCTCAAGTCAAATGTCTTTAAATTTCTAGTCAAGGTCTTTGGGTTATTTAGTTGGTCAAAGAGTCTTCTAGTGTCTTTCACATAATTAATGCATTAAAGAGTCCTAGGGAGTCTAAGTTAGTCATGTCATTTAATTTGGAAAGTTTTAGAGTTAAGATGCACTTAGTATAAATTATATTGTAAGTCTTGTGGCAAAAGATAGATTGAATGAATGAAAATTAAGCTTATGCTTCTATGATTGTGCTGATGCAATCTTTCTTTAGCGTGATGCTAAAGAGTCCCTTGGTGTGATGCCTTGGGTTTTCTAGGTGTGATATCTAGATCTGTCCTTCTTTAACCCTTCATCTACTTCCTACAAATCACTATTCACGTCTACTGTTCATATCTGCTGTTCACAGCCCCAAAAAAACAGCCCTGTTATTTGTGTTTTTGCTCATACTTAGGCCTATTTCGAATCTGTCCTGCATCAACTTGGTTTCAGAGCGAGAGTAGCATTATGTCTACACAATCCGGAAAGCCATTTAAGGGAAGATTAACTGATTTCCAGCGTGACGAGATTCTGCTGAAGCTTGTGGAGCAGATAGATAATTTTAGTCTATGCATCAATACTTTGGAAGGCCAAACAACTCAACCTAACGATGATGAACAAGGTGAAAACTCTGGGAATAACAATACTAATGAAAATGGCGAAAATCAAGGCGAGCGCACAGAAGAGCAGCGTGCAGAACCCCTACGAATGCAGCAATTTAGGGCTGGCCAAGATCAGGAAAGGCAGCAAAATTCCATGTCTGATTGGGCCCATGATTTATTGCAAAGAAACCAATATGAGACCTATGATTCAGCAGGAGATATCACTAAGAAGATTAAAATGGAGGTTCCAGATTTTGAAGGTAAGGTCAATCCTACTTTGTTTCATGATTGGCTTACTTCTATTGAAGAGTACTTTGACTGGTACGATATGGCTAACGATCGGCGAGTGAGATTTGCTAAAATGAAGCTTGTTGGATTAGCAAAAATCTGGTGGATGGGTGTGGAAGGTGATATTCGAAGGTTGGGGCAGCCACCAATTGGTACTTGGCAGGAGATGAAAGCCAAGTTGAAGGAAAAGTAAGTGCCATCAAATTACCATGAGAAGTTATGTGAACAACTAATTGAATTAAAGCAAAACCGCATGATAGTGGCTGAATATATGTAGAAATTTGATGAGCTAAAGATGAGGAGTCAAATTACGGAAGATTCAAGTCAAGCTCTTGCTCGGTTTAAGGCTGGTTTGAGGCTCAACATAAGAAGAGAGTTGCTTCACCAACCCTTGTACAGTCTCGAACATGCCTTCCAAGTTGCTTTGGATATGGAGGAGTATTTGAACTACCCAATTTCTAAAAAGTTTGTGTCTCAAGTTGGGTAAACCATAACTAAGGGGTACAATGATACAAATCGTTTCCGATCCAATGTTTCAAAGCAAACTTCTGTCAATACGGCTGATCCAAAAGGCAAGAATTATGCAGCTAACAAAGGAAACATGAAGGAAACCAAGTGCTTTAAGTGTGGTGAATCTGGCCACATGGCATTTCAATGTCCAAAGAGGAGTTTACATGTGGCAGTGGAGCAAGAAGCTGAATTCGATCAACAAAACAATGATGATAATGATGATTCCTTTGACGTTGGGGTACTAAATACAGATGACTTAGAAGATGAAGAGGTGGACAATTCTCTGATTTCTGTTGTCAAGCGTATCCTTGTAGTGCCAAAAACTGAAAAGGAAGACTAGAGGCGTACTTCTATTTTTCAAATGCTGGTTCGTTGTGGAAACCAAGCTAGGAAGCTTATCATCGATGGTGGCAGTTCCATGAATGTTGTATCTGCAACCATGGCGGAGCGTCTTAAGCTTTCTGTTCAACTACATCCTCATCCATATAAGGTAGCTTGGATCGATAACACGTCCATTCCGGTAACTCAGCGCTGCCTAGTCTCTTTTTCTTATGATTCTTATAATGATTCTATCTGGTGTGATGTAATTCCCATGAATGTTACACATATCCTTCTTGGAAGACCATGGCTTTATGATAGAGATGTGCAGCATTCTGGAAAAGAGAACACATATGCTTTCTCATTCAAGAACAAGGACATTGTTTTGAAGCCAATGACTACAGCTGAAATGGGAAAATTCAAGGAAAAGAAGCCAAAGGATGTCATTGAAAATAAGCCTAAATCTCTCCATATTCTCACCAAGAAGTGTTTTCAAGCTGAGAGTATGGAACTGGGAGTTATATATGCTGTGGTGATGAAAGAAGTATCAGATTGAGCTGCTGAATCTGTCTCTGTATTGCCAACAGAAGTAGCCAAGTTGCTGTCCCATTTTTTTGATGTTGCCCCCAAAGAACTCCCAGATGAATTACCTCACATGCGCAATGTCCAGCACGCAATAGATCTCATTCCTGGATCACAATTGCCTAATCTTCCAGCCTATCGCATGAATCCAAGGAAGCACGCAGAACTTAAAAGGCAGGTAGATGAGCTACTATCTAAGAGGTTCATTCGTGAAAGTTTAAATCCCTGTGCTGTTCCAGCTTTGCTTACACCCAAGAAGGATGGCAGTTGGCGCATGTGCATAGATAGTCGTGCTATAAACAAGATTATAATCAAATATCGATTCCCTATCCCGAGGCTTGATGATATGTTGGACATGTTGGCTGAGTCTTGTCTATTCTCAAAGATTGATCTGAAAAGTGGCTACCATCAATTACGTGTAAGGCCAGGAGACGAATGGAAGACAGCTTTCAAGACAAAAGATGGCCTCTACGAGTGGCTAGTCATGCCATTTGGTCTAACAAATGCCCCAAGTACATTCATGCGCTTTATGATGCAGGTATTACAACCTTTCATTGGTCACTTCCTGGTTGTTTATTTTGACAATATTCTAATCTATAGCAAGACCAAGTAGAAACATATCTTTCATCTTCAACAAGTTTTGAGGGTCCTCCATCAAGAGAAGCTCTACATTAACTTAAAGAAGTGTTCTTTCATGAGTCCAATGGTTGTATTTTTGGGTTTCATTGTGTCGTCTAAAGGAGTGGAAGCCGATCCGAGTAAAGTGAAAGCTATCCTAGAGTGGCCAATTCCAACCTCCTTGCATGAAGTTCGTAGCTTTCATGGGCTGACGACTTTTTATCATCGGTTTATTAGGAATTTTAGCATGGTAATGGCACCTATCACTAACTGTATGAAAGGGGGACAATTTGTTTGGACAAAGGCAGCAACAAAAGCTTTTGAAGACATAAAGAAGATGATGTCTGAGGCTCCTGTTCTACACCTTCCTGACTTCTCAAAGGTATTTAAGTTGGCGTGTGATGCTTCAAATGTTGGGATTGGGGGTGTGCTGAGTCAAGAAGGGCACCCGGTTGCCTATTTCAGTGAAAAACTCAATGAAACCAAGCAAAAGTATTCCACCTATGACAAGGAATTTTATGCAGTGATTCAAGCTCTTCGCCATTGGAGACACTATCTTCTTTATAAGGAGTTTGTGTTGTTTTCCGACCATGAAGCACTCAAGTACATCAACTGTCAAAAGAAGCTGAATCATCAACATAGTAAATGGGTTTCATTTCTACAGGAGTATTCTTTTGTTATCAAACATAAAGCTGGCTCTGAGAACAAAGTTGCTGATGCCCTTAGTCGAGTGGTGTATGTTCTCTCTTCCATGGCTATACAGATGGTGGGTTTTGACTTACTCAAGAGAGATTATCCTTCTTGTAGGGATTTTAGCTCTATACATGCTCAGTTGCTAGCTGGACAGTAGGGAGGATATGGTGAGTTTTCTTTGCATGATGGTTTCCTCTTCAAGGGAACTCGCCTCTGCTTACCTAACACATCAATTCGTAAAGAAATGATTTGGGAATTGCATTCCGGAGGAGCAGCAGGTCATTTTGGAAGAGATAAGACAATTGCAATGGCCGAGGATCACTTTTATTGGCCAAAGTTAAAGCGAGATGTGGGCAAGGTTGTTTCACGATGCCGTACTTGCCAACTTTCGAAGGGAAAAAAGAAGAATACAGGTTTATACACTCCGTTACCTGTGGCCTACGAACCTTGGCAGGATTTAAGTATGGACTTTGTCCTTGGATTACCAAAAACCCTTCGGAAACATGATTCAATCCTTGTGGTTGTGGATCGCTTCTCCAAAATGGCACACTTTGTTCCTTGTTCAAAGACATTGGATGCAGTCCACATAGCTAAGCTCTTCTTTCAAGAAGTTGTCAGACTTCATGGACTACCAATCACCATTGTCTCTGACCGTGATTCAAAATTTATGAGCTACTTTTGGCGAATGCTATGGAAGTTGCTAAATACAAAGCTGAAATTTTCTTCAGCTTTTCATCCGCAAACTGATGGTCAAACGAAGGTTGTTAACCGCAGTTTGGGTAATCTACTTCGCTGCCTTGTTAGTGATCATGTTGGCAGCTGGGATCAGGTATTTCCTATGGCAGAATTTGTATACAACAACTCTGTGAACAGATCTACAGGTCGCAGCCCTTTCGAAATTGTCACAGGTTTGCTTCCAAGGAAACCAATCGATTTGGTTCCCCTACCTATTCAGGCTCGACCAAGTGCTGAAGCTGAAGCTTTTAGTCAACATATCCGTGATATCCATGATGAAGTGCGACGAAAGATTGCCATCAGCAATGAGGGGTACAAACAACATGCTGATTTGCGGAGGAGGTTTGCTGAATTTGATGAGGGCGACATGGTCATGGTTCGAATCAAACCTGAACGGTATCCTAAAGGGGTATATAAGAAACTTCATTCGAAGAGTGCTGGTCCATTTAAAGTTCTCAAGAAGATCAGTTCAAATGCTTATGTGCTCGAATTACCTAATGATATGCGCATAAGTAATGTGTTCAATATTGAGGATCTCACTCGATATTCTGGGCATGCTAAGAACAGTAACTGAACTGACCCTGTGGCATCTCTCCCGGCACGCAAATCTTTTCAAGATGAAATCGAAGGCGTGGTTGATCATCAAATTGTTTCAACTCAACGTGGAGGTTATCAAAAGTATCTCATTAAGTGGAAGGAACGTTCACTGTCAGATTGTACTTGGATTACTGATGAGGAGTTTCAGCGCCTCAACCCTGACCTTTATGAAGAGTTCCATGCTTTTAACTCGACGGGGTGGAGTTCTTTCAAGCCGGGCAGAGTTGATGGAAAATGGTAGCAGCCAATTAAAGTCTATAAAAGGCGTGGATCCAACGGTTCTAAGGCCCAAGCCTTAATCTGGCATATGCTAGATGATGTGGGGCCTACTTGGGAGATTAACTAGACTTGGGATTTATTTAAAAGTGCCTTTTGAGTTTCTCAAGTCAAATGTCTTTAAATTTCTAGTCAAGGTCTTTGGGTTATTTAGTTGGTCAAAGAGTCTTCTAGTGTCTTTCACATGATTAATGCATTAAAGAGTCCTAGGGAGTCTAAGTTAGTCATGTCATTTAATTTGGAAAGTTTTAGAGTCAAGATGCAGTTAGTATAAATTATATTGTAAGTCTTGTGGCAAAAGATAGATTGAATGAATGAAAATTAAGCTTATGCTTCTATGATTGTGCTGATGCAATCTTTCTTTAGTGTGATGCTAAAGAGTCCCTTGGTGTGATGCCTTGGGTTTTCTAGGTGTGATATCTAGATTTATCCTTCTTTAGCCCTTCCTCTACTTCCTACAAATCACTGTTCACGTCTACTGTTCATATCTGCTGTTCACAGCCCCAAAAAAACAGCCCTGTTATTTGTGTTTTTACTCATAGGCCTGTTTCGAATCTGTCCTGCATCACATGTTAAACTAACTCCAATAGTTTCAGATTTTATGAAAGTGTTCTCATGAGTTTGTTTGGGTTCATTCAGAACAAATCAAAAATTTGTTTTGCTGGAAGTTCATTATTTTGTGAAAAACACACTTTGTATTCACCATGAATCATAAGTAAGACTATAAAAATTATTTCTTGTTACTATTCCCATGTGAAACTCTAATCCTTCATATTTACTTTCATTAGTGATAACAGGAAATAGATTAAAATAATATTTATAAAGAGTAAACACAAATTCATAAGCGTGTAAGATTAATTTAAACAATGGAGAATATTTGAATACATAAGAAGAAAAAATCAGTAACTAAACTATCTAATCCATGCTTGCAAGAAGGATAGAAATCACATAATCATAAGATTCTCATTCTATCAAAATGTAAACATGCATTGAGCTATTGTGTATTAACAATGCACACTCTTACATATTTTTAATATATAGATTTAGTTTAAAAAAAATATCTAAGGGAGGATAGAGGTTGAGTATTCCTACCTCAAGAGCTTTTACAAACAATTCTCAAAACTTGTTTTGAATTGGTAACCACCAAGGACCCCTCTTCTTCCTCTCCTTTTTTTTTCTTTTCTTTTCTTTTCTACTCTTCCTCTCTTTTTCTTTTCCTCACCATGGAAATGAAAAAGGGGTGAATAGTGCACTATATATAGGAGCTTCGAGGCAATCTTTATTTTTATTTTATTTTTTTTATTTTGGCTTGGGAACTATCATCTACAAGAATAGACTTAGAGTATGTTTGTATGTCATGGCATGCCTTGACAGCAGCCTTATTGGGAAGAAGGGCAGCCAAAATGTTCTACCCAAAACAACAAATCTGACTTCTATTTTTTTATTTTCTATTTTTCAAAATGAAAATCAATGTATATATATCCTAGTCACTAGATGTTTTTTTCTTCCCTTCTATCCTCTAACCAACTTGGTTATTATTTATTTAATTCATTTAGTGTCCACAACTGTGTTTAGATACAAAAATTTAATCACAGAAAAATAAATAATTTTATTTAAAAGAATTTTGTATTGGTATTAATCATGATGCTATTAACATAATAATTTAATAATTTAATAATCATTATGAATTGACTTAATATTATGATTAACAAACTAATTAGTTGTCCAAAAATTCAAGTTCTTACACAGATATAGAGAGAGGATAATACTCCAGTAACTATTTTTTGTTTAGATCTAGTTGCATCTGATGTAGATCTACTCATCTTCTTCGTCAAAAACAAATCTTCTTCACCGTCGGTGAGGGTGATGTAAGGAGTCGGTGATCGGTGGTTGCCGGTGAATCCCAATCGATGAGAGTCGTCGGTCGCCGGTGACTATATATCAGAAAGAGAAATAGAAGAAGCAAGATGTGGTTGTCCGTCGACGTAGCCGGAAATCATAAAGAGCAAAAGAGGCAGAGAAGAAGAAAGACAGACAAGAAGAAAAAAAAATTATAGGACTTTTGAGTAAAAATAAAAAGTTATGGGACTAACTAAGCTACATATTTTTCAAAAAAAAGATTTTTTGGTAATTTGCCCCTATTTTTCTTTGTTTTCTTTTCTTTTTTGTTTTTCTTTATATAATTGATATGAAGGCGGTGAAGGAACAAGAAGAGATCTAACATAGAAGTAAAATTATAATCCAAACATTACATCATGCAAAAGAGCGTATCCCATTTACCGAGTCAATTTCTCAGTCTCCTATTGGTCTGATAGTATTGGTAGAGTTAAAAAACAAATAGTAAAATAACTTCATAGGAAGTGGTAGTTAGAATCACTGTTAGTTATGCTACGTGCATACAAAAATCACGAAATATACAATTCAAAATCATTTTGGATGTAATCTCCGTTACGTTTAAATTGAGTCGACTGTAGAAGGTACCATTTTATAGAATTGCATATGATCTGCTCTCCATACGCACTGAACCTTCTGCACATAGAATGCATTAGATAAATTTAAAATAAAATATTGTAATTATAAATAGGAACACTTTAAACAATATTTGTAACACATCATTTTGTAAAAATCTTTTAGTGCGTTTTACAGTCGGGTTGCAAAGTCTACTCACTCCACTTCAAGAATGGTCTGGGACCAAATTTTTTTCTTTTCGTGCAGAGGAGTTGTGGTTGGAAATTACTTGCCAAAAAGGAGTTGTGGTTGGGCCACAATCGCACTGTTAACTCGGGAATGATTGTACTTTCCAAGAATTTTGGAGGATCAAATCCTAAATTGAATGAATGTCGAAAGGTATCTTAATCTACATATACAAAATAAAATCACAAAATCATAAAAGATAAAATAAAATAAAATAAAAAATTTATCTATAAACCTTATCTTGAGGAATGATAATCCGATTAGTTCCAAGAGTTTTCTTATAGATCAATTAATTCTACTGATTTTAGAAAGATAGATTTAATATATTATTTGAAAATTATATATATATATATATATTTTTTTTTGCACTAGAAAGGTAAAATATACAACCTATGAGAATCAAATTTGAGATGAATTTTTATTTGAGAATCTTTTTTATTTGAAATGACTTAAAATGTAAGATTTTTTAAATATTTCAAAAGGAATACAAAAATGACTTGAAATAGAGGATTCTTCAAACTTTTCAAAAGAATATGAGATTCTTTAATTTCAAAAGGAGTATAAAAACTCTTTAGTAAGTTTTAAGTAAATGTATAATTCATTCTGTAACACTCCAATGTAACACTTAAAAAAACCTCCTTATTATATTTTTTCCAAATATAACACTTCAAAAAAAACTCTTCAGTGCAACACTCCAATATAATACATAAAAAAATTTCTTAGTGTATTTTTTTCATATGTAATATTCTAATGTAAGACTCAAAAAAAAATGATGTGGGATTCTTCAAATTATTCCAAATAGAGTACAAAAATTCCTTAGTAAGTTTTGAATAAATATATAATTTCAAACTGTGATTGTTACGTTCGGAAAAAGTATACTAAGTAATTTTTTAGTATTTTTCTGTGTGTTACATTAGAGTGTTACGTTTGAGATTACATTTATTGGAATGTTATGTTTGGAAAAAGTACACTAATGTTTTTTTTTTTGGGTATTACATTGGAGTATTACGTTTAGAAAAAATTTGAAGTGTTACGTTGTTACGTTTGGAAAAAGTACACTAAGAAGATTTTTAGTGTGTTACATTATTGAAATGTTACATTAGAATATTACGTTCTTATTCGTAATGTGAGATTTGTTCAAGAATGAGTGAAAATTCAAAACTTCTATAGTACGAATTGTCCAAATTTATAATTTTATATTTAGAGAAACCAACTTTTATCCCTAAAAAATTAAATCTAAATATATAAGTGACTGTAATTTTTATTTTAATGGGACTTTTAGGTTCATAAGAAAAAAAAAAAAGAAAAAAAAAAGAAAAAAGGCTAAATAATTCATAAGATTATATTTTCAAATTTATTGATTCTTTATCCAAATCAATATTTAAAATATACGAATCAATGGGCTCAGAAAAGTAGCTAATATCTTATTTATTTTTACTGTGAATCTCATTATGTGATTATCTTTTGAGCAAGAAAAATGTTTGAAAGCACTAGAAAGAGCACTAATAATATGGTAGTGGGTCCCGCTCACTTTCTATGCCTTGTTTATTTTTTTTTTATTTTTTTTTTACCATTCCCAATGCATTAGTGCTATTAATAATATATTTTTTTAGTGATCTAAATCATTGTTGTTTGAGCAATTCTATAATCTCACCTTTTACATCATTTTCGTAGTTTAGACGCAAAGTGGTAAGGCTCACATCACTAATGCTATGTTTGGTTGGAGGATTTGGGGAGGGATTTGGAATTGGAAAGAGAAAGAGAAAGGGAAAAGGTATGTGAAATTAGGTGAAATATAGGTATATTTTATTCACATTTCACCTACCTTTTCCATTTCTCTTTCCAAATCCCTCCTCAAATCTCTCGACCAAACACAGCATAAGAGTGAGAAGAGGAAAAAAAATTATCAGCCACCCAAAAAAAGAGAAAAAAATAAGCCATATTTTCCTTGTCTTTTGATTGGCGTGTTTTGAGAAGTTAGTAAAAAGTTAGTTTTTGACTTTTTACCAAACTTTTTGGCTTTTTTGGACGGTGAATTGGAAAGTTGGTAAAAAACTGACTTTTTACTTTTTAATTTAGTATTTTTTTAAAGTGTCAAATCACTTTAAATGACCAAAATACCCTCAGCCAATTTATAAAATTTACGATTTTGCCCTTATGTATTTGAACACTTTGTTAAATGTAATATTACAAATTTTCAATGTTATGCAGTGCAAATTAATTAATTACGATTTTTTTTTTATGAATTTTGTTAATGTAGTATTATAATTTTTTTTGTTTATCAATGTCACGCAGTGCAATTTTTTTTCTATTATTATTACAATTTTGTTAATTATTTTTATTATTATAATTGAATGGCATATTTATTTTCTTAATTTTTGTCAACAAATTGCGCTCTTACATTAATTCATTTCCACATTTCAAACCGGTAAACGCCCTTCACAACCTGCAACTTACAAACACAATCGTACATTTTTTTTGACACTTTTAACAGTTTCACACATTCATTTCATTTGCCATCAACTCGTACAGACCGAACAGGATTAGAACCCAAGTTGACGCCGATGTCACATTAATTCATTCCGTATTGATTTCCTCACTTCGTTCATATGTACGTCATCGTCGCCCTCCGGTTCACCATCATCGTCGTCACCAACACTGTCAACATTTGGCATGTCGTTGAAAGTAAAATTCTCTGCGTTCGCAATCTTGTTGAATGCTTCATCGTCGTTTGAGTAGCGGCGTATAAAATTATGTATTGCCATTGAAGCTCCAACCAATGACACCTGCACTTTCCCGAAATCATATCGGACATGTTATGTAAGAATCCCCATCGCGCTTTCCATACTCCGAACGTACGTTCAATTGCACTCCATAAGGAGGAGCGCATCGTGTTAAAAATTTTGTTTGCATTTTTTGGCCGTCCAGTTGCGCGAAACTCTTCCTGGTGGTAGCGACATCCCTTAAACGGCGCCAAAAAGCCTTTTTGGTTCTTGTATCCCGCATCAACAAGGTAATATTTTTCTGCTTGTATTTTCATAATTTTGCATTAGTAAGAGCATCTCCAACGCATGAGGTAAATAGAGAGAATTAGGCATTTTGCCTTCTGAAGCTGCATTTCTGGGGTTCCAACGCATAAGACAAATGGTGAGGCATTTTGCCCATTCTCATTTTGGCTCTCCACATGTAGCCAGCCTCCATTGCTAGGCAAAATATGTTCCTGCCAACTCAAGTGACTCTCTTTCTCTTTCTCTTTCTTTCTCCCTTTCCCGTTCTTCTCCATCAATGATCTCTCTCAACCCACCTCTTGCCCCTTACATGATTCATACCCAGATTTCTCCCCATATTGCCATGCTAACGCCATTGCCATAACCCTTTTCAAGTGTATATTTTTAAAATCAATTAAACAATTTCGATAGTGAGTGTGTGTGTGTGTGTGTGTGTGTGTGTGTGTGTGTGAGAGAGAGAGAGTTGTGACCACTCAACGACGCTGGAGACATGGATGGCCTAGGTGGGCAAAGAGAGGGCATTTGGGGGTTCATAAAGTGGCAAAGAGGAAGAACCCGTCATCAATAGAAGCTCAGCAGCAGAGGCAGGTTCCACTACTAGGGTGAGGGCAAACCCAGCAGCACCCAAAAGAGAAGCAACCATGGCTTTGTTGTTCTTGAATATACTATAAATGATGGTTTGAGGAATGGGTTCGCTGAATTGGGTGAGAAACAATACCAATCTCATTGAATTTGTGAAGAGGAAAGGGTCTTTGAGGAGCCAGTAAAGGTTGCTGCTGCCATGACTGTGAGTGAGGTGTGCGTGTGCTTGTCAAGCAATGACCCCCAATACAATTTGAGGCCCCATTTCTCAATTAAATACACACCATAAATAAATAAATAAATAAATAAAAGTGATTATTATTTTTATATCTATTAAAAATAAAAAATAAAAAATAAAAATTAGAGGAAATTACAAATACATTACTTAAAATTTATTTAAAATACGGTTTGATCCCTATAATTTTAAAATTACTCTTAGGAATTGAGAGGAAATGATTCTATTTTTCTTTTATAATAGTTTTCTTTTCAAAATTAATGTTTATAATAGTTTTCTTTTAAAAATTAGTTAAGTTAGTTTAATTGGTTAGCTAAAATAAAGAGTATGGTTGGAGTCTACACTAGCTAAACTAGATAGGCAAAATAGAGAAGGTAGTTTTCTGTGTACTTTAAGGAGCCATTTTAAAGAGTATGGTTGGAGATGCTACAAATATCAAATGCACACAAGTAATTAAAAAAAAAAAAAAACAGCCGTTATTCATCTAACCTTCCTCTGGCATGGGGAATTGTTTGGCTGGGTCCGATGTTACTTCGTTAAAAACTTTGCTGTCATGCATACTATCCTCCCATCCGCAAGATATAAAAGTAAAACACAAATCGAAATCACACGCTACGAGTATGTTTTGCATGTGCCGTCCTTTACGGCCAAAATATGGCGCTGCCTCCTGCAGCGGGAGATGTGCCTCCACATGTGTGCCGTCAAACGCACTAATACAGTCCTGCAGAAGCACACAAAGCAATACAATAACTGTGAAGGAGAAATGCTAGTACCCGAAAAAAGTTCGCCCTTACTTTCTGAATGTGGCTACTATTCATAAATAAATGTGCAAAAAATTAATACACTCACTTTGAATGGGAAATATTTCCGTCGGGATTCTAAGTACGGATGTCTACTGTGTTGTGACCTTGTCAGTCGACAGTGTGCAATCGTGAACAACTTCATCGCTTTAAGAACTCGCACTACATGATGCCATATTGTTTCCCCCGAGTGCTGAAAACGGTCTTTTATGTCCCAACTCGGGAAGCCCCGTAACACGAATATGAACATCCTAACACTCTCAACTACATCTACACCATGGGGACGCTGTGGTACTGGGAGGCCGCAATCCTCAACTAATGTCTTGCACAACATCAAGAACACATCCTGTGACATCTAAAAATTCGCTGAAATGCTTCATTCCGACCTCGAAGCATCTCCTGCATCCACATGCTACTAGTCAATGCGGATGTGTGAAACGGAGTCTTGTCAACATACGCGTACTCGTTGGCAACGCGAGCAATTTCCACCCAAATCATTGATGTCGTCGATTCCATTTCTCCGATCGTCTCTCCTATCCAAGCATTTATTTGGCCATTGCGTACGACTCCCGAGCTAGTACCCTCTTGTGGATCCATAGACGTTCCACATTATATGAAAGGAAAACTACAAGCTGTAGTTCGCATTTACAACATGGGTTGATCAACTCCATGATATATAGCACTCTTGTTAGACATCTTCAACTACTACGTTGAGTTACTGTGGCCATGTGATTGCCCAAAGCTAAACAACATGACATTACCATGTGAATGGTAGTACATTCCCCAGGTTTGTACAATTTCTACTTTGCATGCTTCCATATAAGCACCAAGTTTCATGTGCTTGTGATTGACGTAAGCCACATCAAATAACTCCAATATTGCATCAGAAGTTTTTAGTTAAAATAAAGTAAATAGAGAAATCTAAATAAATAAAATAATGGAACACACTTTTGGAAGTAATAACCACTAATAAATGTGTGGCAAAAATATTTTTAGTATTTAGGTCAAACTTTGTTATGAATAATTTTTTACGATATAGATTAGTTTCATAAAAGTTAATGGGTGGACAAATTTCGTCACATAGTTGATATTTCTAGTTATGTCAATTTTTAGGGATGTCCAGTTATGGTTGTAGTTATATCAAATTTTGAATGTTTGGTTAAGATTTTATAAGATATTATCCGTTTTTTTTTTCTTCACAAAATTTAATTTTCATATGGTAAAAAAAACCCTTCATTTTTTGTGTTTTTTTTTTCTTCCTGGGGACTAAATTATCTATTTTTTCATTTTCTTACAAATTAGTGTTTGCTTTTGTCAATATAATTTTCGTTTTGTCAATTATAAAATAGATTTAAAAAATTCAATCCAAATAGACTACAAAATATACTACTTTGTTTTTCACATCAAACTAATGTTTGGCCCACAAATCACCATCTGCCTGTGACAAGGAGCACCTAAAATAAATAACTATACAACAAACAAAAAAGAGCCTGCAAACACAAACATAGATTCCCTAGCCATGACATTTTGCATAACATAACAACTATGTGACACAACAGTGCCATCTTGTGGTGTGTATACTGGCAGATAGTACCCAAGTCCTACAAAATCATAAATAAACGTCCAAACCAAAATAAAAGGAATGCAAATAGTCTCGTATGTGTACCACAGCAAAAAAAAAAACACACACACACACACAAAAACACACAGATTGTTATACAAAAGAGTCGACAAAAACACCACCTGAAAATAAACTACAATCTCATGATAAGCAAATACTAAAATGACAATCCAACCACAAATGCCTAGTCCAAGTCAACAACACCACCACTCCCGAACAGCTGTGTCCTCCGTTCACGATCCCTGCCAACATTGGCCGGCGTGCTGGTACGTTTCTCTATCAACCAGTTGACAATGTAATTCACGGGGAGGGCCATGATGATGTCCCAATTATCGGGTGAATCCATTATGCCGCATGCGAATGAGAACAACTTACCGCCGAGCTCCAATCCAGGCGTGCTCATAAGCCTTGCAAGACAGTCCCCCACAGTGTTATAACATTTACCAGTGACAACGTATTGCGTAATTTTCAGCTCCCGGCTTTGTTTGCTCACTACTTCTACGAGATTGTGCATGCTACTAACGACAGTAGCAGGCGCTGGCTGCTTGCGACATTTTGCATTGGCTGATCCATTCACGGCTGACTGGGGGGGAAGCATCGTCAAAGAGGCTCCTATCCACCACGTTCTCCCCGACAGTGTCATGGCCCGACTGTGGTGGTGTGCCTGCATTGAGAGGTCTCATCCCGCTATCCTCGTTGGCATTGGTCGCAGTCGCAGCAGCATCATCAGCATCATCGCGCACTTCTGTTGGAGTCCATACATGTTTCGCAGTCGCTGCTGCACCAGAGTACACCCGCTCCATGAGGTCCAAGTGCTCTAGAGGCTTAGTCTTGAACTTAGCACATCGGTTATTCATTTAAGACAGGAGAAAACACATATGTAAGTAAAGCTTGAAATGTATTTGCTGCCCTTAAAGTGTACCACCAATGACAGTAACAGAGGTTAAACACATGAAGGGATTAAGTGTTGTAATTAGAAAACAATAAATGTAACTCTTGAATTATGTGTACACATGCCACGTTGTAGGTTGCCCAACATATGTGAAAGTTGTATGTTAAACAAGTGCTTTGATTTGCAAAAGTAGTTATGTGAACAAAATATGGCACCACAAATCAGCAATACTAGTACAACAGTAATGAGGAAAATAAATTGTTTTGTCAATACATACCGCTTGCATTTTGGCCCACCAATGGTTAGGTGCAATGAACAAGCCCATCTCATGGTCGTACCCAAGCATGTCAAGCCGTGGCTAGCATTCTCCAACTTCTTCCATGCTACCCAATCTTTCTTCAAGTTGTCAAACTTATTTTTCATTTGTTTGGCTGAATGTAGCAGCCCGATTTTCTCTAGAAATTTGTTCGCTACGTTCTTATACCTAGCCATGGACAATCTGCACGGTTGTCGATTACCAAATTTCATTTCAGCAATGATGAGTTGAAGAAACAACTTTGTATTGTCACTGTTGAATTGGCATTTGTGGACTGGCTGGGGTTGGGTTGATGTGACAGTGTTACCTTGAGACTTGGAAGGGGTACGGGGTGATGATCGATTCGTTTCCATAAGTAGTGATGTCCTGCTTGTAAAATTAATGCAATATCAGTGTCAAAGAAAGTAGAGTAAATATTTCTTGCATGCCTAAAAGTGAAATCGAAGTGTAAACACAATTACTGCAGTAATAACAACAAAGAGTACGACGCTTTGCAAAAGACAAAGTCGGTTTGTATTACACGTTGGGGAAATGTTATGTAACAGGACGAACACGTAACCGACAACAAGTACATATGTGATACAAAAAATAACTATGCAGCAATATCCCTGACAATGCATCATATCCGAAACAACAACACCAAAACAATGACGCACAAAACACCGACGACCGTCCTAAGCGTACGTAGGCTCTGATCTATGCGCACAACGTCCACCCGTAACCCCATATCGACATCATTATGTGGTTGGTCAGTACCAAATCTGGTGCTGCGAAAATCGTCACACCAACCAACCCACGCAACACATCTCTGCCGGACAAAAGTACAGTAGATAGTTAGCATGCATACTATGCGACACAACCACAAATAAACAACGACATGACTAAGTACATAAGAGAGGGGCAACACAAACGCACCGTAGTTCTAGGGCAAACGTAGTACGCACAACCAGGGTTTTTGGCGAATCTTAATATCTTGACAACGTAATGTCCAAAGCCACATGCACACATCCTCGGTGGCCATGATGAAGTGGAAGTTGACGTAGAGGACGCCATCTGTATAGTCCTTTGATTTCTTTTGTTCATTATAAATTGAACTAATATGATGTAGTGTGCGGAATGAAAGAGAATAACTGAAATAATTTCATTTTGAATTTAGGTTAACTATTGAAAATGCTAGTTTACTGGTGTGTCCTGATTAGGCATTTTCTTTTCTAAAGTTTTCCGTGTTGTAGTTGTCTTGTGCTGTCATGTTTTAGTAAACTACTTCAGGAATACACAAGATAATTGTTATACGAATTTCTGTAGTCTGGGAAGTAAAATAAAACAACAAATTAACATGAAAATGACCAATATTTTATTTTCCTATTCCAAATAGTAGAAGTTGAAAGCCCCCACTGGTTTTCCAACTCCACATCTGTAGTTTGTCCCCAATTATACTACAATTTTATAACCACCCTCCACAATAATGGTCTCAAACAACATCCCAATCAGAATACTAATTCTTTTCCTCCACATCCCAACAATACAATACACAATTCACAGTACTAATTCTTTGGAGCCATTTTCCAAATCCACAATACTAATTCTTTGAATCTATAGCTCCAATAATGCTACATATCACAATTATTAGATGAATCTATATGTATAGCTTCAGCACTGATAAATAGTTTTGGTTGGAGTTTTATAAATGTCTATTCCAACATTGACGGCTTTTTTTTAATTCATGTTCTGATTTTCTGTTCTAAACATTAATTAAATTTTTTTTTTCTTATATATTGTTTTGCATTTTTGTCAATTTGAAAGAGAAAATAACAAAGCAAAGCCTCAACCCTTGGTGCAATGTGAGTGGTAGTTTTACTTGCACAGTGTTCGGTAGTTTGGGTTTTGCTCAAGTTGCCTCAAAAAAGCAAAAAGTTCTACATTACAGAACTAGAATTTTTTTATGTAACTGAGTTGTTTGACCAATACAAAATCAATGTATGCCAAGAATTTATAGCCAAAAAGAACCCCACCCATGAATGGAAACAAGGCATATCTGCCTATTAAGGATATATACACATAATAGAGTACACATATATAAGAGGCTCACAAGTGGAATCATTAATGGAGTCGAAACCATTACACAACATGAAAATCAAGGTTGACAATTGTTTGGCTTGAATGGATTATTAACAAATTGTTCAGGTATTTGTTAAATGCATTTGTTCAAGTTTTGCTTAAATGGTCTGGTTTAGCCCAGGTGTAAGGTAATTTACAGGCCATAAAGTCCATTTGATTGGTTCAAATATCTATTGAACATAACATTTGATTTTTCTTGATGAACATCTGTAATGGTTAAGGTAAAAAAAAAAAAAACAGAGCTTTTCAATCGTGCCAAGAATAGAAAAGAAGAAGAAGAAGAAATTTGTTTCAACAGATTACACAAAACAGAAACTGCAAACGATGCATGCACATAACAATCTGGTATCACAAATTAGTAAAACACAAATTTTTTAAAGAATGCCAGTAGATCGAAAGGGATGAATACACAGAACACCGACCCCGAAGATTTGAAATACAAACATCTCAGACCTCGAAATCACAAGTGCAAATGAATATGGAGCAAGGTTTCAATGTTATATATCATACAACAGCTAGTCCATCAATCGTGAACAACTACTGCCATGGTTTTGTGTCTGTCACTACTTGCGAGAAAACAACAATGGAAGACGGTTTTCGGCTTACCTGATGGTGTAGATCCGACGAAGGCGAGGACGTGGACGACCAATCCAGCGGCAGCTTCGGCGGGGGACGACAAGGTCGTAGGTTGTTCGAGAGAGTTGGAAGCACAGCTTCAAGGAGGAAGACGAAATCGCTACCAGGGGGGAGGAGAGGAGGCAAATCTGAACTCGTTTTGCCCTAGGCCCCAATTACATAAGACGAGGGTAATTTGGTAAATTGAGGAGTTGCGTTTTTAGATCTTCCCAAATGGTGTAATTTGCGTTTTTTCAGACTTGTGCGTTTTTTTCCTAGGCTCAAAACGCTGCTTTTTACCATGGTTCCCAAAACGGCACTATATTAAAAAAAAAATTTATTAATGGCAACAAGGAGGCTCAGCTTGAGATTCTTAGGACCCAAAGTCAATAATGAACTAATAAATATCATTAGATCATTTGGAGCCCTTCACAAAATTTTTTTATTCAACAGATTTTTTTTTTAAGGTAAATGACAAAAGAGTTAGGGTTAGAAATTAGATAGGGAAAGAGAATGGGCCTTTTTAATTTTGAATGGACCTTTTAATTTTTTTATGGGTTAATTTATTTTAAGTTAGTTTGGATCTTCTTTAATTTTTTGAGCAATGATTAAGACCCCCACTCCTACAAGACCCTCACAAATCTAAACCATTTATGATATGGACCCCACACATACATGAGTGGACCTCAAACATACATAAAGGGCCAGGATCACTTTGAAGGTGTGGGAGTCATCCCCATAGGGGTCCCAAACATTTTTTTTTTTTTTTTGGACTTAAAACATACCTAATATATTATACTAAACTATAATAACATATGTCCTTTTTTTTGATCTATTTGGAGGGGTCCTAAGCCATGGCTTAGTGGGCTTATGCCCAGAGTCGGCCCTGGCAACAAGCGTACTTAGTAAATTTATATTTTTAACATATTGCTTAAATTAGATAATTTATTTATTATTTAAATATTTCAAATTAATGACATTTGCATTTATACATAATGTTTTAGATTTTCTATATATAAAACTAATCACTGACCAAGATTTAACCAATTTAAAAATAAAATAACATCAATTACTTGTTAATAATTACGTTAGCATGACCCAAAGTTTATATTTTGGGGATGATGTATAAGTTGATTTTTTTATTTATTACGAAAAAATGTATAAAAAAATTAAATGTGATATAACTTAAATAAATTAATAAAAAATAATGAATAAATTGACTTTTTAGTTCATACCTTAAGGTGGTGTTTGGCAAGAACTTTTTTGGGCTTTTTTGGCTATTTTAGCCACAAAAGACAAAATAGGCTTTTTTAGCCACAAAAAACAAAACATCACATCCAACCCATAATCATTACACTCCTCTCTCACAAAAAAAGTCAAAAAAGCCAAAAAGCCAAAAAGCCCTTCCCAAACCAAACTTTTAAGCCCAGGCTAAAATAGCCAAAAAAACCTAAAAGCCAAAAAGCCAACCCACTTCCCAAACGGAGGCTAAGTTAGCATACAATTTCCAACCAGACTCCCATGACAATAACATATGTCACCGCATTAAATCACAATAACACTAACAAGTTGGTCCACATGCTGCATATTTTGGTTGGTAGAGGTTTTTAATTTTTTTTTTCAAAGTTAAAAATTGATAAATAAAAGTAAAAGTTGATGGGCATGGCCCACATGGTCTAGGATAGTCCAATTCATAATTGTCTTGAATGGCCTAATCAGGCATTTTAGTTAGTTACAATCTAATAGATGAAACAAAACAGAAGATCCACCAAGGACCTACGTTGATTCAGACCTTGTGACACTTAGATACCTATTGGGTAGGGAGTTATTCACGTGACAGATAAAGATCCTGCAAAGTTATTGAGTCTAGGCATCAAGCATTAAATGAGGTTGTCGTGGCATTAAATGCAACAAAACATCTCGCTCGTGAATATGGTGAAACTGCCATGGCCGATGACAAGTAGACCCTAAACTTTCGACCAATAAGACAGTTTGAATGGATAAGGAAATGATTGGTAAGAGATATAAAGAAGCTCGTGAAGAAGGTTAACGGCAAAATCTCTCTCTCTCTCTCTCTCTCTCTCTCTCTCTTTACTTTTCTATCACTTCCAATCTAACTTAATTGTCGGAGTGTCTACGGGGAGAAACCATTCCAATCTTGGCGCCTCCCCATCGGAACTTTTGCAGGCATACATTAAGAAGACGAAGGGCAGCAGACCCGCCGAACGCATGGATCAGTCCGACCCATCCTCTATTGTGCATATTGCATTATCAAAAGTTAAAAATATTTCTTTTTTAATTTTAAAATTATCACCTTTTTTTAATTTATTTAAATTATTTTTACCAACTAAATTATAAATAGAAATCATATCAAACAATTTGATGCAAAATTCTAAATTAAAACAGGCCACAATCAATTCTTTTAAACAAACAACCAACAAACACCGACCCCAAGAGAGGGAGAGGGAGAGGGAATGGCTGAGTTAATTGCATTTAATAAGGGGTGGGTCTATCATTAATTGATACCACCTCTGTTTTTGCACCTACCGACTTTGGTTTTAAACTCAAAGATAATTCCCCCTCATGACCGTTATTGGATTTTTTTTTTATATAATTTTTTTTTTCAACCATTAGAAAAATATTATATATTTTACAAACACAAATATAATTACGTTAAATTGAATAATCAAGCAGTTCATACTCAAAATTCAATAGATAATAAGCAAACAATTACATAACGATTCGATTAGAAGTTCACAATGATTGATTTTTTTTGCCTCGTCAGTTGGTGCTACATATATCAATTAATATACTAACTAGTATACCAACACTAATTATAATATTATTATTGACTCCACTCGTTATATAAATTATAAATATCAAAAACATCTTAAATTATGTCACATTATCAATTAATATACTAGTTAGTATATTAATTGATACATATAATATTATTCATATAAAAATGATCAATTGCATTAATTCAATAAATTTCCTTTATTGGAGAATTGAGAGACTAACCAAATTCAAATTTTAATTTTTTTGTTCGTCGGCAAAGATTTGCTCCACTTGACCGTTATTGGAGAATTGGGAAACAAACCAAATTCAACTTATTTTATTTTTAATTGGCAAAGAATTGACCACATGTGTTTAGCCAATAACCACGCTAGGAGTGTTATATGCATTAATTAATATATTAATTAGTGTATTAATATAATTATTATATCAGTGGTGATTGGCACCCCCTCAAATCACCACCCCCACCACCCCCCCCCCCTTTGACACGTGGCGGGTGGTGATTGGAGGGAAAAGAAAAAAAAAAGGAGAAAAGAAGAAAAAGGTGTCCAATCAAATCAAGAGGGGGTCCAAAGGGGTCCTAAAAAGGGGGTCCTGCACATTATTCTTATTATATTATTATTTTAAAATTATGATTCCACCCATTACATAAATTATAAAAATTTAAAATTTTTAAAATTATGTCACATCATTCATTAATACACGTTAATATACTAATTAATGCATATAATATTATTATAACCTTTCACATGGTCAGAGTTCCACATGACTTTGGAAGCTTAATGTGGATTATTTAATCTAAAATCTCCGGCTTATCGCCACATTTTATGGTAGGAATCAATTTGAAAGGCTATTTTATTTCTCCAACATTTTAAATTAAATTTGTTTTCTCTCGAAGCTCGATTTGAAATATATTCACAAATTGGAATAGAAAAGAGTTGGCAGCGTGTGAAACTACGAAAGTGTTGGAAGTTTTCTTGTTTTGAAAAAAGAAGGGAGGGGCTGTGGCTTTACTTGCAGAAATATTGGACTTCCTAGAACACCACCATTTACATGGATTGTAGCCCTCGCTATTTTCAAAGGTAGGCGGTGCCTCACACGCTTTCAATTTTTTGATTTATTTATTTAAAAAAAAAAAACACTATCGATATATAATTTTTGTATAAAATTTATCAGTAAAACAATAATGTAGTCATCAAGGTAATTTTTTTTTTCTTCCCCCTTAGTCGAAAGGTGACACTTTCGTCGAGATGCAGCATCAATAATTAATAGGGTAAACTACCAATAGGTCCTACTTTTGAGATTTATTATCCATTAAGTCCTGTTGATAAATTTATTAAGGGATAAAGATAAATTTATCAGTCTTTTATTTTTATAAATAAATTTGTAGTGATAAATTTATCAGTCTCTTTGTTTTTATGAATAAATTTATAGTGATAAATTTATCAATTTCTTATTTTTATAGTGTTAAATTTATTAGTTAGGACCTGTAGGTAAATAAATCTAGTTAATAGGACCTACACGTAAGTACCCCTAATTAATACTATTCGTGAGTCAAAACCGACTAGAAGTCCGAACCCAAAAAGGAAAAAAAAAATACAAATATTGAAAAGTGAAAAGGCAATTATTGATAATCACACAAATTTAAAAATTATCCCGTCCTTGTTGATATCACACACCCATTTTATAAAAAGTATTAGACGCATAGTTTACTCACTATTTGAAAGGATATTTACAACGAACCTGTACAATGGAAGTGTCTTCTACACTAACAACATCTCCATCTTGACACAAGGACCACTTTAATTTGGATTCTAATACTATACTCAACTTAGGATCCAATATTTACTTAAAAATATTGTTCAATAGGACAATGATAAAGATCACTAAAAGTGGTGCTCTAAAGCAATCACTAATGATGTGACATTTACTTTTTTTTTTTTTTTTTAAAAAACTAACATAACAACACTATGACAGTGAGTGGAATCCACTGCCACATCATTAGTGGTGACACTAATTAGTACTCTCACTCATTTTCCTTTGATTAGAGGGGACGGACAATGTGCTAAAATGGGAAATGAAGAGCACAACACGTGTTTTGTTTTTGAAGCGTGTGGGACATTGTCATCTCGTCAAAATATCTACCTTCTTGGAAAGTTAGATCTCACTGCTTCACAACTTTCCCCATCTAAACTTAGGTTAAGTTTGGAAACTTCAATATAATCTATCTTTTTATTTTTTTATCTTTTTTTCATCACATTACTTCTTTATTTTTTTACACATTTTTAGTAAAAAGACAAAAAGTACACTTATTTAAATCATTCCAAACAACCCCTTAGGGTGCGTTTGTTTGGACGGACTAGATAAGGGGGGATTGTAATCTATCGGACTATTAGTCCTGGGATACATTGTCCCGGGACTATTTGGTTGAACTAAATTTGTATCCTATGTTTGTTTAGTCATGGGATTAGAGGTCTGGATTGAACTATTCTATTGAATCTCATGTTTCTTTGAGATATTATGGAGAAGGATAAATGTTCAAAAGACTATTTTATCCTTATAATTTGTAATTTTTATTTAATATATAATTTTAAATTTGTAATCTATAATTTATAATTTAACAACACTAAAAAAATTTAATTTATAAGGCCATAATTTTTAATTTATTATTTTCAATTAAATTAAATTTATAATTTATAATTTATATTTTTTATTTAATATATAATTTTAAATTAACGACAATAAAAAAATAATTTTATTTAATATATAAATTAAATTTTCGACAACACTAAAAAAATTTAATTTATAAGGCCATAATTTATAATTTATTAATTTTAAATAAATTTAATTTATAATTTATATTTTTTATTTAATATATAATTTTAAATTAACAATACTAAAAAAATAATTTTATTTAATATGTAAATTTAATTTTTTAAAAACACTAAAAAAATTTAATTTATAAGGCCATAATTTTTAATTCATTATTTTTAATTAAATTTAATTTATAATTTATAATTTAAATTTTTTGTTTAATATATAATTTTAAATTAACAACACTAAAAAAATAATTTATAAATGTTCAAAAGACTATTTTATCATTTTCTAATTGTTTACTAAGTAATAGCATGGAGGGTAAAATAGACATTTCACAAAATAATTCCATGAGATACAAATCTCATGATTTCTATCCCACACCCCCCCATGGGATAGGATAGTCCCATATTTGTGGGACTAATAGTCCGAGAGATCTATTAGTCCGAAGCAAAATTTTTCAAACAAACAATGAACTATTAGTCTGGTAAGACTAATAGTCCAATCCCACACCCTTATCCCTCAAAACAAACATGCTCTTAATGTGTTAAAAATGCAGTAGCAGCATTACTGTATATGTTTGTTGCTTTTCCATCTAAAAAAGTATGACCGGTGGACCATATCTTTATTTTACATCACATCCATGCTTCAATTGCTGGTAATTAACCATCTTAAAAGTTAAAATATAGAGCAAACACTACAAATGAGTTTTCAGAAAAACTCAAACCAAATAAATTTTTTCAAAAAAATTTCTCAAAACTTGTAAACCAAACAAGTTTTCCAAACAAATCTCTCTCTCATACACATCAAATCAATCACTTTTTTCAAAACTCTCTCTCAAAATAATTTTCCAAAACATCTTTCCAAAAAAACCAAACCAAACAACTTTTCGTACTTTTTATCTCCCAAACTCATCTCCCAAACTCAAACCAAACATACCCTACAAGTTTGCAATAGCTACTCCATATTTTCTTAACTTTCGTATAATCAACTTTTTCAACTTAATTTATCTTCTTTACCTAATAAATTAAAAACAAAAACTCTACCAAACAATTTAACACAAACTCTCACAATATATATATATATATACGTACAGATTTTAATTCTATTTATTACATGTTTGTATAGAAAATCTCTATTACATATCTAATCATTATTAAATAAGAATACAAATTTTATTTTATTTTTAATTTGATTTTTTCAAAAAAAAAAAACATTAAAGCAAGCAGCTTGTATAATTGACAACAAACAGTAGAATTAGTTTCATAATTCATGTCATGTTAGACAAAAAGGGATTATTGATACCCCACCTTCTACATGATTATTTTGGAAAGTGAGTTAAAAGTTAATTTTTAATTTTTTTTTATAAAAAAAAAGTGTAAAAAAAATAAAGATAAGATGTGACTCAAAAGATATTAAAAGCCAAAAATTAACTTTTAACTTCTTTCCAAAAAAGAGGCCAAAGTCACCTTGTAGGAAGACTTGTGCTAAAATCCAATTATAGATTACAATCTTTTCATTAAAATTGTGTTTGGTTCAAAAACTTGGAAAGCAATTTTAGAAGAAAAAGGAAAAATGATGGTAAAATATAAATAAAATATATTTATATTTTACTTAATTTTACACATATTTTTTCTTTCTCTTTCCAACTCCTTCTCTAAATTCTTAAACCAAGCATAACTTAAGATTTTTTTTTTTTTTTTAATTATGAAAAAGAGAACTTAAAACCACTTTAATATTTTTGTTTTTCAAATACAAAAACGGCTAAGAGAGAACTTAAATACAATTATAAATTACTAATTTTAAATTCTAAGGACATGTTGCCATGCACTGAAATTGAGATATCCATTACATAATTATAATGTATCCATTTGGTAAAGTTGTAGAAAAATAATTATAGATTATGACTTAATAGATTATAGATTATGGCTTTAAACATAAGTTATTAACATATTTGGTGCAATTGTGGAATTATAGATTTAATCAGCAGAATAGTGTTTGGTTAAATAAGCTGTAAAATAGTTTTTTATTGTGTAATGTCTTTTTTGCTCATATAAAAATTGTTATTTTTTTATTTTCTTCAGTTTTAATTTGAAAAAAAAAAAATTATTTCATTAATAGAAATTAATATAATTAGTATCAATTAATATAAAAATTGATACATTTCATTACAACAATTGTTATTTAATTTTTTTTTATTTCATTTAATAGAAGTTATTTCATTTTTTTATTATTTTGTTTTGTTTTCATTAATATCAATTGGAACAATTGTTTTTTTATTTTATTTTATATTATTATTACAGTACCAAAGAAGTTATTTAATAGAAATAAATTTATATCGATATTAATTGAAATAAAATTGTGCAATTTATTTAATTTTGTTTAATTTATTAATTTATTACAATTAATTATTATTTTTGTTTAATTTATTTAATTTTTATTATTATTTTTTTTTCTTCTCTTCCTTCTTGAACCATCTGTACGTCGCTGGTAGTCTACAACCCTAGCCACCGTCGCGATCTGGAACAGCAAAGAGGGAGCGCTGTCGCTCGTCACCATTCACCCACCTGAACAACGCCGAAGATGGGAACTGGTTCGTGAGAAACAGAGAGAGAGAGAGACAACAGCAAAACGATGGCGACTCTGGTTCAGATCGCGATACATAGGGTTTTGTCTTGAGATCGCGACGATAGCGACTCTGGAAACACAGATCTTTATCTTCGTCGACGATCAACCCAAATCTTTATCTTCATTAACGAGCAACCCAGATCTTGTCGTGTCGTCGTATCGTCGCCATCGCACTTCCAAACCCTATTGACCTAACCATGCGCAGAGAGAAAGAGAGAGAGAGAGAGATTGCAAATCTTCATCTTCATCGACAACCAACCTAGATCTTCATCTTCATCGAGAGCAACCCAGATCCCATTGCGGAGAAAGAGAGAAGGAACACAACGTTGGAAATCACCTCCACACATACCAAAAATCGCCAATCACTCTTTGAGATGAATGAACAGTGTTTTTATTATTGTTTATATAGTAGGACATTTGGTAATATTTGAGATTGATAAGGGGCATTTAAGCCATTTTACTTCTTAATTCTAGCTTCCTGCTTAAGCTGCTTCAAAAAAGCACCTCCTCTCCCTTTCAAAGAATAATCACATTTTTGACTTAATTTAAACTAAAAGCTTATCACTTAAGTTAGACCAAACACTCAAAAACTACTTAATTTAAATTAAAAGTTAAAATAAACTAATTTTAAATTCTACCAAACGGGACTAATAAAGAGGATTTGATTCCCCATAAACACATAAATCAAATAGAAAGTTACACATAAAAAATACATGGATCAACATTACTTTAGACATAAAAACTGTTCGTCAATATATATATATGTATATATTACTTGATATATTTCTCTCTATATTGGAAACAAAGGGTTACAAATCAAATTATACCTCCTTTGGAAATAAATTATTTTAGTTATTTTTTAATTTTTTATGAAAATATGTGTAAAAAAATAAAGAGAGTGATGTGATAATTTATAGTAATTTTTTAAATTTTTAACTAAAATATATAATTGATAAACGAGGCCTAATATATGTATAAACAACTCCAGCAAAAATATCAGCCAAAATGAGAAAAAAAAAAAAAAGAAGAAGAAGATTAGCAATGAATTTGACTACCAGTTGAAGTTGAAATTTTAAGAGACTTACTAAAAGTATATTTATAATAATCTTTAAAAAAAAAAACTCTTATTGCCGTCCAAACCAATAATCCTCCTCTAGATGCTAAAAGAGTGTGGGAAAAAAAAAATTACATTATTATGATCATACTAATCTAAAAACCAAGCACAAAACTTGCTACAAAACAGATCACAAAAAGCACGAAGTTCCTGTTTCCGATCATCGAGATCGCTCCCCTGTTAGCATTGCTCGATCCTCCCGATCCTGCCGGAGTCGTTGTTCCACTCGTCGGACTCGGCGCCGGAGACTCAGTGCTACTCGTAGTCCCAGCCGGAGTCGTACCGTTACTTTGTGAAGTTGCCTTCACCAAATCCAAAGTCGCGTTAGCTTTCAGATTCGCGGGCCCAGTCTCGTGCTGGTTCGGCACGCCGTTGGTGACCGAGCCGCCGACCTGCCAAACCTGTTTCATCGACGAGCTATTCGCCGGCAATGTGAGAGTCGCGAAGATCTTCATCGTTCCGCCGGAGAACTCGGCGCTCTTTTTGGGGACTTCGAAGGCGATCTTCGATTGGACGATGGGGCCGTAGGAGCTGATATTGTAGGTGTTGACTGACATCGAGCCGTTGGATTGCTTGAAGGCGACGAGAGCCTGTGCGCCGAGCATGCCGTCTCCGGTGGGGTTGAGGGCCCAGGCGATCCAACCGTCGGATTTGGCCGGAGGAGCGATGAAGGCGATGGAGAGGGAGGAGTTGGTTGGGTTGTAGGTCCAGTGGAGGAAGGCGCTCAAGGAAGGTAGGTCTGTGCAGTTAGTGTAGAGCTTGCTGTTTGTGAAGTTTTGTGAGGTACATGTGAGTGAATGTGAGGGTGAGATTAGCATAAACATGACTGAGAAGCCTAGAACCAGAGCCGGAAGTTGAAGACCTGCCATTTTAGAGAGAGACAGAGAAGAGAAGCTAAAGATTAGCAGGGGAGGAAGCGTGGTGTGGGGGAGTTCCTCTAATTTTGGGGAATTTTATAGAAGGGGAGTAGAGAGTAGTGGAGTTGGAGAGATGGATAGAGTGTGGCATTTTGGGAATTGATGGAGTTATAAGTAGCCAATTGTAGTACGACACGTCAGGAAGTGAATGAGGCTAATGACGTGGCGCTATAAGATTGGGTTAAGCAGTTCCTTTTGGTTTGACCAAAGTTTATGCTAAATAAAATGTGGATAAATTACGAATAAACCTTAGCAAGTTTGTTTAAAATATAATTTGTTTCATGTAATTTAAAAAATTATATTTTATTTTTTGAAAATTTTAATTTTATATTCATTTTATTAATAAATTATTAATTAAATTAATAATTTTTAATAATATTATAAATTTGTTTTAATTAATAATTTAAATAATTTTATTATTATATATAAGATTAGTTATAAATTTTATTTTTTTCATTAATGATATTAAGGCCAAGTTTGGCATGTGTTTAAAAAGTCAAAAAGTACGGCTGCACAACTCCCAATCCTAATTTTCTCTTACACACTAATTTATATAATTTTTTAATACACATTTTTTCATAAAAAGTCAAAAAGTAAATCCAAATAATCATATTTTTTTCCTCAATTTTTTAGTTCAAAAAATTAAAAAGTACACTTATTTGCTTGGGAAGACTAAATAAGTGCACTTTTTGTCTTTTTTGACTAAAAAATTGAGGTTGAAAATATGGATGTTTGGGTTAACTTTTTGACTTTTTATGGAAAAATATGTAATAAAAAATTGTGAAAATTGGTTTTAGAGAAAAATTTGAATTGGGAGTTGTGCAGCCGTAATTGTTGACTTTTGGTGAATAGTGTTAACTTTTTAACTTTTTCAGTAACTTTTTGACTTTTTAGATTATTTTACACTACCCAAACAAGGCCTTAGAATATTTCAAACCATCCCTAAATATAAAATTCGAATAACGGGGTATTTATAACTTTTTCAACAACACAAGGCAATTCAATTTGAGCTTTGTGAATGCTTTGAATGGGGGCAGAAGAAGAGTAGAAAGTCACAGGTCACTCATAAAATGTGAATTAAAGAAATTGTCAAGCGTGTGGGACAAATGCGTGTTCTTAGGCCCCGTTTGGGGACTTACCTTTTTAGTCAATTAGTCAAAAAGTTACTAAATTAGTCAAAAAATCAACCACTCATACCAAAAAGTCAAAGATTCTCTTTTCTCTCTACTTTTTGCACATCTTTTCGTAATTAGCCAAAAAGTCATCCCAAACATACAAGTTTTTTTTACCTACCTTTTTAGCCAAATAGTCAAAAAATTATTAAATTAGCCTGTTCCCAAACGAGGCCTTAGTTGTTACTTCGGACAAGTTTAGGATCTTTCAAAAAAGATAAAAAGACAAAAAGTTATTTAAAAAGTTAAAAAGTTAAAACTATTCATCAAAAGTCAACAATTACGGCTGCACAACTCTCAATTCGAATTTTTCCCTACAAATCAATTTTTACAATTTTTTATTACACATTTTTCATAAAAAGTCAAAAAATTAACCCAAACATCCATATTTTCAACCTCAATTTTTTAGTTTAAAAAGACAAAAAGTACATTTATTTAGGACACCTCAAACAAATCATGTGCTGTTTTTGGCTGATTATTTTCTTTTTTCCATTGTTTTTTTTCACAAAATTCTATACAAAAGTACAAAATCACAACACAAACGTAACATTAGGGGAAATGAACAGTTATATCATTCACGTTCGGAGTACATGTCATAATTGGTTGAATTTTTTTGGATTTCTAATAGTTTAATGTTGTTGAGTCTTGATTATTTAAAAAAAAAATTGTAATAAGACTTTTTTTTTTAAAAAAATGTTAGACTTCTCTCAAATTTTGAGAAAATTAATTATTCAAAGCTCAAACTGATTGAACAACTATTTTACATAATCATACTAGTTATTCATTTTATTTTAATAAATAAATAATGATTTGATAATGTAACTACAACTGTCTGATTAACTTCATTTTGTTGCATGGATAATCTTGTTAAAAGAGTCATATAAGATGAATTACGGATTGACACACGTAATGTGTGTACAATCAAAATAATTAAAAATAAAACTAAACTTTTATTATATATGATATATCATGCAAATGGTAAAAGTCTTATTTATTAATTTAAAGGTTTAAAGTTGAAGTCATACTCTAGTTAATTATCTATTTTTATTATTATTATATTTCAAGTAATAAAAAAAAAAAAGAACATGTAAGAAGAAGTTGCCAAAATTTGAACATAATGTGAGTTGCTACTTTTAATAATAACTAGACAAAAATTTAAAGGTGCAGACATACTTTAGTCCCGATACAAAAATAAAAATAAAATAAAAATCACTTAAAACGTTAGTTTTTTAGTTTAAAATGTTGCTGTATTGACAGTTTTGTCATAAGATCCGCTGTAGCTCAACTTAAAAACTCGGCTTTGAGATTATTCCAGGTTCGAACCCTGGCAGCGGAAAATAATATTTTTTTGTTATGTTGACGTTGCAGTACGATTTTCTTGTTGTGTTGGACAGTTATTTCTTTTTATATTTTTGGAAAATTGTACTCTTAATGTTTAAAATATAAAATTTTTATCAATTTTCAATAAAAAAATTTTTTTACATCAATTTAATATTTATAGTTTAATTATATCAATTTTTATTTATTTATTTATTATTTTTTTTAGTGGTTGAACACACATCATTCGTGTACAAGTCGAAAAAAATTTGATACATATTTTTGTAATGATATATCTCATTTTAGACTTTTAATTTTAAGACAAGACACACATAATTTTTATTGTCACAAAAATTGACAATAACACTTTATTTTTGTGATTTTTTTTAATATAAATTTTATGTAAGAATAAAAAATTTATAGTTTTGATTGCCTCAACGTGGCTTCCAATATGGAGGACTTGAAGCAGTCACCAAAATACTTGCTCGATGGTGGGTGGCTGGCTACTTTTTAACTTTGCTTCTCTTTTTTTGTTTTTTTAATTATTTTTTTTGAAGTGATTAGGTAATTTAGCATTTGACTAGAGAGAGTTAAGATTATGACGAAATTGCAAACGCAAACTTCATGGGCTTTACGCTACTTGGTGTAAGTAAATGTTTGAGATCTAAGGCCACATCTCTTGGGGGCATTCACCTTTATTATTATATAGCCATTCCTTCAAAATAAACAGATGATTGGAATGGTTTATTTTATTTTATTTTTTTCAAAAAAAAAAAAGAAAAAGAAAGAACAGTGAAAGGGAGGAGTCAATTAAAATGGTTTAAACGCATTTAGACTTTACGGAGTTTCCAAAAAGCCATGTGGGAACAAAAGTAAACACTGTGTTGGGTGCTTTAATCTTATTCCACATGTCCAGACTTGGTAGACCCTTCCTTACCCCCTCTCATTTCTTGATGGGCTTTGTGTGTGAAAAAAAAGTGAAAAAAATGACGGACCAAATTGTTAGAGAGATAAAGTCAATTTAATGTACAAAAAGTGTAGTGATAAACCATCTCAGCCATCACAGCTTGCTAAGTCATATGAGCAACTTGAGTCTTTATCTGCCAAGTCTAAACATGAGTTGTTGCAATCTCAACCACAGTTGCAACTGCAACCCATATACGTGCAGATTAGTTAGTTGTAGATAGTTTGTTAGCACTTAACTATAGTTAAGTTCAGTAGTTAGTTTGTTAGTTATGGTTAGGTTAGCTGATTTAATTCTTGTATAAATAGATACCGAACTCTGTAATAATTCATTCAATTCAATTGAGTCTTAATCTTCTTTATGGTATTAGAGCCTTTGCTCTTCTGAGCTTCGATCTTTGCAGCAAGCAGTTTCAATGGCTACTGCTAATTTAACCACCATAGCTACAACAGGTTCTTCTTCACAATCCTCTATTCTACCTCCAAATCTCACATTGCTGATTTCAAACCTTAATGCTTTTGTTTTACAAAACTTGATTCAAGCAATTATATAGTTGGAAGAGTCAGATGCAAAACATATTAAAAGCAACAAAGCTTATTGGATATGTTGATGGATCTGAAATTTGTCCTCCACCGGTTGTATTAGATTCAAGCAATCATGAAATTCTGAATCTAAGTCATACTCAATGGCTCACCATTGATGCACATCTCCTAAGCTGTTTAACAGCAACTCTGTCTCCATCTGTCTTTACAACTGTGATGCATTATCAAACTAGTAACGAGGTTTGTCCTCCATTGGCCCTTATTCACACTGATGTATGGAGTCCTTTCTCCCCTTCAGTTTCAGGTTTTAAATACAATGTCTTGTTCGTAGATGATTATAGCAAATTTACCTGGCACAAGAGTGAGGTTTATACTAAATTTCTTGAGTTTAAAGCTTTTGTTAAAACTCAATTTAGTACCAAACTTCAGATTTTACGAAGTGACAATGGAGGTGAATATCTTAGTAAAGAATTTCAAGTGTTTCTCCACCAAAAAGGCATTGAACATCAGTTGAGTTGTCCTCATACACCTGCTCAAAATGAAGTGGCTGAAAGGAAACATAGGCATCTCATTGAGACTACCATCACTCTTATGCATCACTCATCTCTTCCTTTGTCTTACTGGGTGGATGCTCTTGCCACTACTATGTTTCTTATTAATAGACATCCTACTCTCAAGCTTAATCAGCTTACTCCTTATGAAGTTCTATTCAAACATAAACCTGATTATTCTTTCTTAAGGACTTTTGGTTGTAGATGTTATCCATGGTTAAGGCCCTACACCTTTCATAAGCTTCAACCAAAGTCTGTTCCTTGTGTTTTTATAGGCTATCAACCTTCTACTAAAGGATACAGATGTCTTGATCCTCAAACAGGAAAAATCTATACTTCTAGACATGTGATCTTTGATGAGCAGTTGTTTCCTTTTCAGACTACATCTTTCTCGTCATCCTCCTCATTTGTTTCTCATTTGCATAATTTTTTATAGGCTTCTTCTCAGTCTCAGCAGCCTTGTTCAGTTCCTTTCTCCTTATCTTCTAGTCATTCTTCATCTTCAGACAGTTCTGCTGCTGTTCCTCTAGTCAGTTCTGCAATTCCTGTTTCTCTGCCCAGTCATGCAGTTCCTCCAGCTGCTAATGATTCTCATCCCCTTATTTCCTCTGATCTCTTTTCTCAGATTCCCATCACTTCTGTCTTTGTTAATCTTCCACCTCTTACTTTTTCCAATACTCACCATATACTTACCAGATCCAAGACTAGCCTTCATTCTTCTTGTTTGCTTGTTTTCTGTAGACCTTGTTGAGCCCCAAACTTATCAGCAGGCTCTTTTTTCTCCTGCTTGGCAAGCTGCTATGGTTGATGAATATGAGGCACTTCAGAGGCAAGACACGTGGACCTTGGTTCATTTACCTTCTGATAAGCAAGCAATTGGTTGTAAATGGGTCTTCAGACTTAAGAAAAATTCAGATGGCTCCATAGTTAGGTACAAGGCTCGGTTGGTAGCCAAGGGTTTTCTTCAAACTGAAATGGTGGACTATCATGAAACCTTCAGTCCTGTAGCCAAACAACCTACCATTCGTATTCTACTCTGCCTTGCTCTTCATTTCAATTGGTTAAATGCTTTTCTCCATGGAATTCTTGAATAAGAGGTTTATATACATCAACCACCAAGCTTTGTTCAGTCCAATCAGCCATCTTTTGTCTACAAACTCAACAAGGCCCTTTATGGATTGAAGCAAGCTCCAAGAGCTTGGTTCTCTATCTACTCTAATTTTCTCCTCACTCAAGATTTCATTCCTAGCCAGTGTGACTCCTCTTTATTTGTTAAGAAAACCTCCACATCCATTACCATTCTACTTATATATGTGGATGATATTTTCCTTACAGGAAGTGATTCTCTATATATTCAAACTCTTGTTCAAGCAATGCATTCTGCTTTTTCTATGAAAGAGCTTGGCTTCATCAACTACTTTATTGGCATTTCAGTTGTCCCCACACCCACCGGTTATGTTCTTTCTCAGCATAAATATGCTTCAGAAATTTTAGTTAAAGCTGGCATGAGTTCTTGTAAGCCATACTCTTCTCATATGGCTACTAAGCATTCTCCTTCTTCTTCCACTGATGATCTACCCTTTTCTCAACCATCTCTTTATCGTAGTTTGGTTGGTGCACTTCAATATATGACTATTACTTGGCCTGATTTGGCCTTTGCAATAAACCATGCTTGTTAGTTCATGCAAGCTCCTTTCAATACTCATTTTGTTGTTGTCAAGAGATTACTACGATATCTTAAGGGTACTTTGGATTATGGTCTTCATTTTTCCAATGGTTCTCTTATCCTTAATGCTTTCTCTGATTTTGATTGGGCTGGAAATCCAGTTGATAAACGATCCACCACTGGCTACTGTGTTTATCTTGGCCTTAACTTGATTGCGTGGACTGCTAAGAAGCAACCAACAGTGTCCGGGTCTTCCTCTGAAGCAGAATACAGGGCTTTGGCTCAAACTTCCTCCGAGCTTAGCTGGCTTGGTATGCTCTTAGCAGAGCTTCATATCACTGTTCCTACACCTACTTTTTGGTGTGATATTCTCTCTGCTATTGCCATGACTAAAAATCCTGTTTTCCATGCTCGTACCAAGCACATCGAGGTTGACTATCACTTTGGGGGTGTTTGGTGGGGCTTTTTTGAGCCAACTTATGGCTTCTGGCTTTTAAAAAGTTATTTCAGATTATTTAGTTAAACTTATTTCAAACAGTTTCTGATTCTAACAACTTATTTTAAGTCAAAAAAGCTAATTCTGAGAAGCTGCTCACCACTTGCTTCTGATTATCAGCTTCTGCTGTGGACATGTTATTTCACGGTTATACTCTTAGATTTTTTTATTTTTTATTTTTTAAAAAATAGAAAAAGACTCAAATGGATTATAAAATATTATTATTATTTTTTATGAGAAATGTAGACAAATAGTGAATAATAAAAAATAAAAGTTAATTGAAAAAGCTACTTTACATCTTATTGAACAAACACTGCTCAGTAACTTGAATCTATAATCCAACAGTTATACCAAACAGATTAATAACTTCTGATTAAAGTCATAATCTATAATCTGTTAAGTTATAATCTATAATCTATTTTAACAGCTACACCAAACAGGACCTTTGTTAAGGAAAGGGTCGCAGCCAAGAAGCTCAACATTAGCTATATCTCCACCACTAACCAGATTGCTGATATTTTCACAAAGCCCTTATCTATTTCTCAATTTCAATATCTTCAGTCCAAACTCACTGTTCTTCCTAGCCCTGTTGGTTTGCGAAGGACTGATAAACCACCTCAGCCATCACATCTTGCTAAGTCATCTGAGCAACCTGAGTCTTCATTTGCCAAGTCTAAGCATGAGCTACTGCAATCTCAGTCACAGTTACAATTGCAGCCCATACACGTGCAGATTAGTTAGTTAGTTATAGATAGTTTGTTAGCATTTAACTATAGTTAAGTTCAGTAGTTAGTTTGTTAGTTATGGTTAGGTTAGCTGATCTAATTCTTGTATAAATAGATACTAAACTCTGTAATAATTCATTCAATTCAATTAAGTCTTAATCTTCTTTATGTAGCTTAAGTGAGTGAAGAGTACGATAGGACACTTGACTTAATAGTTTATATAGTTATTCATTAAAATAGTGAGAAAGAGGTTTATAATTTGAATTGATGGATTATGACTCTTTTATTATAATCTTATTTATTAACCAAAAAATAAATTATTGTTTGCACAAAGAAAAAAAAAAGAAGGTGGTGTGGAGTAATTGCCTATTTTTCTTGGAACATTGTATTGACATTGCCCAAAATATAAGAATAATTTTGGAAGATTATAAGACACAATTAATCAGACGTAGACAATTACATAATGATAATGCAACTTTGTCAATGGAGGATGGGTCGAACTGGTCCACGCCTTTGGCGGGTCTGCTGGCCTTCATCTTCTTGAGGCGTACCTGCAAAAGGTCCAGTGGGGAGGTACCAAGATTGGAGTGGTTTCTCTCCGTAGACACTCCAACGATCAAGTTAGATTAGAAATGATCGAGAAGTAGTGAGAGAGATCGAGAGATAGAGTATTACTTGTTATTGTTAACGTTCTTTACGAGCTTCCTTGTATCTTTTTCCCAATCATTTCCTTGTCCATTAAAGCTGTTTTATTGGCCGAAAATCTAAAGTCTACTTGCCGTCGGCCATGGCAGTTTCATCATACCCGGGGGCGAGAGGCCTTGTTGCATTTAATGCCATGATATCCTTACTTAATACTTGATGCATGGGTTCAATAACTCTGTAGGGCCCGGTTTGTTTTGGGGTGTAGAGAGTGGGATTAGGATGGAGGAGAGGATTAAGATGGAAGTTGGAAAGGGAATTGGGATAGAGGAGGTGGACGTGGAGGTGGAAGTGGTATTAGAAAAATAGTGAGGGGATTAGAGATTTTTTTATTTTTTACATGTTGGGCATTTTTTTTTATCATTAATGTTTATTTTTTTGTATTTTTTTATTATTTTATATAAAAATAATTTAACAATTCCTACATTAATATTTATTATCAAAACAAACACAATTTTATTTAATCCCCTCACTAACAATCTCCTCATTATAAATCTCCTCTATTCTACTTTTGAAAATAAACAAAATCTAAAATTTTTATCTACCACGTGACTAACTCCCTCCATACCAAGTGCCTAAGTGTCGTAAGATCTGAACCAACGTGGGTTCTTCAGTGAGCAGCTGTTGAGTTTCACCACATAAATTGTAATTCCTATTTAAACTGTCCTAGACAATTGTAAGTTGACTGTCCTAACCTAAGCCATGTGGGCCAAGTCCATCACATAATATTTCATACTTATTTTTGGTGCGGGAATAAAGGTGGTCAGAGTCTTTGAGCCAGTAGTTTCCGAGAAGAAAGTGAATAATGTGTTTTTTGCAATGCTCTCCAAAAGCACCCGCCAATGGGATGTTTGGTGGGATTTTTTTAAGTCAATTTATGGTTTTGGATTTTTAAAAAGTTATTTTGAATTGTTTGGTTAAATTTATTTCAAACAGCTTTTAATTCTAGCAATTTATTTTAAATAAAAAAAGCTGATTCTAAGAAGCTGATTCTGAGAAGCTGCTTACCCCTTATTTCTGATTATCAATTTCTGCTGTGGACATATTAATTTACGATTATACACTTAGATTTTTTTATTTTTTATTTTTTTAAAAATAGAAAAAGACCCAAATGGACTATAAAATATTATTATTATTTTTTATGATAAATGTAGACAAATAGTGAATAATAAAAAATAAAAGTTAATTGAAAAAGCTACTTCACAGTTTATTTAACAAACACTACTCAGCAACTTAAATCTATAATCCAACAGTTACACCAAACAAATTAACAGCTTCTGATTAAAGTCATAATCTATAATCTGTTAAGGTATAATCTATAATCTGTTTTAATAGCTACACCAAACAGCACCAATATGATTTGACAAGTGATTTTTCAGTATTTATTTATAATTTAAGATAAAATTATTATTGAAAAAATTCATGTGTTTGATAACTGTTTTAAAAAATATATTTTTGTTTATTTTGAAAGTTGACGTGGTTTTGGAATATTTTATTTGTTTGTCTTAAGTTTATTTATTTATTTATTATTTTTTTAATAACTTTTAGATTCTTTTAGATAAGAAGGATTTAAAAAAGTAATAATTTTAAAAAAAATTTATTAAAGACAAAAAAAAAAAAGAAAAATTATATACTATTGTTGGTTACTCACTCCATTGACAAATTGTGTCATTGTTTGAAGAATCTGGATCTGCTAGAGTGAAAGCCGGAGGGCCTAAACCTATTAACATCATTTTGCCTTAATAGAAAGCAAGGATTTCAAATTTCTCTACTTCTTTATTTTTGTTATAAGTGATTTATTGTATTAATTTTTTTATTTTATTATAATTCATTTGATTTCACTATTATCTGATGATACTATGTAATGAATAAAAAGATGGTTTGAACGTTTTTATTAATAATGTGAAAATAACAAATAATTTTTTATGTCCGTAAGAGAAATTGTTAGACAATCAATGCATAACGTGTATTGTTGTAGTTTTTTTTAACAATATTTTTCTTTATTAGAATTTTATAGATATTCAATCCAAAATTAAGTAATAAATAATGAAAGGACTCTAAACTATAGTAATCAAGTTAAGCAATACAAGACAAATCACTAACACTTCGCATATGCAGTACAATCAATCACAAGAGAGATAGACCCTAGAAGAAACCTTAATCCATGAGAGACACCCAAGATCCAATATCATGTTATAATTTTGAAGTAATTCAATATAAAGCTAATTGGCAAAAAATAAAAGAAATTATATTAAGCCTTCGTTTGGGATATGGATTGACTTTTTAGTTTTTTAACTATTTTAGTTTGGGATTAAAAAGCCTCATTGGGATAAATTTTTTGACTTTTAAACTTTTGTAAGAGAAAAAAATTAAATGATTATAATTTGAATATGATATTTTATTTTATTAATTTTTTAACATATTTTATTTTTTTATGACTATTTTAGTGCAAACACTTTACGCCAAACAAAGCCTAATTAAGTTTAGATAACTTATAAAAGCAATATGAGACAGTCCCTAGCATTCGTAGTGAAAATGTAATAGTAGCAAATTACCACCTTTGCTTTGGTAATTAATTTAAGATGAGAGCAGCTTGCCTTCCTTCTTTAATCGGATTAGACGGTACTGTTTGGTCCGTGGAGATCCATTATGGATATCGTTTTAATAATTTGAACCGTTCAATATGTAGAACTCATTAAGTACTATATGCTTGTGAAAATCACATTAATCGGATATCGATAGCCATTTCATTTTATTAATTTTTTGTCAATCGTTAATTTGTTCACCGTACATTTTTTTAATACAAAACTGATATGATCACATAGTTATCGATATCCGATCAACTTGATTTTTTACAGATAGATAGTACTCGACGAATTCTATATATTGAACGATTTGAATTATCAAAACGAGACTTATAATGAATCTCTACCGGTCGAATAACACCGTCCAATCCGTATAAAGACCAGAGGCAAGCTCTGCTCCCATTTAAGATCTCCGGATAGTTTTTTGGTTTTAATCATGCTGTCCCAACTATGCCATCATATCAAGTCTTTCAAATCCAATAATTAACATGTAGCTAGCAATGTAATATTCTGTTGGATTTTTTTCGCGTGTGCACAAAACAAAGGTTGAAAGCTGTAAAGCATATTGACACTGATAATTCAAATAGAAGAGAAGAGAAGAGAAGCAAACAGCATTTTGTTTGCAGGCATTTTGCAATTGTCATGGGTCGGTGTAGGGTGTCTGTCTCTACCTCCTCCTCCGCCACTCTTTCTAGCTAGAGACAACAAGTTCGTACCCATTATTCGCCTCCATCAGGCCCCCCATCACAACTTCGTACCTATAGTTTTCTTCTGATAACTTAGTATCTGGCTCAACAACGTGAGTAATTTTAAAATAAATCTCACCGTCTATTAACGGAAGAATTTCGTACTTCTTATTGAAAGTATTGTAGTCTCTTTTTGTTTTCAAGGGTAGAAAGTAAAATTATATTTATTTTTTATGATAATTGTTAATGTGGAGATTGTTAAATTATTTTTATGTAAAATAAATATAAAATATGATTTTTACTTAACAAAAAATATAAAAATATTAAACGTTAATGTTTAAAATGTGCTGCCCAACATGTTTAAAAAAAAAAATGTACTTGGCCAGTTGATCGGTCAATCAGTCGGATGTTAGTCGAACGTCCTTTCGGACGATTAGTAACATCTTAAATTGAACAGATTATTTTCTAATGCCATCTCTTAATCCAAATTCTTAATCTACTTGTCAAGGCGCTTCATAATCTAAAGAAGATTACGAATTCGGAACTCACTTTATAAAATAAATATGATATTATTTTATTATTATTTTTTATTAACAGTCCACTCCGAACTCCTATATCCGGAAACGAACAGACCCTAATACTCAGAGATACAAATCCAATAATTATAAAATTTTAAGATTTGAATCTACCTATAATACACGCTTTTTCAAAGACGTCTGTAATGTCACCTTGGAATACATAATATTAATGGCACTCTTTAGTGCAATGTCAGAATCCTCTAAGTAGACTCTCGAATTAATGAACAAAGTTGAAAGTATTTCTCTCAGTGAAAAGTGGTCATGAAATGGAAGCTATTAATAGATGTAGATCATTGCATGTCTTGATGTTCTAAAAGGCATGATTATGAAAAAATAAATAAATAATGTTATAAATGATGTTATATTTATCAATTAATATATTAATTAATATATTAATATTATTTATAATTTTATTTTTAACTTCACTTATTATATAAATTATAAATATTAAAAACATTTTAAATTATGTTACATCATCAATTGATACACTAATTAATACACTAATTGATGTATATAACATTATTCAAATGTTATATGTACTATTGATATATTAATTAGTGTATTAATAGATGATATAATATAATTTTAAAAAATTTATATATTTGTAATTTATATAATAGGTGAAATCAGTAATAATATCATAAGATATATTGATACATTAATTAATATACTAATTAATATAGATAATACCACCGAAAAAAAAACTCATTAATTGCTCTTTTAGAATTCCAAGGCCTTTATTAAAGGTTTTTAATTTCAAGGTTTTGTCCCCCCAAAACCGGTGCGATTATAGTCTCACAGTAGTGCTCGTTTGGTTTCCTCTAAAAAATCGCAAAAGAAGGAAAAAAAGGTCAAAAAAATAATAAAAGGATAAAAATTATAAAAAAATAAAAATAAAATTATCATTTCAAAGTTAAAAAGTCAAAAAAATCAAATAATAAAATCAAATAAACAAAAAAATCTCAGACTAAAAAAATTAAAACAATTAAAAAATTAATTAAAAAAAATCATTGCCAAATAGCTCTTTACTATTGCTAATGGTCACTTTTTTTGAGATGCATCCATGGCTGAAATAGCTAATCACTACTTACGAAAATAAACACGCTAAAGCAAAATTATATCATTTTAGCATGCATTAATGACCGATGTCTTCCGTATAGATTTAAGCAAGTAGATATATAGGCCTGCTTTAGCAAAGGCTATTTTTTAATTTTTTAGATTAATTTATAAAAGATAAAATAAGTTAAAATAATTAATAAGACAAAATTTCTCATTAAATCTATAATCATTTCATTTTTTTCTTTTACAAATATTATATCAAATTACAAAAAAAAAAAAATCTAACAATCTTTCTAAACACAAAAATTTTAATCTATTAAAATAATAAAAACTAAAATAACTTACTAAAATAGCCAACTTCTCGAACAAGGCCTTACACTAAACAAGGCCTTACACTATAATGTTAACATGATAGAAAAATAAATTCAAACAATAATAGATATACCAATTTCAAACAATTAGAAAATATTTAACAAATGTTCAAAGCTTAGACTTTAATCAAGTTAGATTCTGGTTAGTGCAATTCACTGTTATGTAGAGAATTGTAAACGAGATTAATAATCTGTTCAAATTTAACAGTTTCAAAATGTGATCAAACTTAACCGGAGGATTTGTGAGACAAAAATTATATGGATGAAGTATTTTTCCAAATCTAATTACTTTTTGAGTTGATCCCAAATTAGTTTAATAAAGTTTCAAACTTAATTTAAAAACATAGCGAATTCAAATTGGGGAATTTTATTATCATTTTTAAACACACGAATTTTTAACAAGTCAACTTTGAATAACTTAATTGGGTTTACAGCCCATTAGTAGAAATATAAAACTGGTTTTGGGGGGTGGGGGGGATTCTATTTACACCTAAATAATAATTCAGTACACCCAATAAAAATTTTAAAATTTTAATTAATATTATACTCTAATATAAATTTACTAATAAGGACAATTCACATTAAATCTTAAAATATATATTTTTTTTCATAGTAAACCCTAATCATTCATACATATTTTTCATATTAAATCTCTTCATCTTCTTCTTCAAAATTTAATTATTTCACTTTACCTTTTTCTTTTTATCAAAACTCTAATTCATTCCACTAAAATTTACCACTATCATCAAACAAAAAAGGAACCCTAGATCTTGCACCAAAGTCTAAGAGGAGGAGGTAATAAAGTTTTGGAGTAAAACAACCTTGTCAATCATTCTTTGAATCTTTGTGATGAGATTTTTAGAAAAGAATAAATCGTGTCAATCTCTCAATGTAAAACCTACTTCACAAAACATCATTCTAGAACCCATGAAACCATTAGAATCATCATTAGAAAAAAAAAAATTAATTAAAAACCTAGAGAGAAAAAAGTTTTCAACTGTAGAGAGAGAACGCACAGTTCTTGATGAAAAACAAACCTACTCAACAAAGTTCATGAGATCTAACCAAGATCCATATCTATATCTATATATTAAGCAAAATGGTCTTTTAAACCCCAAGGCTTGTGGAAGCTCCAACATGCCAATCCTAATTTCCTAATTTTTTATTTTTTTTTAAAAAAAAATTTGACTTGGTGATTGGTTCAAAAATTATAATAATTACACTATTGAATAACGCAATAAATGAAATCCTAATTTCCTTACTTTTTACATCCCCAAGAGACCCATGTAATTATTGTGTAAATGGCTCTTAATTTTTTTCCCTCTTAATTTTTTTGTTTTGTTTTTTGAAAAAATAAATAAATAAATAAACACTTATTAAATTCTTTCAAACTCCTCGGTCAAATCCCATGTATCCTAATTTCTTTACTTTTTGCATTCCCAAGAGACCCATGTAATTATTGTGTAAATGGCTCTTAATTTTTTTCCCTCTTAATTTTTTTGTTTTGTTTTTTGAAAAAAAATAAATAAACACTTATTAAATTCTTTCACACTCCTCGGTCAAACCCCATGTATTTAATTTATATATTAAAAAAATTAAAAAAATATATAAATATCTATAATTATCCCGTGCATAGCACGGGTGATAGGCTAGTTATATATTAAGCAAAATGGAGTTTTTAACCCCAAGGCTTGTGGGAACTCCAATCTCCTAATCCTAATTTTCTAATTTTTTGATTTAAAAAAAAAAAAAAAACCTCAGCATTTATTGACTTCTCCCAACCCAACCTCAGCATTTATTGACTTTTCCCAACCCACAATTCCTTTTGACTTCTCTCATAATTATTACAAACCCTTTTCAATTTCTCCCATACACTATGGTTACACACAAAAATTAAAAAAAAAAGGTAAGAATTTAGCTATAGATCTCAAAAAGATATAACATGTAAATTTGAATTGTGTTTTGATAATATAATTATGTATTTTTTTTTATGTATATCTATCAAAATTTTAAATTACTTAATGGGACAAATTAATCAATTTTTCAAAATTATTGATTTTTAATTTACAAAATAGATTAAAAAAAACTATTGACTGATTTATTTATTTAATAACAAAAATATTTCATAATCTCTCTCACAAATTTTCAAAAAAAAATATTAAAACCTGCATTCATTTTCTCTTCCCCAAAAAATCAGATAATATTTTCTATTAAAGTTGTAGATATCTACCTATATTTTATATATTATATTATAACATAACAAAAAAAACTAAAAAACTAAATTTTTTTTTTTAAAGTTTATCTAAATAAACTTTAAATCAATAAAACTCACATGTCTATCACATATCTAACTCACATCATAATTTACCTAAATAATAATAATTAAAAACAAATGGAAGCCACAGATAAATTAAATTTTTAAAAAAAAAGATGCCCACAACTCCATCTTAAATAAATTGAAAAAAAAATACCCGAATAGAAACCACACAAAAATAAAAATAAAAATAAAAAGATATATCTATCTATCTATCTATCTATGTCTATATCTATACTATATATTAAGCAAAATGGGGTTTTTAACCCCCAAGGCCTATGGAAGCTTCAATATCCCAATCTGAATTTTTAAAATTTTTTATTTAAAGAAAAAAAAAACTCAGCATTTATTGATTTGGTCAAAATCCCCTGATTAGCATTTATTAACTTTTTTCAATCCACATATCTTTCCACATGCCTGCAATTATTGATTTGGTCAAAATCCCCTGATCAGCATTTAAAATCCCCTTATACAAATAATTATAGATACAATTCGTGTATAATTACTGCAGTACCTTTTTCAACTTCCCCCATACATTATGGTTAATGATAAGAAAAAAAATCTTAAAAAACATAATTTACATATTAAAAAAAATTTAAAACAAATATAAGTATCTATAATTATCCCGTGCATAGCACGGATGATAGGCTAGTATGATATATACATATAAAAAGAAAGAGGAGATGTGGAAGAGAGATACCCAGCGTTGAGGAGAGAGGAAAAAGATAAAGTCTTTTTTTTTATAATTGATTTGTTTATTATTTGGGTGCACCATAAATTATTATTTTATATTAAAGTGTAATTTAGGGAAAAATATGGAGTGTATGAAGAATAAATTATAAAATTAAATAATTAAATAAATAATAATAAGAAATGGGGCGTACTAAACAATTTTTTGGGTGCAAATAGTATCACCCGGTTTCTTGTAAGCAGACTCCAACAAATCTCAAGCCTCAAACCTATTTTGGACTTGGGCCGGGATTTCTCAGTCCATTAGTTTGTTTTTGATCTTTTAAGACAGGCCAGGTTTCACTAACCCCAAACACTTACCCAAGGAAGTTTAGACCTGGAGTAACCTGCCCCAGGCCCGACGGGCCCAGACCGTGGTCGAGCCGAAACCCAATTTACATGACTGAGATGGGCCGTAAAATATTAGGGTACTACCAAGTCACCGGATCATTGCCTTTCCTATATACATATGTACACTCGAAAACCCTAGTTCTCTATTGTATCTATCCTCCTCGCAGCTTTAGGGTTCACAGGAGCAAGGCTCTCCGCAGCGTCGCCACCAGGTTCGAATACCTCATCTCTCTCTCTCTCTCTCTCTCTCTCTCTCTCTCTCTGTGCAAATATGTACATACGTATACGTATTTGCTATATTTACACACTTGTGTTTCTATACGTATTTGAATTGGGAATCGGAGCTTGGAAGATGTTGAATGTGTGTTGTGCTATCATTTATTGACAATTAGGGTTGTTTATTTTGTTCTATCTTAAGATTTGATGCTACTGATAAATGAATCATAGATTTATTGAGAAATGATGACTAAACCTTGGATGTGAATTTGAATCGACTTCAATTTCTTTCTAAAGACTTTGCTTTCTCATGGATGCGAAGTCTGTGAACCTTAGATGAAAAAGATCGAAGTTTGTAGCCAAGTATCAGGAAGATTTATCAAATTGATTTGTAAGAAAAAAAAAAAGAAGTTATTTTTATTTGAAGTTAGTTTTCATTGAGATAAAAATTCTTATTACTTCAATTATTTCCTTTAAAGTTAGTTTTCCTGTGATATTCTACATTTCTTTCTTTGTTTTTTGTTTTGTTGTTGCTTTTACATTCTTATTATTGTGTCAATTATTTCGTATTCAGTATATAATGTTTGTTTTTGGTATATATGGTATAGAAACAATGGCTGTTCCTTTGATTACCAAGAAGATTGTGAAGAAGCGTGTGAAGCAGTTCAAGAGGACCCAAAGCGACTGGAAGATCTCTGTGAAGGTATACTTTTTGTCTGCACCATCATATGTAGAATCCTTTGAAAGGAGTATGTATTTATACTGTTTTATTATTGGTGATAAAGAACTGTTACTGTGTTTGCTTCGAAAGTAACTGCTGGTTGAGTTTCATTAGAATGCGGAATATTCATGTACATTCGGGCACACAGTTGATTGCTTCATTTTTCAGATCTATAGTACAGCTAACACCATGCCCTGAAGTTTTGTCGGATGTCTTGATTGAGCATGAGAATTGCTTATAGCATGCTTCTTATTGTGTAGGACTTTAAAAGATATTTTTGTTAGTTTGCCTATTTCTGCTGTAATTATTGTTTAGGTTTATTAGTTGGTTTAAGTTTTGAGAATATTGTTTGTTCCTTGTTCAGTGCCTAATCAACCGAGAGTATGCTATACATATACATTTACAGTGTCTTTCTGAATCCATGAGAAAAGGTAGAAGTGGTTTTATTTTTGAGTGGGGAGAATCTTAGCCATGGGTGATTGTGGTTTTAGTGTCGGAACATTTGGGATGAAGTGGTTGAAATATATTTTACATTCTGGTGTAAATTAATTTCATCTTAAAACTAATTGAAAAGGCATATTTTATTTCCTTCCTGTGTGCTCCTATGCTTTGTCCCGTCTATTCAAAAATCATACAATATTTGTATTGGAAGTTCTTGAGGAATGCCTCTGTGGAATATCTTCATTTTGTCAGTATTTTCTATTTACCTATTGTGAAACTTAAGAATGTGGCGAGTTTCAGTTGGCTCAGGGTTTCTTGTCTAAGGTTGTTGCATATATCTTTTTATTTTTGCCTTGATTTTATATGGTTTCATGGATATTTGCATATGCTTATTTGCATTTGAACCTTGTATCATTTTGTTGGCTCAGCTGTTCAAGTCCTGCTAACTGGTTAAAGAAAATGCTTGCGTTGCGATATTTTGGCTTGTCCTTTTTAAATGGATATTGTTTTGTTCGCAGACATAATTTTTTTGTTTTGTTTTGTTTTGTTTTGTGCGTGTAATTGTGTGTGACAGCCAAGCTGGCGCAGGCCCAAGGGTATTGATTCCCGTGTGAGGAGGAAGTTCAAAGGATGTGTCCTCATGCCTAACATCGGTTATGGTTCAGACAAGAAGACTCGCCATTATCTTCCTAATGGGTTTAAGAAATTCCTTGTCCACAATGTCAAGGAGCTGGAAATTTTGATGATGCACAACAGGTGACATGTTTTTTCTTCATTTCTTTGCGTCATTGTAATTAATCTTCATCTTTCCCAAGTCCCCCATCCTGTAGAGCCCCTACTCCTAAAATATATTTTATTTTGAGAAAGTAATGACCTGAATTTGTCACTCACCATCACATCTCATGGATTGATGTAATATCAGGACATACTGTGCGGAAATAGCACACAATGTATCGACTCAGAAACGGAAGGAGATTGTTGAGCGTGCGGCACAGTTGGATATTGTTGTTACCAACAAATTGGCTAGGTTGCGCAGCCAGGAAGATGAATGATCATTGGTGCAAAATATTAGATGATATGTATTTGTCTTGGATTATTCGCTTTGCATTAGGCGCATCACAACTTTGGATGTTTCAACTTTTGTGCGATTTTTTGTTTTAAATTCTATGGTTTTGTTGCTAAATTTTGTTGCTACTTTTAGCTAGTTACAATGTTTGTTGGTTATGTGCTGACTTGATGCTTAAGCTATGACATTTCATGTTTTTGAAATATATCTGGTATTTGTGGTGATACTTTTATGCTTGGTATATAGCGGATACTTTGCAGGGCTTCACTAATTTGTTGAAGAAAATGCCCATTTGATTAGGACACATCTTAGCCTACTTGTTTTTGGCATTGGTAGTTATATTGTGATTATTGTTTTTAGTTTTTTAAGTCAATTATCTTGTCAAATTACATTAACCTTAGGTTTTGACAAATATAGGTAGAATTGTCAAAAAACCTTTATTTAAGCAGACGTTGCAGACGTCCTTGACGGGTCTCATATGAGGTCATGGATTTGAGAATTATAAAACTATTTTCTTTTAGAGCATATAATAAATACAAAATAAGACTAATAATATGGAATTTGGTATTCCAATCATATTTAGGCGTGCCCTTTTGGTTTTTGCAAGTGTATTATTTTCCACAAGTTAATGTGATTTTGCAAAGACTCTGCATGGGGTTTTGATAAGCAAATTAGATAATGTTTTTCTGAAAATTGTAGTAGTTGAGTGGAAAAGCGTGCTCTGCTGCAAAATATGTAAAAGCCCCTATTGTTGTAAAATCTAGGCAGTGTATTGAATTTCTTAAAATGCTGAGAATAGAAAATGAGTACTAAAGCCAAGTGAGATTGATTATGGTAAGTTTTGTTTTACTCAAGGCAGAGTTCGGTGCCGTTTTGTGCTGAGTAATTATTTAGTAATTTCAAAATATTTTGTTGCATTGTTGATGCCATTTTGTTGTGACGTAGAATTTTCCTCTCTCCTTTTTTTTTTTTTTGGTTAATTTTAATTTTTGGACAGCATTAACTCATTTTAGTTAGTTAGTTTAGACTGAAAGGAAGATTAATGTGGTATGCGGTTCTTTTTTGTCCATGAACATTACGTAATACTTAGGGCAAATTATTCGCAAGTCTTTTTTGAAAAGTGTATTCTGTTTAATTCTAAAATCTTTTAAATAAATCCAAAAATCTTATACCATTATCTTCTCCTATTTTTTTACACCTTATTTTTTCTCCTTATCTCTCTTTTTCTGATAATGACGACGACCACTATTATGACCACTCTTTTCTTTTTTTTCTTTCTCTTTCTAATCTACAGTCACCGACTGACGACTACTATTGATTGCTGTTCACAGACAGCCACCGAGTACCAACTCCTTGCATTACACTTATTGATGACGAAAGAGACGAGTTTCTGACGAAGAAGACGAGCAGATCTACTCAAATCTGTTGTAAGATTTGAGTAGATCTAAACTAAAAAATAGTTGCCAGAGTACAAGTATCTCTCTATATCTATCTCTTTCCTTCGGTTTCTCGATTTTAATACTTTTTCTACACTATACACTTCTATTTTTCTATTATAATGGAGAAAATTTTCAAATTCTAAATAAATTGTTTTCGAGTTTTAATTACATGAGGTGAAAATTGTAAAAATTTTACAGTTTTAATTTTTTTGGTGCTGAAATGAATAATTTTTTAAAATTGTAAAATTTTACAGTTTCATAACTTTCTTTAGAACTATAAAATTTTGTAATTTCATAACATGTTTTTCAGTTTCATTAATAAAGATAAATACTTAATAGAATCATACTTTGAAACTGTAACATTTTACTGTTTCAAAGCTTGTTTTTCAATTTGATCAATATTGAAAATTATTTGCTAAAATCCTACAAAAATTGAAAATGACATATGGTTTTTTTTTTTCCATTGTTGATGTTTGTTGTTTTTATATTTTTTTTTCTTCTTTCAGTTTATCAACATTTAGCACATTTTATTATGTTTTTTTGCTTTAATTTCTCAGTTTATTCTTCTTCTTTTCTTGGGCAATATTCTAGATATTTCGGTGAGTCTCTAGCGATATTTTTTATGCCCAGCGAATATTCTAGACATTTCAACGACTTTCATTGATATTCAGAGCATTCCGGCGATACTCTGGCAAATTTTCGGTGATATTCAGGTGACTTCCCGATAATATTGAACATTCTAACGAGTCTCTGGAAGTCTGGTGGTGGTGTTATGTAACAATGTTTTTAATTTTTTTTTACAAAAAATAAGATTTTTAATAACAATTAAAAATATATATAATTAATTAGTGTAAGCATTTTATTTTAAAATTAAATAAATTTTAAATTTTATATATGAGAGTTATCTGTAAATTTCTCTTCATACTTTATGATAATGCTATTCAATGACTAAATAAGGGTAAATTACACTGACACCCCCTAAGATTTATATTTATTACAATTCTCTCCTCACCTTTTGGAAATTACATCTCCCCCTTGAGGTTTAAAGTTTCATTACAGATTCCCCCCTCAGCAATTTAATTTTTTTAAATACCAATTTTGCCCTCATTGGGTAAATTATATTGACACCCCTCACATTTTAGAAATTACAATCCCCTCTCTAAGGTTTAAAGTAGCATTATCAATTGCCCGATTGGTTAGTATTAGTTGGAAAAAAAATTCATTGAAAAAAAATTTAATTGGAAAAAAAATTAATTGAAAAAAAATTTTGTTGGTAAAATTTTTTAATTTTTATTTAAAAACCAATGTAAACTCATTTTTTAAATTTACGTTTTTTCCTCAAATTTACAAACTGAGACAACCATTTATAAATCAAAAAAATTATCAAATAAGTTTTTATGATAGTTTTTAAAATTTTTATAAATATAAATTGAAAACTGAAAACGAAATGGTTACAAAATAAGCTTCAGATGGTAAAAATGTCATAAAATTAACAAATAATTAAATAAGTTACCAATGTAAGAAATGACTTATCAAAAGATTCCTAGACTATGTATGGTTTGATTTTTAGAAAAAAAAATTTAAAAATTAAAAATTAATTAGGTTAAGAAATAAAAAAAAAAATAATTATCATTTAAGGGTAAAAAATAATTATCATTTTAACTTTTGAGTAGGTTATATATATACGTATGGCTGTTTCAATTTAATTTGTAAAAAATTATTTCTAACCACTCGAAAGATAAAAATTATATAAAAATGATAATTATTTTTTATTTTTTATTTCTTAACCGGATTAATTTTTAATTTTTTAAATTTTTTTCTAAAAATCAAACCATACATAGTCAAAGAATCTTTTGATAAGTCATTTCTTTCGTTGATAACTTATTTAATTATTTGTTAATTTTATGACATTTTTACCATTTGAAACCTGTTTGGTAACCATTTTGTTTTTAGTTTTCAATTTATATTTATAAAAATTTTAAAAACTGTCATAAAAAGTTGTTTAATAATTTTTTTGGTTTATAAATGGTTGTCTCAGTTTGTAAATTTGAGGAAAAAACGTAAATTCAAAAAATGAGTTTATGTTGGTTTTTAAACAGAAATTGAAAAATTTTACTAACAATTTTTTTTTCAATTTATTTTTTTTTCAAATAATTTTTTTTCAATGATTTTTTTTCCAACTAATACTAACCGAGGGGGCAATTGGTAATGCTACTTTAAACCTTAGGGAGGAGATTGTAATTTCTAAAATGTAAGGGGTGTCAATGTAATTTATCCAGTGATGACAAAATTAGTATTTAAAAAAATTAAATTGCTGAGGGAGGAATCTGTAATAAAATTTTAAACCTTAAGGGGCAAATGTAATTTTTAAAAGGTGAGAGAGAGAACTGTAATAAATATAAATATCAGGGGGTGTCAATGCAATTTACCCACTAAGCTTCCGTTTGGAAAGTGGGTTGGTTTTTTTTGACTTTTTTGGCTATTTTAGCCTAGACTAACAAACTTGTTTTGAGAAGAGCTTTTTGAGTTTTTAGCTTTTTTGACTTTTTTTGTGAGAGAAGAGTGTAACGATTATGGATTAGATGTGATGTTTTATTTATTATAACTAAAATAATTTATTTTATTTTTTGTGACTAAAATAACAACAACAACAACAACAACAAAAAAAAAAAAAAAAAACCCTAGAAACCTTCATCCCAAACAACCCCAAAATAATTATTGTTGGTTGTGGACAGCCAACTTATTGGAGGTCGATTGTTTTAAAAGTCTTAGTGATAGTTTCACAACCACCGCTTCACCTTTAAATGAGCCAAAGTTGTGCGGCCATGGCTGTGTCCCCGTACTAGTATGTAGCTAGCTAGCTTTTATTGTTGGAATTTATTGTTGTGTCTAATTTATGTGGTACGATAGAAGTCAATTTTATATGATCGTACGTTTTCGGTTTTGAGCAAGAGGCGCTTCTCTTAATTCTCTTTTAAGGAAACTGATTTGTAAACAGGAATTTATACGAATAAAAAATTCAAAATGATAAAATATAATGATTTGTGAAGTTATGAAAATAATTGTGAGTATTTTAATTGAAAATGAAAGAATGATTTCATATATATTTTATTTGTGTATTATTACTGTTTTGTTAATTCCTAAAGTTAAATTCTCCAGGACTTGCACTATAGTTTGGATCACAATTCAAGTTGTGTTTAGATTTGTTTAGATAGAGGATTTGAGAGAAATTCGTGGAGAGAAGAAAAAAGTAAAAAAGTAAACTGATTTTTTTGTATTTGGAAACTTGGTTCCCAAATTTTTTTCTCAATTTTTTCACTAAAAGACAAAGTTTTGCAAAATCAAAAAAAAAAAATCCAAACAAGATATCAGATCCAACCCCATAATCATCTCACTTTTTCTCTCACAAACATCACATCCAACCACAAAACAACCCAACTATCTTCCCAAATACTAAAAATTTTTTATCCAATAATATCCTATAACTAAAAAAACCTACATAAAAACCCACTTCCCAAACACTCACTATGTATAATTTCACTTTTTTTTTTTTTAAAATCTAAATACTGTCTTATTTTTAAAAGTAATATTTGGTATCTTTAAAATTTCACTGATAAATTTACTTTTACAAGGGTTTGATTGTTTATGTCATTAAAAGTAAGTTTAAAAATAATATTTTAAATAATAGTGTTACATTCATACAAAATTCTCCTCTATCAATCCCCCCTAATTGATTGAAAAATTTTGAAAGAGAAAAGTGTACGAGTATAGATCATTAATTTTTTTTTTTTTTTCGTGCCATATTATTTGGACAGTTAGAAAGGAAGAAATTGTATAGATGAAACATTTTTTTATTTTAAAAGTCATCAGCATTTTCTTAATTTAAAACAAACCCCCCCCCCAAAAAAAAATTCACAACTCAGAATTAACCAATGCAAGTTTCATTAGATGACTAAGAAATATCAAAGAGATAAAGCAATTTTAAAAATAATAAGCTTAAATCAACATAGAATTTGTTACAACTATTACAACCAATCAAAC